>CM061138.1:1800000-2366632 GCA_030789695.1 Scilla litardierei | reverse complement strand
GGCCTCCCGTCACCGAAAACCTCGGCCGATCCGAAATCCACCAGCCTCAACCGATCCTGGTCGTCGAACAGCACGTTGTCGGGTTTGATGTCCCGATGCGCGATCCCTCGCCGGTGGCAGATCGCGATCGCCTCCATCAGCGGCGCCATGATCGACGCCGCCGCCGGCTCCGGCATCGGAGCGGAGGCGGAGATGCGGTCGAAGAGATCGGGGCCGGAGCAGAGGTCGAGTACGAGGTGGATCTCGTCGGTGTCCTCGTAGACGGCGTGGATGTTGACGGCGTTAGGGTTTCCTGCGGCAGCGATCTGGGTGAGCTTGGCCTCGCGCTGGATGCAGGCGATGTCGAGGGGGTCGGTGAGGGACGACTTGTCAATGGACTTGACGGCAAAGGCCTCGCCGGTGACGGTGGAAAAGCAGCGCCGTACGGTGCCGAAGCGACCGCGCCCGATCTCGGTTCCAATCTCGTAGTCGCGTCTCAACTCTTCGCTCATTTGGGGTTTTTTTTCCTAAAGGATGGGTTAGGTTGTGTTTTCTGCTGGGTTATTGGGGGATTTATAGAGGAAGAGGAATCTGGATTTTGAGAAAGGAATATTCTGTAATTAATAAAGAATTTTCTTGGTTGATTGACGGATGGTTGATGATCTTAAATCGGACGGTATAGATTAAGTCAGGTACTCACAGTACGGTTCTTGTTGCTTTAGAGCTAAGGATGCTTTTTGAGCTGTGTGTTATAATATTTTTTTACAAATAGCATTTTTATTTTCTTTTCAGTTATTGGAGACATGTGTTAAATCTTGGATCGCAAACCGTAAAGATTTGTTAGGCCATTTATGGATAAGGTGGAAGCTGAGTAGAATGCATGCTTGTTTTTATTAGGTGTCCTCTCTTTTAATTTGGAGTGTTAAATTAAGGGGGAAAAAATTTGCAAATGGGTTACAGTAATGCCCCCAAGTTAATTAAAGGCGACCTTTCCTTAATTAAAGGAGACCCACAAACCCAACCCATGTAAATGCAACACGGCTCAATCAATCAAAAGGCTGGTTTAAACCCAACCCATACAAACAAGGCCTAGTACGTGAAATGATCAAAATATTGTCCACCCAAGCATATATAAATCCATCCCTCGTAGAAAGATGTATTGAATGCTATTTGATAAATTTTGATTAATTAAACTTATATTGCTTATCTCTCTCGATGATTCTAACTTGAGCGGTAGATGAACCGAAATCGGGACCCTCACATCTGGTTCGACTCACCCATGTTATTTTTGGTTGTGATCTGCAGATCATGTGACTGTCTAACTACATGCCTTGACTCAGCTCAATAAAGTCTAGCTGTCGACCACGTATTCAATGCACATAAGGTGCAATGTGTCAATTGCATTTTCAAGTTAATAAGAATTAGGATTGTTTGTGACAAAACTGATGGTTGCATGTAGACATAATTTTTGCTGTTTTCTGTGCATGATAAGTAGTATAAGATTTTCAGGGAAATAATCATGAAAAATTGGATACAATATGTATCATACAATTTTCAATGGTATGTGCTGTATATACTCCTAAAGTAAGGGGTGTATGTAACTATTCATCCCAAATATAAACAAACTTTGGGAGAGAGAGATGTGACAAATGAAAGTGACAAAATTTTCCATTTTTTTGGTTAAAAGAAGGACATACACCCCCGGTGGCGGGTGTATTATAGCTCATCTCTTTTCATTTTTAAGAAGGAAAATGAAAGTATATAAAAGAGATTCATGTAGATTAGTTGGCACCTGATCTATCAAGACACAAAAAGGTGAGCCCCACGACGAGTACATGCACGTGAGGGAATTGTACTTTTCACCTTTTTGTGTCTTGACACTTGATCTAATAGATACCGTGTCACCTTTTCTACGCTAAATACTTATACAAAATATTGTATTTAAATGTTGGTTTTTGGACTTTTTACTTGTTTAATTTACAAGCAATTTTACAACACACAGTGACTAGATTACATACGAAAGTATCAAGAATGCAGTTACTTTCATTTTGGCCAATGCTCCCTGCACCTCATTCCTGAGGTGCAGGTACTGTTTTATTTCCAATAAAAGGTTGCTATGTCATTTCAAAGGGTTAAATCATCAGTGATACCTTTCAAAATTAGTAAAAAATTACACTAATTCTTAGATGCACCTCATCTTTTGAGGTGCATTTAGCAATGGCCTTCATTTTTATGCGGGACGCACCCCTTTGTATCAGGTGACATGTGGGCCCATCACGAAAGCCCATCCGTCGTGTTATAACCGTGTCGTGTGAGGGGTCACTGGATTGTGGGCCCCATAGCGTAAAGGTAGAGAGACACGACGTAACGGCAGGAGCGGCCGTTGCCGCAAAACGGAAGGCTACAGAAAAGTAACGGGCCTTTGGGCGACAGTCACGGGCCATTCCGGACGAGCGAAGTACGGTGACCTGGCGAGTTAACCAGATAGAGCCACGTGTAACGACTTCAGCCTCACTCCATTCTGACCGTCCATTGCATCTTTGTCTCTTATGGACGATATAACATAAGCTCTGGTAATGTGATAGCTTGAGTGACGTATCCCCTTTTTGTTCGTACGAAACTGATATGATAAGTTATTGGCCAAAGACCTAACTTTTGTTTTGGAACATGTGTTAGTTGTCACATGCACTGCACATGGGCGGTCTGAACACACTTAAAAATATATATATATATTTTTTCTTGTTACTCATCAGCTGAAATATTTATGCCAATAATAATAATATGCTTGAAAAATCTGTCTACTTCCTTTAAAATACAGAGAAATGTAATTATTTTTAAATTCGGGGAAAATGAATATTTAAAATAAATTATATGAAGAACGTTTGAATATTAGGTTTGAGAGTCTTCACACATTTATTTTTGTCTCATTTGACTTGATATCGGCTTACAAAATCCCTAAAATTGTGCTCAAAATTAAGTCCAAGACTTTGGCCAGACAAATCAAAGTAGACATGGAAAAAAATCCAAGCTTGCAAAAATAAATCATGCTCCCGTTTCAAACCAAACACTGGACAAGTCTAAATGTCACGCAAATTGACCCGAAAACTTGACTCAGTTTTATTGGTTTGAAAACATCTAACCAACTATTAATACTCAACTTATCACTGCTCAGATCACCCGTAACCTGTCTGCAATTAAACAATAAATTAAGTGGTGATTAAATATTATATACCCTAAACCTTGATTAGAACAAATAAAATATAATAAATCTCAATTATGACAAGCCTTCCTTCTGCCCATCAGCACATGGATTGATCGTGGCAAGGGTCTTGCAGTCGCGGTTTTAATGGCTCTGTATTTTTCTAATCAGATTCTCTAATCAATGAATTAATCACTGCATCCAAGAATTAACAGTGTTATGGACACCTGGCAGGGTTCTTCCATAATTAAAAAAAATTCTCAAAACTCATGATGTCATGAGATTGATGTTTTTGTATGCATTTGCAATTTTTAAAGTATCCATGTTAAAGATCAGATTGGAATGCGTGGACTTGATTGTCGGATGCTTCTTGTCATTAGTCGCGTGATTAAGGTCGCGTGAAGAATCGATGATGAAATCGGGGGATAGCAAAATTATTTAATCTTCCCTCCAAATAGCTCAATAAGACGAGGCGTGATGTTACATGTCTACAGTTTAAGGTTAAATATAGGTATAAATAGATAGTTTATTATTGTTCTTCTTCTCCTTGTCGTCATCGAACTCGTCATCATCGTTGTTATTAGAACAAAAAAAACAATTATCAATATTATTAAAAATAACAATATATACAAACACATGAGTCGTCCCAATTAGAAAGCAAGGAGAGATTTGAAGGCGTTAACTGGAGCATTAAATGAGGTGAATAGACAGATTTGATCCCAATTCAATGCCCTAATACCTTGTCTCTGTGTGTGTGTGAGCGTGGACGTAGAAGCTCAAGACCCAACATTCACCATCCACATCTTCCACCCACCGTCATTTTACCAAGGCTAACATCATGCCACTTTATACTTCATCACGTTCTTCTTTTTTGGCTTTGCGTTAAAAGACTTTTATGTCAAGGTCAAACTCGAACACCATTTGCTAGTGAACGGAGAATATAATAGCCACAAATACGCTCGGACGATCAAAGAGGAATATCAACAAACACATGGCCTGCAAGCTATTCAAGCCATGCGTTGTACCTTGCACAACACGACGTCGTCGACGTATCGTGTCGGCTCAGAAGAAACGCGAGGCTTGGATTTGGTCATCTGTTGGCGGCTCCTTTCGTGCCGAAGAAGTAGGAATCCATCCAACGCTCGGCCGCTCCAAACACGCCGGCCTCAGATCAACCCATCCCTTTGCTCCTTCCAGCACGCCGGTCTGTGATTCAACTGATTAAACTTCTGAACTTGCATCAACTGCTTCAACTCCCTTGATTCTAACAAACATTTGACAATCCATCTGTGATTAAATAAATTGACGTTAATTCACTAATGGTGGGTGTTGCGGGTCGAAATCCACCAGACAATGTTAGTTGTTTAGTGGGGACTCAAAGGCACGATGATTAACAAGTGGCAGGAGTTAGTGGAGGCTGTTTATAAGTAATAAGGGGCTGTAGAGGCTGAGCGTACTTCAGATGATGATCCCGGCATCAATTCTTCTGGGCCGCCTCTTGAACGCCGCTCTTCTGGAGTTGGTCGCCGGTTGTTCAGTGATTGGACGAACTTTCCCGCGCAAAGAGCAGCTCGTCAGAAAGGCGGTGTTGGATGCCAACCCTTAGCCTCTCTGATGCTTAAGTCAGTATTGGAACTTAGAATGCAAGTCGGACACGTAGGCCGAGCTTAAGATAAATCGACCTTATGTGGACGAGCTTGAGTGGAAGAGCAAATATATGTAAGATATTTGATCTTGTGTATGAAGTGTGTGTTTATAATTTCGATCAACCAACCTTCTTTGTCGATGGAGGTAGAAGAGTATTTATAGCTGAGTAAGGCAGTTAGCTTCGGTTAAGCTGGCGTGCTGAGCTGGCATGTCAGACCGTCGGAGGTTCAGCCGAGGATGTCAAAGCCGAACGTGTCAAGTGCGCTTTTGTCAGGCTGTGAGAGCCGAAAGTGTCAGGCGCGCTTTTGCCAGGCTGTCAGGCGGTGAAACGGACAGGTGCGTTTTTGTCGGGCTGCCTGGCGTGAGATTGTCGGGCAGCGAAACTGCCAGTGATGTTCTCGTTCTAGGACGTTTGTTGTGTTCGATAGGCTTAAATAACATCAAAGTGCATCCAAGAAACGGAGCCGCTCATGGGTCGTTTGGTCGCTCCTCGAGGGCGCCGAGCTTGTTATCTAAGCTCGATGCCACAAGCTCTCGATGGCTGGCCCTCGTGCCTTGGTTGGGACGGCGAACTTGGAGGACGATGAGCGAGTCGGTTGCTCGAGTGGCGAGCTTGGAGGGGAATGTGCGACCAATCGGCGAAAGTGGGTACGGCGTGCGACCTTTCTGTTTGTCGAGGCAAACTTCTTGTACGACGATCGAGCTGGTTGCTCGTCTGGCGAGCTTGGAGGATGTTGAGGCGTTCCGATCTTTGGTCGTAAGAGTTGGCACCTGAATGAATCTGGTTAAAAGACCTTAATTACTTGTCACCAACTTTGGTTTTTGCTGTTGAGACAAAAAAATTAATGAAATGATTAAGGACACGTTATTGCTTACGGAGAAAATTGGCTAACTCGCATGGGTCAACCCTCTCTTTTAATTTCTACCACCCAATTTAAAATCTTTTCTAGAATACCACACCCCCTTGCGAAAAGACTAAAATATTCTCCATTAATTATTTTCAACATATAATACTGTATATTAACGTATATTAACGTATACTAGTGTATGTTAACGTATACTAGTGTACGCTACGAAATCCACATTAACCCCTCTTGTTTCTTTGAAATTATTTAGCACCATAAGCTTCTTAACAATGGTGAAATATTCCCACGCAAGAGGGAGGCTCGTCTTTCAACGGAAGCTGATGAGTTGAAGGCCTTAAAAGAACGAGCAGAGGAAACGCGGCTCGAGGAAAGTAAGAAGAGTAAGAAGACTGTGGTAAAGAAAATGCTAAGATACGTTAACATACACTAGTATACGTTAATATACACTAGTATATGTTGAAAATAATTAATGGGGGGGAGTATTTTAGTCTTTTCGGACGGGGTGTAGTATTCTAGCAAAGATTTTAAATTGGGTGGTAGAAATTAAAAGAGAGGGTTGACCAATGCTAGTTAGCCAATTTTCTCATTCCTTGCGTGGAACTGTGTCACTTTTAAAAGTTTCTGGCATGTTAAAAAGAAACTAATCCCTTTACATGTTAGCTGGCAAGATTGCCACCAAGTACAAAGTATAAAACATAATTTGATATAGATTTAAAATCAATTTGGCCTACATTAACTTATAAAGTTAACGATTAACTATTTAATAACCATTCTTGCATTTAATAGCTTTTTTCAAACTTTAATAATCTATTGGCCGTCAGCTCGGTTCCACGCATGGGGCTACCCACGGGAGATTCCATTTCTAGATCCTTCTGTTGATAATTTAAACAAAATGTAATGCCGTTTTAACTTTTAATATACTAATTGTTATTATTATTAAGGTGACCCAATATGACTTATGGGCTGGCTTTGAGTGCTTAATTTACGGTGCTTCAGCCCATATTGAAGAAACATGGGCACATGTGGAAGGTTCAGCTCACGGTTGAGAAGTTTTGGTCAATTAAGATCGAATTGGTCAGAAGGCCCATTGATGATGTCACCGACGAGTTATATGCAAAGTATGGTTCTTGAAGTCAATTAATGTTTAGCTTGAACACTCGGCTAGTTTTTCCTTATATAAAGGCAAATATTCTATGATCTACGTTCCCAAATTTCAAATCAATGGATATTTTTATTTGACGGTTGCAAGAAGGTTAACTTACACATCAAATATTAGGTTTGATATTCTTCACACATTTATTTCATCTCATTTGATTTGATATGTAGCAGCATACAAAATCCTTAAAAATGTGCTCAAAAAAGTCCTAGAGTTTGGCCAGACAAATCAAAATTAGACCTGAAAATAAATCCAAGATTGCAAAAATAAATCATGCTACCGTTCAAACCAAAATACCGGGCAAGTCTAATTTTCAAACAAATTGACCCGAAGTTTTGACTCAATTTTCTTGGCTTTAAAATATCTAACCAACCATCAATATTCAACTTATCACTGCAATAAAACAATAAATTAAACATTAAATATTTTATACTCTAAACCTTGGTTAGAACAAATCAACTCTAATAAATCTCAATTACTGTATCCCAGAACCAACTAATAGTGTTAGCATAAACAAATTGTGGACAATTGGCAGGGATCTTCCATCTAATTATGATGATTGACTGACTTAGGTTAATTTAAAAGTAGTCAAAACCCATGATGTCGTGAGATTGATATGTTTGTATGCATTTATAATTTTTAAAATTTCCTTATTAAAGATTAGAGTGAAATGTGTGGACTTGATTGCCGAACGCATCATGTCATCACTCACGAGTCGCGTCGGAGAGCTAAAAATATTTAATCTCCCCTCCAAATAGCTCTATAATATGAGGCATGATGTTACATGTCTACAATTTTAAACGATATATCCAAAAATTAGCAATTTTCCTGTGATTAGCCCTACGTTTAAATTAGACTCCAAAATATAGTCGTGACAATGATGTCTGAATGTTGGAATATTGACGCACATTTTATAGTTTTTTTTTGTTAATTTATAGATATAAAATGTGAGGCAAAGGACTCACCGCAATTTATTGAGAAAGAGTTTAATGCAATACGCTCGGAAGATCACAGAGGAATATCAACAAACACATGGCCTGCAAGCTATTCAAGCCATGCATTGTACCTTGCACACCACGGTGTGTCGACGTATTGTGTGGGCTGAGAAGAAATGCGAGGCTTGGATCCGGCCATCCGTTGGCGGCTCCTTTCAGGCCAAAAGAAGTTGGAATCCATGCAACGGCTTGGCCACTCCAAACATGCCCCTCAATACAAATAAACCATGAAAGCATACGTGGATAACACAAGAATACACAAAATTTGGTAACACGGTTTGATGTGGACACCTACATCTGCGGAGCCACGACCAGAAAATCAGATTATTTCACTATATCAAATAACAATTACAATTACTAATATTGCAATTTCATTAGAAGGAACACACTCCCCCTCAATACAAACCGCAATGGGTGATCCCAATCAACCACATGGAGTAATCACCGCAGGATCCCCTTGCGCGCAAGATCCCCTTGCATAAACCGACAAGATCGAACTCCCTTCAATCCCTACGTGCGTAGCTGTCGGTCTCCGTCAACGGATGTAGAAACCGCAAGATCCCCTTGCATAAACCGACTAGATCAAACTCCCTTCGATCCCTACATGTGTAGCCATCGGCCTCCGTCCCCTGATATTGATCACCAATCTTCACAAAAGAGATAGACCTAGTAGAATCCGCATGAGCACCTTATAAGCCGGCCTCCATCAATTTAGGAACTGTTTTGAAAAAACAGTTCTATAAAATCTCATGCAGATTTTCCACCATATATCTAGGAACTACTTCGGGCAAGTAATCCACATAAATCAAGGAACCAATTAGCCATATTAGGATAATTAGTTCAATCAAATCTTATGCTGGTATTTTGCCCATAAATTAAGGAACTATCTCGGGTAAATAGTCCTATAGAATCCCAAGCAGATATTCTCTCCCACCAATCAAGGATCTATTTCGGTTAAATAGAACCAATTAATCTCAGCATATATTTCCTCTCATCAATTAAGGAACTCACGATATTCCCCCATTAAATCAGTTATTTCCGCCATCATTCAAGAATCTATTTCGGGTAACAATGAACAGAAAAATCTCAAGCAGATATTTCATCAATCAATTCATGAACCCTCGAGATTCTAGGCTACAAATCAGATTTGAAATCAGCAAAACAGATCTGCAAACCAAAACAGAATTCTTGCATTCGATCCAGCATTCAGATCATGTATGCCATGACTGATGTCGCAACATAACTCACAACATGATCTCTTAACCTGTTCAAAAACAGTTCTGATTCCACAACTTGAACACCCCAGATCTAGTGCCACTAATGCCAACATATAGTAACAGAAAATCAACCCAACAAAAACTTTTCAATACAAGCCCAACATTAAATGTTGGAGTTGTAAGTCCTGTAGAAATAATTGATGTAAAAGTACTGTTACTTATAAAATAATTAAATTACGGTTATAGTTCTAAATGGACATTATAATTGTCGGTGATGTGTGGTGGCTGAAAGACGTGTCTGGTTCTTTATTTGGATGATCACGTGATCTGCATAACATATCTAATAAGGACGTTAGCAAGTTAAATCCGGAATATGGATTGTAATTTCGGCTTCTAAAACATACAAGTTTGTATCCTTTGAGAGAGCCGCCATTTTGTGAGAGCCAACATAGAGAGATCGTGTGGCGAGCTCTTGGAGAGATCTTGTGTGATTCTTCTTCGTTGGACGAAGAGAAGATTTGTATTGTTCTCTCCTTTCGTAATATAGCTCGTCGGTGTTCCCCACTTGGCCGTCCACGGCCTAAAAGCAATCTTGTAGCTCTATTTGTTTGCCGCTGATCTTTCGTCCTCGATCTCCACAGTCTTGTGCATTCCGACGCGTTTGTGTTGGTAGAGCCGGGCTCCGCCGCACAACATGTATTGTGTAGCATAAAATCACATGCATAATCAAGTGATATAGATACATGGGTTTATTCATGAAAGATTGAAAGATACCTCCGTCCATACAAACTCAAACCCTGGTTGTCTTTACATACTATATTCACCATTAACTCCTTTTGTTTTATGTCGGTTGCCATCGATGATGGCCATTTGGCCCATTTCGTCTTTATCAGTGCATGGGGGGCTACCATTAGAGGCAACGTCATAAACAAATCTATCTCTGTCAGAAGCTTCAAGCAACAGAAGATAAGGCTTGGTCATTATCGTGGTCTACTACAACATCCGGAACTTCACTTCATTTCCTCCTTTACAATCCAAATCCAGATGCATACAAGCCCACGGCACAGAGAAATGACTATTTTAGCTCCATTATTGCCACCTTGCCGAACTTGTGTCCATTTGCAGTTGTCCTCACTGTTGGGATAATCACAGACATCTTCTCTTGGTTGGGCTTTCTCCGGGGGCAATCTTTGAAGAGAGGCCAAGGCAACGAGCACTTCCTGCTGTCATCCTGGTCCTTGTCACCATCATTATCTCTCTCACCTCGACTCATGGCGTCTTGTTTTGATACCTCTCAACCGCAAGACCGATCAGATAGTAATCAGGGACAAAAAATGGCCGCTACAAGCTTTGAAACCAATCGTTCAGCAGAACTGATGCAGTTTCCCTATCATTCCATGACCAAGACCTGAGATGAAGACCTCAGTGAATTAATTATACGTAGAAGTGAGTATGATTCGTTCAAAACAACACGGCTCTAATCCTGTTTTGTACTTGGACTTGGCTCCAAACGGCAACGAACAAAAAAGGAGAAATGGTGCGTGAGTATTCCCTGGGGTTGCGAAGAGATCCCTGTGGTGTTTGCTCTTGGGAAGACTTGTGTGAAGAGACTTCCCCTTTCCTACGTTTGCGTGCCTTCTATGGTAATCTAAGTCTCACTGTCACACTATGTGCAAGGGAGTGTTTTGCTCCGTACACCTTTTTGCTCCGTACACAGGCCGCCTAATTTTATACTCCGGAGCACAGGCCTAAATTTTTGAAAAATTGCATTTTTGCTCGGTTTACATACCGGAAATACCAATTATACCCTTACATTCACATCCCATAATTCACATAATATTTAATTTTTCACTCCCGTGACAAACCTTAATTATTTTTAAAAACCCTAATTGCTTAATTATAAAATAATTATATATCTTTTAAAAACAAAGACCCAATAGCTCATTATGACTGATGAGCGGGAGAGGGCGGAAGTGGGCACAGGAGGTGGGCTGGGGAGGGGGGCAGCGAAGGGGGTGTAGGGGGCTGGGGACGGTGGTGGACGGGCCTAGGGAGGTGCACGGGCAGGAGGATAGGGCTTGGGCGAAGGGGGCTGGGAATGTCGACGGAGGGGGTGGGCTAGGGAGGTGGGAGGAGGATATGCAAAGGGGGCTGCGGAGGGGACGAAGGTGGGCTAGGGAGGTGGGAGGAGGATATGCAAAGGGGGCTGCGGAGGGGACGAATAGGGTTGGGGAGATGGTCAGAGGAGGGGGCGGAGAAGGTGGGCGATGGGGGCTAGGAGGCGTGGAGGAGGGGGGGATGGGGATGGGACGGTGGGGGTGGAGGAGGAGTGTGGTGGGGGCTAGGAGGGGGTGGAGGAGGGGTGATGGAGAGGGGGCGGTGGGGGCAGAGTAGGTGGGCGGAGGGGGGAGGTTGTTAATTAAAATTGAAGTTAATTAAAAGTGATTTTTAATTAACTAAATAATTAATTATTTTAATAATGGTTGAGAAGTTTGTGAAGTTTTGTTGAGAAGTTTGTAAAGGAGACAAAGGCAGATGAAGAAGATGTCTGTGAACTGAGCAGTGTAATTTAGAAGAGATTTCGAAGCATATTTCGGGCAAAATTTTGAAAGGCAAACTTGTCATTTTTCTAAAAAAAATAAGAGATTGTGAACTAAGCAAAAAGGTCTGTAGCAACACCTTATGTAATACATGCAATTTTTCCAGCATTCTTTACGTGCTATAGTAGAGTCTCAAGTTCGAGCTCTAAAGCAGTCATGCATCCACAACAAAGTCATGTCGGGGAAGATGGGGGATCATAACTATGGCTTTGATCCATTGACCATTTGCTTGATGTCCTCCGTTAGCTTAGCTGCCAACAGCCCTTTATGTCATGGTCGTGGTCTTGGTGATATCTACGGAACCCATTGTCATTCTACTTCTTAGGTCAGGTCTTCAGCTTCGATGGAGGTCGGGGAAAATAACACTCATTCTACGCATATGCCATGACCTCCACCCTCGGAACCTTTGCCTCGGTAAACCTTTTCTCGACCTTCTAATGCCTTCCTCTCGGGCTCCCCTTGCGCCTACTACGGCAACGTCGGTCGGCATTCCCCCTACTTCCTTAGGCCGGGCCACTTTTCCCTCATTCGTGACAACCTTTAAATCTGTCAATGTCACCGATTTCTAGAGCTTCTTCAGTCATCATATATCGCTCTATCCTTCGACATTCAAAGTAAAACATATAAGCCATAATATATTGTGTTTCTGAGTGTTTTCTCACTACAAAGCGTTGACCGTGGATAACCCGGTCAACGTGGTCAAGGGGCCCGTTTGGGTCCCTCGGGCGAGTCGAGTTGGTGCAGTTGAGGCTCGAGTCGGACCAGCAGACGATGTAGAGCGCGTCGACTGGATTGGATCGGGGCCCTCGGCCGTTGGTGGGGCGAGGGGTAGCCTCGGCCCGGGTCGAGACGCTCGGCCTCGGTCGGTTGCGCTAGATGTTTCTGAGTGTTTTCTCACTACAAAGTGTTGACCGTGGATAACCCGGTCAACGTGGTCAATGGGCCCGTTTGGGTCCCTCGGGCGAGTCGAGTTGGTGCAGTTGAGGCTCGAGTCGGACCAGCAGACGACGTAGAGCGCGTCGACTGGATTGGATCGGGGCCCTCGGCCGTTGGTGGGGCGAGGGGTAGCCTCGGCCCGGGTCGAGACGCTCGGCCTCGGTCGGTTGCGCTCGGCCTCGGCGGTCGGACGACGAGGGGAAGCCTCAATCGTCCAGCTGGTTGCGTGGTCGTCGAGGGGCGGAGGGGAAGCCTCGGCCCGTGAGTCTGATGCCCTCCTGCGTAGACGAGAACACTCGTCAGGGGGCCGGACCTTGGTTCCGGCCAAATCCCCTCCGATGCCTAAGTCAGACAGAGATCTGAAAGAGGAGGCCCGGCGGAGACGGTTCGACTCGTGAGGAGATCGGAACGGCGTCTCACGGCGCGAGCGGGGGAGGAAGGAAATGAAATGGGGGAACTCGGGCGTTGATGGAGTACCTTAGGTTCTAGATACCTGAGATGCGGTCCCTTCTCCTGTCGTCCTCCTAGCCCCTTTATAGACCTCCGCCGTGATTGTCCCCGACCCACGTCGCTCGTCCGCCCCCAATCGTGCCCCCTCAATCCCCCCCCCCCCCCGTCGCCGCTCCCTGCGCCATGCCAACACCTCCCTATAACTGCTATTCAGTGGTAGCGGGATCGGGGGGGCGGTTATTGCAGGAGTGGGTGAGTGACTGGCGTGTTATCGGGGCCGGGTCGGATCGACATGTGGGGGGGGTCCCCCACAGGGCCTCATCGAGTGGGCCTGAGTGCGCAGATGGGCTCTTGATCGGCGGTTGGGTCTCTGGGCTTGGGTCTTTCGGGCCTCAGTCAAATAGGCGTAACAATTGCCCCCATCGGTCGGGTCGATCGGCCTTGGCCGGTCCGGCACGGCCGATGTGACTTCCGCTGACCTTGACAGGCTCGCCAGTCGATGCCGACTCATTTATTAGTCGTCATCATGAGTTGGCCCGTTCGATACTTTTAAGGCGCGGGCTCCGAAGCGTCTTCGGTCCTCTGATGCTGCCACGTTGTGGCTGCAAGCTTATCCCCGTTGCTCGCGGGGTCGTCTTAAGTTGAGAAGCCGAGGGGTTCGTGGGCCGCCCTCGGTGGGATCGATCGGCCTGGGCTTGCTCGGTTCGACCGCTGTGCCTCCTGGGATTCCGAGTGGCGCTTTAATCGAGGAGTGGTCATAAATGTAGGTCATGATGAGGCGGATTGATTGGACTTCCCTTGGCGCCGATTTCGAAACGCCGCCGGTTCTTCGAGTCCTGCCAAGCGTTCTTGTCAGGCGCTTCGAATTCGTCCCTGTGTCCGGTATATAAGACCTCCAGCTACGTTGATCTCCGCTTCTCTCTTGCTCTTTCCATTGTTCTTAGGTGTTCCGCGACTCGGAGTTTCCCGTTACCCTCGCTTCCTCGTCTCCCCAAACTAGTTAAAAGGTAATTCCTTTCTCGCTCTCGTATTATGGCTGCTCTTAGGATAGGCGGTTCTGGTCGAGGGGCGAGGGATTCTCCAGAGTCCAGGCGGGGCAGGCCCCGGCTAGTGGGATCAGGTTCCTCTTCCGGGAGTCGTCCCCTCCAAGATAAGGGGAAGGGGAAGCTATTCCCAGACTACGCCTGTGATGACGTGGCGTCGGCTGCCGTGCGTCTTAACGTGCCCCCGGTTATCCTCCGTACGCCGTCAAGGACCGTTCCTTCGGCGGTCACGGAGATCCGGGAAAGGTATCTCTGCTTCCCGTACGATGTCCGAGTTCCATTCGTCGACGAGCGGATTTGCCTTCCGAGGAGCAATGAAGTCGGCGTATACGTCGAAATGTTTCGCCTGGGTCTACGTTTCCCGCTCAATCCCTTCCTTATCCAGGTCATGGAGTATCTCATGGTGCCGCTTTGCCAGTTTACCCCTTGCTCGATTGCGGTACTGACGGGCTTCGCCACGCTCTGCTGCACCCGCGGCCAGGAGCCATCTCTCCCCCTTCTCTTCCATTTTTACCAGATCCAGACGGTCGGCCCGGGGTCATGGCTGCAGCTCCGAGCCTGCTCGAGGAGGGAATGCCTGATCGGGCTGCCCCGCTGGTCGGGGGATTGGAGTTCAGATTACGTCTTTGTGGTCTTCCTGGGGGATGCCCAGATTTTGACAAGTTGGGGCGGTTCTGTCCAGCCTCGCCCGTCGCTAGCTCTCTCAGACGTCGACCGGGCAGCCGCCGTGCTGCTGTCGACCCTCCCCTTGGAGTCGAAGTCCATCTGGTCCTTGTTGGACGACCTACTCTTGAAGGCCGTCTTGTGGTCTCCGGGTAGGTCGCCTTTTCCGTCTTGAATCGCCCTGTGACTCATCCTGATTTTGGTTTCCCTTGCAGGGATGGCTGGCCGCGAGTTCGTCCGTGACATCGATGAACTGATCCGCCGCGGAGCTGCTCGGAGCCGTGGTAGTACCTCTGGAAGGGCACCTCGGCGGACCGTTGAGGAGGAAGTGCGCCGAGCCGAGCCTTCTGTGGGTAAGGTGGTGGCCGCGCCTCCCGCCTCTTCTTCTGGCGATCCCCTTCCCGGGGTGGTCACAAGGGCCGGACCCGCCCCGTCAGCCCATGAGGACGGGGATAATGACGGGTCCGGTGCAGTCCCTCCTGCCCTTGGCGCGCCCCCTCAGGTTCCCGAGGGTGGGGATGGTGCGAGGCAGAAGCGTTCCCCTCCGGCGCCTTCGGAGCCCCACGGTGGAAAGAAGAGGAAGGAGGACGTGGATCCCTCCAGTCCGGCGGGTTCCACGCTTCCTGTGGCGACCACCGGGGATCCTTCGGTAGCCTTGTCGACCACCCCCCTCGTAGCGTCCTCGCCCGTATCACCTGGGATCGGGGCCTTGTTGGCGAGCAATATGGCTTCCCTTGTCGTCCCGGGGAGCTCGATGTTTGTCGACCGAGCCCTAGCCCAGCAGGTTGCTGAGGTCTACGTCCCTCCCCGGGACCGCAGCCTCCTCAAGAAGATCCCTGCCGACAAGATGTCGGATTCCTTGGTCTGGATCCTTCAACAGGTTCGGTTATCTTGCTATCCTCTCCTTCCTTTGATCCTCTTCTTAGCCCATGTCTCGTCTTTCCAGGGTTCAGCGCTCGCTGTGGAGTTGCAGTGTCGAGCCGTCCGCTTGAGGGAGCTGGAGGAGTCCTCCATGAGGGCCCAGGAGCGGGCCGGGGCGGCGGAGGTGGCTATGACGGAGGCCCAGATGGAGTCTCGGCATCTCAAGCTCCGTGTGGCCGAGCTGGAGGGACGAGTGGGTGACCTCCAGGGAAAGCTGGGGGACGTCCGTCAGTCGGCTGAGGAAGCGGCGGAGTCGTTCCGCCTGGAGAGGGAGGAGCTTCAGAGGGAACTGTCGGACCGGCGCCAGGTGACGCGGCTTGCAGAGGTGGTGGAGAGGGGCATCGTCGAGACCCTGGGGAAGAGGATCTTCGAGGTTCTCAGGGAGGCCTTCGGTGCGTATGAAGACCTCATCGCCCCCCGGATCGTCGAAGTCGTCCAGTCTTCCTTCCGGGAATGTGCGGAGCGTGTTCGGCAAGCCCCTCCGCCGGTCGATCCCCCTCGCTCCGAGCAGGGCGAAGTGCCCGAGGATGTGTCCTCCCGAGCCCGGGCTCCCTAAGCCGTCCCTCCCGGCCTTATCCTCAAATTTTTTAGCATCCGCTTCGCTTTGGGCCAGTCCACTTGAAATGGATCCCTGGCCCCGCTATCTCCTTCGGCTTCGTTACCGGCTCCAGGGCCAATAATTGCTGGTTGCATGGCCGCTAGTTCAGGCTAACTACTTTGGGTCTTTTGTCAACCAATTTTGCTCTGTCGGTGTCGACCTAGCTTCCGTAGGTGACGAACTTTGTCATTCGTCGTGAGTGGATTATTTGTAGAGAGTTTTCTTCGCCTCGATTCCCTGTAAATAAGATACATTTTTATACCCTGGTTAATGAAATTGACTTACTCGGACTTCTCGTGTATTTTGCGTTGTTGCCTTGTTCTTGGCCTAGGACTGGGTGACGTTCGCGTTGGCTGGGGGAATTGCCCTCAGACTTATGGGCGCAGGAGTCGGTCGGCGAGGGCAAAACTCCTCGGCTTAGGACCGGTCGGCGTCCGTGCCTGCTGGGGGAACTGCCCTCAGACTTATGAGCGCAGGAGTCGGTCGGCGAGGGCAAAGCTCCTCGGCTTAGGACCGGTCGGCGTCTGCGCTGGCTGGGGGAATCGCCCCCAGACTTATGAGCGCAGGAGTCGGTCGGCGAGGGCAAAGCTCCTCGGCTTAGGACCGGTTGGCGTCTGTGCCTACTGGGGGAACTGCCCCCAGACTTATGAGCGCATGAGTCGGTCGGCGAGGGCAAAGCTCCTCGGCTTAGGACCGGTCGGCGTCCGTGCCTGCTGGAGGAACCGCCCCTAGACTTATGGGCGCAGGATTCGGTCGGCGAGGGCAAAGCTCCTCGGCTTAGGACCGGTCGGCGTCCGCGCCGGCTGGGAAAATTGCCCCCAGGCTCCCGAGCGCAGGAGTCGGTCGGCGAGGGCAGTGCCCTCCTTCCTCCTCCAATGAGGCGGCGGTCTTCATTCTTTTGCACTATCGGTGAAATGTCAATTCCGTCGAGGATTTAAGAAAAGACAAAGGGAATGCAATTGTACTCTTAAGAGTCCTGTCGGACTGGTACATTTGGAGGAAAGGAAATAGGGAATAAGGCTAGATAGAGGGATGTAAACCTGGATAATCCCATCGGACCAGGCTACGACTGGGGAAGAGAGCTCGCCCGCTCACTCTACGATGCGGAGGGGTCCTTGGACGGTGTTGATCTTCTTCCCCTTGTCAGGCTGCATGGAGGTCCCTTCCCCATGGGCCGGCTCATCGACTAAGCCCCTGGCGTGCCCCCGACTCATCAGCTTCTCAATGTCCTTCTTCAAATGCCAGCAGTCCTCAGTGTCGTGGCCGTCGTCCTTGTGGTACTTGCAGTATTTCTCCTTCTTCCCACCTCTTTTCGCCCTCGGTGGGGGGCGATCGGTGCGTTCTTCCTTCTGTACTTGGGCGAGGACGGCGTCTGGGGTGGCGTCTCTCGTACCTTCTCCGCGCTGCCTGTTTCTCGGCCTCTTCTCGGTCCGATATCCTTCGGGGCTGCCTCGTCCGTTGTCGCCATGCTTGGACACTCGAGTGGCTTTTCCTGCATCCACGGCCAAGGCCTCCTCGGTCAACATGAAGCGCTCGGCCCCTGCCATGATCCCGGGGAGGTCCTTCGGGGGATCGTTGTGCAGGGACTTCTTGAGGCCTCTGTGGCGAAGCCCTTTCTTAAGGGCCGTTTGGACCACCAGGTCGGGAGGGCTGTTCACGTTCAGCCTCTCCGCATTGAAGCGGCGCATAAACTGCCGGAGCGGCTCGGCCGGGCCTTGCACTATGTTGAACAGATGTTCAGCATCAGGCTTGATCTGCCTCCCTACCATGAACTGCTTGCAGAACAACTGGGTGAGTTCCTCAAAGCTATCGATGGAGCGGCTGGGCAGGCTGCGGTACCAGGTCCTCGCCGCTCCCCTGAGAGTAGAATAGAAGCCTCGGCAGAGCAGGTCATCGTCAGCTCCTTGGAAGGACATGTCCCCCTCGTAGTCCATTACGTGGTGTCCCGGGTCCCCTATCCCGTCGTCCTTCCCCAGCGCCGGGATCCTGAATCGAGAGGGGACCCGTGCGTCGGTTATTCTCCGTGATAGGGGGCACCGGTCTCCGTGGATGCCTCCGGGGATTCGATAGTCGCCTGCCTCTGGCTCGTTCGGTGGTGGAGGGTGCACAGGCGCCGGCGGGGCTGGCTCCGCGGCCCTCGCCACGCTGGGGGTCGGGCTGACCCGGCGCTCCCGGCTCCTCCGGCGGTAGCTCCTGCTCCGCCGTGATCGGTCTCTCGAGTGGTGTCGTTCGCTTCTCCTGCGGCAGGATGACCGTGACCGACGAGATGATGCAGTCATCGATTCGCCCTCTGTCCCTTTGGTTTCTCTTCGGCTCCTTTCACGATAACGGGAGGGGGCGCGTGATCTCGCCTGACGGGAGTCAGAGAGTGTGAACCGACGACCCGCGTTCGGTTTTTTGGTCCCGTGGTCGTCGATCACGGCGGATCGCAAGAGCGGGGGACCCCCCGCCCATCGATGGCCATCGCCCAACGTGCCTCCGTTGGATGGTGCGGGGCCGACGAGCTGCTGTACCGTCGCGACCAGCGTCTGGAGGCTCGCGTTGGTCTCCTGAGCCAGGGCACGGAGCTGTCCCTGTGTGGCCAGTTCTGAGCCTCCGGTCTCTTCGGTTGAGGGGGCGGAGTGATCGCCGACGGTCGTGTCTTCGGGGTTGCCGTTGGATGCGCCATTCCCCTCCTCTGGGATGGGGGGCATGCGCTTCCTTCCATTGCTGGCTCGTGCCATTGTTGGTGTGGTTTGCTTCTTCGTGGGACGGTTTTCGGTTCCCACAGACGGCGCCAGATGTTTCTGAGTGTTTTCTCACTACAAAGCGTTGACCGTGGATAACCCGGTCAACGTGGTCAAGGGGCCCGTTTGGGTCCCTCGGGCGAGTCGAGTTGGTGCAGTTGAGGCTCGAGTCGGACCAGCAGACGACGTAGAGCGTGTCGACTGGATTGGATCGGGGCCCTCGGCCGTTGGTGGGGCGAGGGGTAGCCTCGGCCCGGGTCGAGACGCTCGGCCTCGGTCGGTTGCGCTAGATGTTTCTGAGTGTTTTCTCACTACAAAGCGTTGACCGTGGATAACCCGGTCAACGTGGTCAAGGGGCCCGTTTGGGTCCCTCGGGCGAGTCGAGTTGGTGCAGTTGAGGCTCGAGTCGGACCAGCAGACGACGTAGAGCGCGTCGACTGGATTGGATCGGGGCCCTCGGCCGTTGGTGGGGCGAGGGGTAGCCTCGGCCCGGGTCGAGACGCTCGGCCTCGGTCGGTTGCGCTCGGCCTCGGCGGTCGGACGACGAGGGGAAGCCTTAATCGTCCAGCTGGTTGCGTGGTCGTCGAGGGGCGGAGGGGAAGCCTCGGCCCGTGAGTCTGATGCCCTCCTGCGTAGACGAGAACACTCGTCAGGGGGCCGGACCTTGGTTCCGGCCAAATCCCCTCCGATGCCTAAGTCAGACAGAGATCTGAAAGAGGAGGCCCGGCGGAGACGGTTCGACTCGTGAGGAGATCGGAACGGCGTCTCACGGCGCGAGCGGGGGAGGAAGGAAATGAAATGGGGGAACTCGGTCGTTGATGGAGTACCTTAGGTTCTAGATACCTGAGATGCGGTCCCTTCTCCTGTCGTCCTCCTAGCCCCTTTATAGACCTCCGCCGTGATTGTCCCCGACCCACGTCGCTCGTCCGCCCCCAATCGTGCCCCCTCAATCCGCCCCCCCGTCGCCGCTCCCTGCGCCATGCCAGCACCTCCCTATAACTGCTATTCAGTGGTAGCGGGATCGGGGGGGCGGTTATTGCAGGAGTGGGTGAGTGACTGGCGTGTTATCGGGGCCGGGTCGGATCGACATGTGGGGGGGTCCCCCACAGGGCCTCATCGAGTGGGCCTGAGTGCGCAGATGGGCTCTTGATCGACGGTTGGGTCTCTGGGCTTGGGTCTTTCGGGCCTCAGTCAAATAGGCGTAACATATTGAATCTCACATGAAAAGAGGGAGAATTAGAATAAGAATGAGCCCCCTCCTCCCAAAAAATGAATGCTATTTTAGTAATTGTACTCCTGAAATAAGCCACTTCTTTTTTTGGTCGGATCTGTTAGGGTCCGTTTGAGAAAGGGGTCTTTGGGCATGTGGGCTTTTTAGGTTTATGGGCCGCGTTTAGAGTATTCGAGTGCCACCAGTATTTACCTGCAGGCATGCTGGTATTTCTTTCACCTGATAAAAATATATATTTCGAAAAAATTAACAAATAAAATAAAAATATACGCTCGAACAAAATTATCATTAAGCAATTCCGGTTTGTGTCCTCTTTCTCAACAAAACCTTTCTTTATGCTACACAGCACGCAAGCATAAAGTCATTTAGTAGAGTTATTAGTTACCTGCAAGTAATACGACTTATTATACTTTAATTGTAATTTGACAGATTGCCGTCTTAGCTCAGCCGGTAGAGCGCACGGCTTTTAACCGTGTGGTCGTGTGTTCGATTCCCACAGACGGCGAAATTATACATTATTCACTTTTTTTAATCTTTTTCCTTTTCTACCCTTCATCATGATTACTTCTTTAAAAAACCAGCTTTCGCTCAATTTTTGGGCCATGCATATGTCTTCATAATTATTTTTTAGACCAACATTCGTCCAATTTTAGATGGATAGGCACATCAAATGTAACTAGATCCATCAACTTAGATGGATGTGGCTAATATGCTTACAAACATATATTGACTCAAAATGATTAACTATGTCTCAGTCATGAGTCGTAACATATCTAGGTGTGTGAAAACTCTCCCCAATATTGAAAATAATGATTTTATTGTGTGAATCTAAGCACATTTTCACAGTGTTTTTGATATTTTTAAGTTTTGACTTTTTTACGAGTGATCTCAACATGATAAAATCGTACCACGTTAAAAATCAAAAATCAAGTGTTTCTAACCCATTTGATCGTCTATCAAATTGTTACAAATTCAATGGAATATTTGTAACGATGTTATTTTTAATGTGTAGCTTTTGTAACGATGTGATCGACGACCAAATAGCCTTGAGTGCACTTGATTTTTAATGTGCTTGGTATCTAGTATGTGTAATTTTTGCACTCGCGTACCCCCGTAATAACCCCCTCCCCCCCCCCAAAAAAAAAAAAAAAAAAAAAAAAATTGAAAAAGAAAAAACACCTGATATACGATGAAGGCGCCGAGGGGACGGGGGAGAAAAGAGGTCTGGTCTGTACACATGATGAAGATAGGTATTTTGGGATTTTTCTATATAAAGATATTCATGTACAGGTGGCACATTATATAATAGATCAGGTGTCACGACACAAAAAGTTGGAAAATACAAAAAGGTGTAGCTTGTTGTTTCCTCTTTTTTGTGCCTTGACATTTGATGTATTCTTTTCTGCATTAAATCCTTTTTTGTTGGTATTTTAAAAAAATTAAGTGAGCTGTGAACTGAGCCAAAAAGGCCTCTTCGCGTAGAAATTCTCTTGAAATTGGGGCAATTTGGCTGCATGCATGCTGACGAATTTCATAACGTCATGGAAATAAGAAAGGGCATCCAACCACTCCAACAGAAGGCCAGGCTTGAAAATGCCAACAAGGTTATGTTTCATACCACCAACTGTACAAATCCACAAGAAAAGAACGAGTCTAATGAAATAAACTTGGGTTTTTCCAATATCCTTACCTTAAATTATTAATATTTTGATAGTATAACCGTAAATCCTTGTATTTTGAAAATTGAAACTAGTGAAACAAACTTGGGGATTCACTCGCTGGCCAGCTGATTCACATTTATCTCTTTCTAATTTCCTACCCTCAAATCATTCCAATTTTTGAAAATAGCGCCTCAAATTAGTTCATTTGAAGTACTATTTTAAAATTTTAAAATTTTGAGATAGTAAAATAAAATTAAGAATAATTTACGGGACGGATATTTAAAGAACTCCAGTATAACGTTTGGAAAATATAGGTCATGTGGCTAAAAGCAAAATTAGTCCATTTAAAAAACTCAATGAATATAGTTCATGTGGCTAAAAGCAATGGCAAAAGCTCCAGTACAACGTTTGGAAACAGTAAACAAACAACAAAATTAGCAGCAGTGGTTACTGCAAATTTACAATGACCATCGCACAGAATATTAATTAATTACTTAATATTACAGCTAACCATTATCACCAAGTTTCAACTTGAAATAAGAGAGAAACCTTTTATTTTCCTGGACGCCGCTCAAAGCAACCCTTGCCATGATCAACATTTATTGGATTGCTGTTCGGTGCATTCCACTCATAAAGGAGCAAAATTAGGTTTACACAAACAAATCCTGAGCATTTTTTCACGGTCCAGCCAAATAGCAGAATAGGGCATTTTCTTGTAAATTTGATGCAAATAGTTTTGCGTCAAATGGATTTCCCAAAAAGGGTAACTTTTTGACGAATCACAAGGCGCTTAAAGGCACATCTGTTAGTTACATAAATCCTCAATGACCTTAAAATTTCACGATATTAAATCACGCCAATAATATGACTGATCCTCAAGCTACAACAAATTCATTCGCCGTCATCACCAACTGTATGGTGAGGGGCAAGAATAACAATACCCAATTGAGAAAAAAACCCAACACATAATGGAAGGAAATTGATGCATAAGATAATGGCAGGTGGTTGACCTAGCCTTCGGATTTAGGGTGTGCTCAGATCATTCTTATTGTTACTATCGTCTGACAAAAACCTTACTGAAAATCCGGCTTCTCTGGGTAAGTGCAGCCCGATCTTTGAATGATGACATTCGCCGCATAACAGCCAGCCCTGACACAGTCCTCTATGCCCTTCACTTGAACCAACTGAGAGAGGAATCCTCCCACGAATGCATCGCCTATTTGGAGGACCAAATGGGGAGGAAATTAGATGAATTCAAACTATAAAACATACAGATTACGGTAAAGCTAGTTAAGCGGGCAGCATAAAACGATGATGATGTACCTGCACCATTGGTGTCGACCAGCTTTTCCTTCGGCAACAAGATCACAGGGAACTGTTTCACCTGTGAAGAATGGAAAGGGCAGTTAAAATCCCATAGTAGACTGTAAACAAAGCAAACAAAGAACTTTGGGATGTATTAATCTTCCACTGATAATATTTTGAAAGCCTGGTCCTTTCCTGCTGTCCAGAACCTAACACGCTATCACAAATATATCCATCGCAATCATTGAAATGATCGTGCAGAGAGAACTAACCTTCCCATCCTCAGCAACAACTACAGGATCAGCACCCTGAGTGATAACAGTAATTCTCTTGTGTGTCCCTGATGCCTTAGGCAATGCTGAGATCTTCAATGCAATCTCCTCGACATTCTCGGTCTAGAAACCAAAAATAACCCATCAGCATAAAGGCTCATGGATATCAAATCAACAGAACAGGTCTGAAGAACAATACCTCCCAGCCGTGGACTTTGGAAAATGTTCTTGCTTCAGTCTCATTTCCAAAGACATAGTCACAGTACCTGAATATGGTTAGGAATTTTTTGTCAGTAATGATGATAATAATAATCACAAGGAACCATTTTGTGAAAAAAAGTTCCCAGGCTTTTTAACTGAAAACAATTTGTGGTCACTAGTTATTATGCCCCCATGAAGAAAATGAAAATAACCCTGTAATGTTACTATTTAGCATATTGTCTAAAAGGAGAGGCCTTAATAATAAAACTTGTATTCGGCTAAAAAGCCAATATGGGTTCCTTCACCCTTTCCTACTGTCGGTTGAGAGCCCCCCCCCCCCCCCAAAACAAAACCACCCGCAAAAAAAAACCATACACAAACACAAAAGAAAAAAACATGAAAACCAACCACCTCAACAACATAAGTGGTAGTAAATAACTCCAGAAACAAAGAGTTGAAAAGTCTGTTTTTCGCAAAAAAACCTTGAACACGCACAAACAAGACTACTTTTAATCTAGAATCCAACCACAACAAAGGTTCGGATTTTCACAAATAAATATGTAGACATGGCCATTCTGAATCTGGAACTAAATCTGGAACCAGCCAATACTCTTCTGTTCGTTTCAAGCAATTCCTGTTGATGGAAAGAAAAGCAAACAAACTTACTGCAGAGCTTTCTCTTGGGCGTCCTTGAAGAACTCGCAAATGAAAGGAGCTGAGAGATTCATCGTGAATACCTGGAAATTTAAAAAAAATCTATCATTAGTGAAACTAGATACAAAGAGACGAAAAACCTAATAAAAAGACATCTCGAATTGGTACCTTGTTATTTGTAGCTGCATGCTCAGCTACAAGCAAGATAGATTCCGGGGACACCGTGAGGAAGAAACCAGCAATATAAATATATTTTGCCTTCTCAACTGTCAGAAAGGTTTCCAATCAAGACCAAAAACAAAAAGAAAAAAGGAAATCAGATAGCTATACAGCCACGCCAAAAGTATATATGGACAGTCCGTTCCTTTACTAGCCAAAGCTAGCCATAACATACGAAACATTTTTCTTGTGGACAGCAATATTTCAGAATATGTAGAATGATAATATTCGCAAGTATAGTTTTTAAGATGATGAAATTTCAGCTCCCAGATAATTTTACTGCCAATGTATAGGTGTGTGATAAGTGCATATATAATCCAGAAAGATAAAATTTGCAGAATATATCAAACATCTTATATCTAACAGTAAGATTCTGCATGCAGTCAACTGACAAAATGTTATTGAATCAACATGATGTAGATAGTTTTCTCATTGTAGCGTTGTCCATCCAAGAAAGGACCAGTCACAAATTCTTATAGTTCCAAGAATACCAACTAGAAACAGCACAATTCTGCTGAGTCGGGCTTGAGATCTTTTGCATGAATCAGTAAATCTGATACGAGTTTTGATTATCTTTGCAATGTACAAATAATGGTATGTCATTGTAATATACAAATTGATGATGAAAATTTCCCCGCTTTCATATCAAAAAGAGATGATATAATCCATTCATACTTGTCGTTATTGTCAGTTAGGCCTGTGTTAGGCGAAATTTGCAAAATCAAGCCCAGCGGAAAGCATCAGTTTTTTGATCATACACATAACATGGGATCATTATTCTTGTATCAGTATATCATATTCATTCATCTTTATCTACATTTATTAGCATCATAGCATGCATATAAATCAAAATCGAAAGGGTGGAATTGGGGTAAAATTTAATATGAAGGATCAACGTGGTTACGCAACTGATTAAGACGGGTCGTTTTGTCATGGTCAAGCTAATCCATGAATGTGGACAAGCATCACATCATATTCATAGAGATGCATCTCTTATGAACATAGCCCACAAATGGGGAATTAATTTTGTCTTTACAGTTGAGGGTACAATCCAAAAGCTCTCTTCTTGTAGTTGTTACACATATGGAGAGTTCAATTAGTTTTCGTTGACAAGGCTACAGTCCGAAATTTTTTTTTTTAGAATTGTTTGTGTTACCACTTACCAGGTAGACTAAAGATTGGCTGATGGATAAAAGAACTCGGAAAGCCATTTAAAGTTCTTTTTGTTTACAAAAAATATTAGTCAGAAATATTTTTGCGATGATTTCCTTTTTAAAGGTACTCGATACCAAGCCTTTTAAGTTGTCCTCTTAAATCTCTTTAAGTTTGCTACTGAAGCCTACTCCAGGAAGTGCAAGCAAAATGAAGGCAATAGTCAAAGACCTCAGTATGTAGTGTACACACGACATGATGACACTCTTCCACTCTCCAATATGGACAGCACTGAATTCAATATTCAGTATTTCTGCATCTCAATTTCTTTCAATTTATCATCTCAGAGGTCTAACAGTTTAAACCCTCCAAGTAAAATGCCAATAAATTCCCTCATATGCCAATGGAAATCAATTGGTTTTCATATTTGCATCTCCACGCCTTTTTACTTGTCATTCTACAGTTCTAAGTCTAAACCCACAAAATACGTAAAATATCAATTGATTCCCATGCAGGCACAGCGAAAGAGCAAGTCACTTCATATATTTTCTTTTAAAATGCTCGCAATACTGTAAGAGAAATACCTAAGGCCCAATTTTCTGGTTTCTTCAGATGGTCAGACTTGTAACAGTTAGCTGCTGATAAGTTGGCAACAAGGGACCTGTTTATCAATCGAAGAATGATAGCAGTTAACTATCTTAACAGCAAGCATAATGAATTAATAATTTGCAATGATGTACATGCAATTCATAAATTAACTGACTGATGTCTATAAATGGTCATAACTCATTTGTTCAATTGAGAGTTGCACAATTTAAGATTTCATCAGAATATAAAAATGGTCACCCTAATGCACGTGACAAGAGACATTGCAGTATCTGGGGAGGACCAGATGCAAGCAGTTTTGCTAGTACATAATAAAGTGTGTATTTGCTATTTCAACCTTTGGCATCAATGTCGCCATGGAGTGACAATACCATTATGCCTTGGTTCATCCTCTCTTTCGTTAGAATGTCTATTATAACTGTTCAAATTTCTAGATTATTTGATATGAAATTAATAACAATTCAGAAAATAAAGAATCCATCAAATAGTGCATCCAATGTACTATTGTGGGGGCTTACAGCATCTTCCATGAATGGGAGTCATGTGACCAACTTACATCACTTTTTTCACTTAACTAAGTTGAACACTGCCTCTAAGATTCAAATGCTAATCCACTTTCTGCATGATTCCTGTTTCTGTTTCTTTTTCCCTCCCATGGTAATTTCTTGCAGGAGTTGTGAGTGCTTTTGTGTGCGTGCGCACGCGCATAGGAGGGTTGCTGTGAAGGCTCTGCGTCCGCGCGCGTGCAGTGGGCGGGTGGGTTGGTTGTGGGCTGTGGTGTCGATTTAAAAGATCGGTTAACTGCTAGGACCTGATAATAATGAGGATTTATGCAATTTGCACAAAAAAAACTTCCATATCAAGATTGCTGTTGCTAATATGCTTCAATGTGATATCACTGTTGAACAAAACTTCTGCAAATCTTCATATTCGATTAAATACCAACAAAAGATAGCATACCCACCCCTGCCCCCCAAAACATAAGCAGAAGGAAGCACACAGAGATAACGGTGTGTTGAGAATGAGGATTGTAGCTACAATTGTGTCAATTTTGTAGTTTTGGGGCCCGATGGGCAATTTTGTAAATGGGGGCAAATCAACCCTATAAATAGGAATTAGGAGTTAGGGGTAGAAGTTGGCTTTAGATCCTGAGAGAGTGGGCCTCCTCTCGAACTGGGCCATTATCTTTGTATTCGCCCATTTGTAGTTTTCTGCATTTTATTCTTTATAAAGTTCATAGAAAAAATTCATCAAATAATTTGTCAAAAGCTTCTTATTTTCCTTTTGTTTGGATATACAATTCCACATATTTAATTTATAATTATTTTTTAAGTCTCCTAGAAACAATTTATCATAATTATTTAACATAATATCAATTTAACTAATCAATTTGAAACTTCTTTAATACATGTTACTTATATAGAGAATATCTTTTGAGATATATTAGTCTAAAACAAAGTTTCTATTTATTCAAAGGTTTAAATAATTAAATTTATAAATAAATAAAAATTGATGAATCTGTATATTGTTTATGCATTCATTTTAGAGTTTGAAGTATACAAAAATATGTGAGAAAATATGTTTTCTTTTTATGAGCATACTACATAATGTGAACAATATTCTTATCGCTTAAAAATAATTAATTTATAAATAAATAAAATTGATGAATCTCAGTATGCACTCTTTTTAGAGTTTGATGTATACAAAATTATGTGGGCATATATGTTTTTCTTTCATATGAGCATACTACATAATGTGAATCATATTCTCATAGTTACATATTGTAAAACCTTATATGTTATTTTATTAATTGTTAACTAAAGTTTAAAAAATGAAGTTTTTAAAACAACAATTGTTATACTTTATAATCAATTAATATTATATACTTTAAAGCTAATATGTTATAGATAATAACCAAATGTTTAGTAAGTAGTAATTTATTTAATTAATAGCTACTTATCGGTATTATGCTAATGATGTTAACACAAAAAATCACGGTCTTTTTCTTCATGTGTCATTATTAATTATCACTCTTATTATATGACAACATATATTAATTTTAAGTACAACATCAATCTTATATTCAGGTTTCAAAACTATAGCTACAAACTATTTTTCTCTTATGTATAATCCTAAATCTTAGCTTAAGAGTAGACTTATTATATTACATTTTATTCTATGGGTTTTTCATGCATTTTCTCCTTCGGATAAAAAATTGAAATGAATCAGAAAATGGCACTATCATTCTCTTTAAATCTATTTTAGATCAGATAGTCTTATATTTATATTAATTTAATATTTTCTTATGACATGCATATTTATAGTATATATTTTTCATTTTATTTAACTAACATAAAAGTGTCATTATATTTTAACATAATTTCTATATAACCTACTTTCAAACATAACAAGAAATGAATGCCAATATATTCCAAGATTAATCTGTCTAAATCATGTCTCAAACTTCAACAATTTGATCTTTCATGCGTGTTTCTGTTTCTCCTTAAAGAAATGTCTACAGAGATTCTCATAACCAGCAGAGTTCAATTGAAAACTTAGTTACCATGCCAACCTAATACATAAGAATTACTAAAAGGTTTTACATTACAATTAAGAATCAGTTAGTCATAGTATCGAATTACATTAAAACATCTATATCAGTTATAGAGTTAAAAGTTTGAGGTATTGTGGGAGCTAATCATCAAGCATTCAGCAAATATGTGATCTGCTTTCTGTTGCACAAAATAAAGTAAAGCCAAAGAAAGCAAATTATAAAGAAGAAAGCAGTAGCTAGCTATAAAGTATAGACAATAATAAGAATCTACCTTTCACCTCCCACAACACAGACAGCGCATGTGCCCGTTGGGGCATTCTCATCCTCACGATAATGTGCCTGTTTGGGGATTACGGTAAAATTTCACTAGACTGGCAGACAAAATGGACAAAATTTGAATGTCCGGAGAAACGAAAAGGAAAATAAAACCATACATTAACACCGGCAGCAGTTGCATTTTTCTTCATCTCTTCACCAAACTTGTCCTTTCCAATGCAACCCATGTAACTAGTTGCGCCAGGAATTTGAAGCATCCACTGCAAAATCACTCGTCATATCAGTGATTGTAAAGATTAAGAGAGCCTCATAAAAGTAACATTTTTACATGAGATACAAAACAAACCTGAGCGACCCTGATTGTATTTTGAGTTGCCCCTGTGCAGAATAAAACAGCACATTACCAAAAAGATTAGCAAACAGACCAATATTAATAACATTGGCATGAAATGAAATGATTTCACCAAAATCAAAGTACTACCTCCAGCAATATACTCGACATTGTATTTTGAAGACATATCATCATACCTATTAAGGGGATATTAAAAAACTTAATTACATCAGCATGCACAGCAAGAAAATACATTGTCATACAATGCAAATGAAAATATATATCTTTCTTGATTCATATTGAAGCATCACCACAGGTATAGATGGCCTTGAAAGTGGAAGATATGACCAACAAACTTACATCGGCAAGTGCTTTTCCTCTGCGAGAATTGCATTGTTGGGCTTGATATCATATCTGTAAGGAAACAGGTTTAAACACTTGAATAATTAAAAACATGTTTGTATCTTTGTCTAATAAAAGCTCAGAAACCTCTCATCATTTGAAAGATGGTATCCACCAAACAAACTCTTGCAATCATGATAGACATGAATAGCATCTTATATTTATATATACAAATGAATTGCCTAAAGTGATAAAAAATCTCACTCAAATTCCACAAGGAACAGGCTTACACTGGAAAATATACCCGGTTTGGCATTCTAATCTTACGACAATTCTAACCTCAATATGTAGTCTTGTTAACTCCAAACGAGCATGCATTTCTGTCTTAGACATTTGTTATGCTAAGATTTATGCAACACATAAGAATCCATAAACCAAAGTATGCAAATATAATCTATTCCACATATTCTTTTTCCTCTATTTACTAAGAAAGTATACAATTAACACAGACATTGTCTGATCCACATGCTACAACGATGATCTTCGGACCTGCATGCTAAATGATCAATGACTAGGACCATGCATATCTAGTACATGTTAATATTTATCCATAACTCTAAACGCAAAAGTTCTACTACAAGATAACAAATTTAGCACGATTGACTCGGGGTTTCAACAACTCCAGCAATCACATGCATACGCAACAGTTATTTGAATGAGATCTATGTATTACAAAATGTCACTTGAAGAAACAATAGCTCAAATCTCAATATACCCGAGCAGATCTGTGTCCAAAAAAGTATCCAGACAACTACGTGGCTTCTAACTCTACAATTATTTGTAGCAAGCAAGTGAATATACAATGAAACAATCCAGTCACTCAACAAGATTCAAGGAATTGAATCATAAGAATCTCATTCACAATGAAGAATTCTAGCAGTTACACTATTTTAACATTAATGTCGGTCCTATATACGCTAGTCACGCATTTGGAGTTTATAAAACAAATTAGGTCCTTTTTTAAATCCAAATAAATGCTCACTCATTTAGATCTTCTGACCTTTTCCACAAAACTCCTAATCACAGCAATAAAAGCAGAAAATTAAATTTTTAAGGGGCCAAAAAGTCCCTTGAATCGGATCTCCGCCTCAATGGATCAAAACAGACCTTGTAAACCCCAAGAACTCGTTTATTAATTAAAAATTACTCTACTCATCACTCATAAGCGCTACAAGCACTGAGATCCGCAGCTGAAAAAATCAAATCTTCTCGCAAAACATAATAAATGCATAAAGAAACGGATCTGAGAGGCAATATCTATGGTTAACAAAGAACCAAGATCATTCAGATCTAAATGATAAGCTAATTTCGTGATCAATGATAACGAGATCTAGAGGGTAAGATAGAGAGGATGAATTGTTACTTGTTGAGGAAATCGTGGTCGACGACGGCGGAGATGTCGAGCAGTGGGTTCCCCATTCCCAAAAGAATGCCCTCGGACACCATCTTTCTCTGCGTCTGATGCTTCTAGAGATAGAAACTCGCGAGAGGAGCTCTTGAGAGAGAATGGAGGCTGAGGGTAGCAAGTAGAAAGCGATGACGAGGAGATCTGAACGGGGGATCTTGGGTATATTTATAGCATGTGGGTGCGGGGTGGGGGTCGCCCTCACACACCTACCCGAGTTGGTTCCGCGTGTGGGCGTGTGGGCGGGTTGGTGGGTGCGTGGAAGTTGGATCGGTCGACTGGCCGCTGCCGCGTCCGGTTCTGGTTCAACGCTAAAACTCATTATTAATTAGTTAACACCTAATAATAAATCGTTTTGGTAGGTAATAAGGTATGCCGTAGAGCTTAGGGATGGAAATTCTACCCGGTGATAACCGTCCGTTGGGGGAGTATGTGTAGCCTTTTACACCCACGGTACGGGTATAGTTACTCATGCTTTACCCATAGGTAAAAGTGGACGTATGTATATAGATATTATATATCTATATATCCATACATGCGGGTACGCATACCCAGTCATTTTAATATTAATATATTATTCTTATAGAAAAAATTCCATATAAACCCCAATTACATATTTTAAAATAATAATATCTTAACTAATATTTGTAATTGCTATCACTAAAAATATAAAATTAAACAAAACAAACTTAAAGTTAAAACAAAAGATGTGTATTTTTACTACTTTGATGTTTGAAAAAAATATAATTTTTGTTGAATCAACTACTGTGGGAGGAGCCCCCAGCTCTTTATTTATAGTCAATATGGGAGAATACAAACATGGGCTACAGCCCAGAATCTCAACCAACACGGTTAAATTACTGTTCACAACACTCCCCCTTATCCATACATATGTGTGGACGCTGCTCGTGAATACTTCGGGATTCTGAGCGTAGGAGAGTCTCACATGGGGTGGATACTTCAGGATCCTGAGTTGGTGAGATTTGCCTCGTTAAAACATTTAGCTATGAAAAACCCATTGTGAAACCACATAGTTAAGGAAAAAGAGTACAAACTCTACCTAACTCCTCTTGATCTGTACAAGCTCTCAAGCTTTCAGATCTCTTAGGCGTCTCATTCCAATCCTATGTACAAGCTTCCTAAAAGTGGCAGTATGAAGGGCTTTAGTGAACAATATTGGATCTTGTCAAACCAAGGACGTTAGGATCGAATAATGAAGTAGAGACTTACGCTTGCGTACGCGGCACCGTAATCTCGGAACTTCGCCCTCGGATTCGTCACAACGGTCGGTACTTCGTCACGGAGGATCGAAGCAGAGTTTCACCGCCTAAATCTCTATTTAGAAGAGGATTTTAATGGAAGGGAGAAGAAGAACATAAGATGCATTATGCAAACTTATGGCATGAAAAGTGTAGTATGAATGTCTTACCCTTGGGTCCTATTTATAGGCTTTAGGGGTGGTTATTGTAGGAAATAACCAATTATAAGCTTATTAGCCTATATTAGCACATTCATTTATCCTCTTCTTCATTCACTTATCAAGTGCATTTATGCACTTATAAAGTGACTTTTTCCACTTATCGAGTGGCTTTTTCCACTTATCGAGTGGTCCTTTTCACACGAGAAAAGGTTCCATTCGCGCACGCTTTCGTGCACGCGACATCTGAGGTCCGTATACCCTCATACATCCCCTCATGGGTGTATTCATGTCGTCCATATCCAACATCTCCCACTCACACTTGAGGGGATTGTAAGGAAACATTTTTTCCTTTAACTCTTCTGTTTATCATACCGAGAAATAGGCCGTGTGACCGTCATACGCATAGAGTCCGCTGTTGTGCACTTGTTAGAGATACACAACACTCATCGAGGTGCAAAGTTGAGTATATCAACGCATGCTTTACCCTAGATTATTTCTTCACATTTCTTATACTTCATATTCAACAATTGAATCCCATCTGGATTACAATTGGCTGGCCAGCTTTGAATCTCTAGAGTCCAAAGTGAATTTGAAATTAATCTTCCTCTTCTTGCGATCCTTTTGATCTTGACTTGACTCGCTTTTCTAACATGCCCCGCCGGACCGAATTAACCATAGTCCATAAGCAACATGCTACGATAGCAATCACCCAGTCAAATCTAAAGGAACCAATTAGAGTCCATAAGGGTAACGAGTTAAGACACATGTGGTCTTTGGGTCTCACATAATAGTAAATACTATTACTATTCTAACCCAATGGTCAAAAAAGCATACGTAGTATGAATACGTATTACAACATCACTCCTTTCCCATGAAGCGTATGTCTTAATGATGTTGTAAGGATGATAACCAGACACCACAATGTCTCACTTTGAGTCCCTTTTACTACTCAAATAATCTTCTGGACCCACATCTCGCATAAGACAGATAGGATTAAAGAATCCTCTTAGATCTTTTGTAAGCATCCATATGATGCAGATCTTTCATACGACCATTTTGTTTAAGTCACGACTCTAAATCATCCGTCTGACGATTTTGACTTTAAACAGGTCTCATCTTTATTTTATCCGTCTGATATAATAAAGGCGGTTGCTCATGTGAGAGAGCCAACCTTAATCTGTCCGACATACTAGAAAGTATAGCTGAGATTTCAAAAAAATGTACACAAACATTTCCTAAAGAATTCATATGCAATGTTGAAAAAAGAACTTATTCTTTTATTAAATTTGATCATTTACAGACATGGGAATTTACATTGGCACAACTCAGCTCTTACGCAAACCTTGAGATGATAAGTGTTTGTAAAACACATCTCTGGGGATCGCCTTCGTAAGTGGATCCGCTATCATCTCATGCGTAGATATGTACCTTATGTCCACCTTCTTGGTCTTATCATAGTCTTTTGTAAACTTGTAGCGGATATCTATGTGTTTGGTCTTACAATGGAATTTAGGATCTTTGACATAGGCTATAGATGATTGACTGTCGCTGTGTATAGGTACAGCACCTGAGTCACTTGCATCAATTAGCCTGTCTAAGAACTTCCTAATCCAAACAGCCTCTTGGACTGCCATGCTAAATGCTACAAACTCGGCTTCCATAGTTGAAAGTGCGATGCAGGATTGTTTCTTGCTACTCCAGGATATTGCACCAGATCCGAGTAGAAAAACATATCATGAGGTCGATCGTCACTCATCGAGATCACCCGCCCAATCAGCATCAGTGTAGCCTTCGAGCCTCAAGGCATCTCCTTGATAGCATAAAGCATAGTCCGCAGTTCCCTTAAGATACTGCAATATCCTCTTAACCGCTTTCCAGTGTACTTGCCCTGGATTTGATTGGTAACGACTTACCATTCCAACAGCAAAACAGATGTCCGGTCTTGTACACATCATAGCGTACATAAGACTACCAACTGCACTGGAATAAGGAACTTTTTCCATAATTTCCTTTTCCTTTTGGTTCTTTGGACATGATTTCAGACGTAAATTGTTGCACTTGCTTATAGGAGTATCAATGGACTTGCAGTCCTGCATATTAAAACGTTCTAAAATCTTCTTTATATAAGTCTCTTGTGAAAGAGAAAGAAGTTTCTTCGAGCGATTCCTTGAAATCTTAACTCCAAGGATATATGCGGCTTCACCCATGACTTTCTTAATTTCAGGCATGGCTAGACTCCTCTAGTTAACTATAGTAACTACCCTGATCATTCCTAGCACAGTACTCCAACCAACACATAACCTAATACATCTATCTATATACATGCTCAGTAATAATATACATCAATTACTTCCCAACCATTATATCTTGTACTTATAGCTAGGTTAATATTATTCACGCATACATTTCTAACTCATGGAAGTGCCTCCGCACATCCATACCTACACACAACCATATTCCAACATTCAATAATCACCCCATCATATACAACCATTGTATTATACATATAGTACATATATACTAACCAGGGTATTTAAATTCATCACGAATTTAAAACCGAAAATACATATATCTACTCAATATAACCTACAAAAGGTATATCCCCTAGTATACATTCAACACATCAATCATAATAATAATACTTAGCTATATTATAACTATTCGCCACAACACCATATGACAAACAATTTCTTATCACAAGCAATACATAATCACACTATCATGTTAATCTATTCCTACAAACACAATGCATCCAGCCTAATAACTATGTATATAGCACATTTCACTCCTAGTTTAACTAACACATACTCATTCAAACATGTAAACCCTTCATTCATAACTATAGAATAAACCTATATCTATATATGGTGTAGCTACGCACGTCCAGGTGCGTAGCGTAACCCAGCACAAACACCTATATAACTACATTCACCATATCCTATCATGCACGGATATATATAACACTATACTCACATCCGCAAACCACAACCACATTATAAAATACTTACTGAGCATACTCACTCGCTCTCGAGTGAGACTCCAAGATACTTACCAAACAATATACAATCTATGTACTTATACACACACTCCTATATATCTATATGACACGAATAATCATATGTAGCCTTAGTAAATAGCTAGACATCACTATACAATCATTCACACATCAGAACATGTAATTCATACTTATCCCATATATACGCATATACAATCACGCAATACATTCTTATCCTAGTATCTATAAGCATGCCCACTCGTACTCGAGGGAACACTAAGACTTATATGTATTCACAGGCATTATATATTCACACATATTATCTTACACAAGTATCTATACTTATTCATGTATTATATACACATAATCATTACATTCATCGCAGTACACATATTCCATTATTCATCCATAAGCTCACACATACCTAAGTAATAATACTAAGCATGCCCGACAATTATACATATACACACGAGCTGGGTAATCCTCCTCATGGATCTACGGGGAAGGCAGAACAAACACAAGGCTCTAATGTGCAGACACTTCCAATATTTGACATCTAGGGTGGTTAAACAACCTCCAACTAACCAGCCCTAATTGGCTGGTCCCAATCATTTTAAACACCAATAAAATTTCCAACTCAAAAGCCCGTTCATGAGAACCTGTTATAATGATCCCGTTGTTCTCCGCTTCAATTGGTTCTTGGCTCAGTTGCCTCTAGGAATCTCTAAAGTGAAACTACCAACCAATTCTAAATTTTCAGGCGTCAGACTTACTTACGATTTCCTTCTCAATCCAAACAACCAAGGGAAACTACTAACTCTTTTCCCATATTTCCTGATCATTGAGCACTCGTGAAACCAAACATGCTCACTTGACTTGACCTAGAATTTCCATTGACACTTAAACTGCTAGTCACTGTTGACTATGATCCATCCACATGATTCTGGAGAAGTCATCGCCTTTCGCCATTTCGTAAACTGTAACTGGAATCCAGTGATCAGTACGCACTCGATGCGTATTCGAACGGTCGACTTTGAAACTCCCATGACATTCCCAATATCCTTAATTCCTTTAATTCACTGTGTACAAAACAGATCATGTTGTCGATCTTATACAATCCATCATAAGATCAATCTCGTCATCACATTATCACTCTGAATCTCTTCTGCTCATCTCTAATGATCATATTATTTACTTCAACCACGTTGCTATCCTCGAACTAGTTTTTTTTTTCAAAACCCAGGTTACACTGTTGCTACTCGGCTTATATATAAATATGCTCATAGTAGCTGCTGCATAACATTTCACTTGATCGATGTAGGTCTACGCATTCAGTCGTTAAGACAAGACTTCTAATCACCACACTTCTATCACGAGCAGCATACTAAGAGTCGATCTCATTCCCTCGATTCAATGTTCTCACTTCCATGGTTCCTTGTCAAGTCGAGAATCCAACCTTATAACTATCCAATGTGTTAGAAATACATCACTTTAAACTTCATCTTATTCATGTATTCTCACTCAAATCCAAACTAGAGGGGGCCAAGGAACTAGTCTAAACCTAACTAACTTATGTTAGACTCAAATATTGTTGGTCGTTGAATAGTTACTGTAGCACTATTGTTTCGATAAATCAGCCAGAATGGACTCGAGCCGTTGAGGCTCGGGGTCCAATAAGCGTCTAGGCAAGTTATGATGCGGAGGAGAAGGTCCGACCGAATGGTTTAGCATGAAACAATAGTCAAACAGTAAAATAAGATACCATTCAAAGCGGAAGGTAACCAACAAAGAGTTTAACATAGAAACTAAACTGCACGTACCAGGGGCAACTAAAGAGTGAAGAGTCTGCTGGGATCCTCAGGTGATGCCAGCTCAGTCAAGTCTGTGACATGTGCAAAACACATGTCAGCAACGAACTAATGAGACCATAATTAAAACAGTTATACAATTCTAGCAGTTCTATATGGAATTTAAATGACAACCTACACAGGAGTTCTAGAAAACAGGAAATAAGTAAGGGTTGTTCTATCGATCTGCTAGGGGTGTCCATCTAGTCAGATCGTCTAAGAGTTGTTCATGTAGTTCTATCAATCTGCCAGGGGTGTCCATCTGGTCAAATTGTCCAAGACTAGAAAAAGGTCAAACGACCGGAATGCATCCCTGCGAAGCAGGCAGGAGTGCACCAACTGCGATACAAAGATAAAGCCTAAGGACTCAAGCTGCGTAGGTGGAGGGGAGCTACCCCCAGGCCCAGCTAGACTCTTTTGTCCTACCCCACCCGCGAGTCGTTTGTGTTATGGACACGAGCCAACAAACGCTCCATCTAGACACGAGACAAGACAAGGATCACGAATGATACGGCATATCATACCGGAGCGCACCAGTCACGGGTGAACCAAAGCTGGGGAGCACCAGTTCTCAATGGTCACCCCCGTCGTCGATCCGAAACAAATCATTAATCATGAATGATACTACGTATCATACCGGAGTGCACCAGTCACGGGTGAGCCAAAGCTGGGGAGCACCAGTTCTCAATGGTCACCCCCGTCATCGATTAACTATCCGTAAGCGAGCCGTCTCTGGGCTAGCCAGCAGACGCTCCACAAGAGTAGTGCCAACCTCCGTATAGGATAGGCCCACGCCTGTGATCTTCTACAAAGATCCACACAATTATAATATCTGGCTTATTAATTAGCATGCGAGGTTCAAGTTGCATCTTAAAAGTGGGTTCGAGCAGAAAGTAACATGCGATCATTTTCAAGTATTTTGCAGAAATAAATCTAGCAGTTCTAACATCAATTCTAGAAAAGTATAAAAGCAGTAACTAAAGTCTCATTCCTTGCCTGAAAGATTCTGACAAGGATGTAGTCCAGCTGGGTCTGGGTCAACCAACGGATCTACGGAACCTGTACGATAATCCTATCATCACAATCATGCACTCTCACATCCACAGGCAACGACATAAGATAAGCCAGATTAACTGGGCCCGCTTTGGGTCACCAGACCTATGGTATGCAGCCTAGTTCGATCGATCGTTCCATCTATCCTATGTGCACAGCAGAGTAAGTCCATTGATCGATCGAGGCGATTTTCTAATGAGTTCGTTCTATGTGAGTTACTTCATGCAAGTTGGCCCTAATTACTAGAGCAACAAGGCTTTAGAGAATCGTTACCTAGCCAGATGCGGAAGCTCCATGTCGATGACGATTCTGACACAACACCGCGTCACCCGACGGTAGGTCAAGGGTGGAAGGCCTGGAGCACAGATTCCTATCAGAGATCCGTCAGCTCCACATTGTCGCAATCAGTGACTGAGGGTACCCAGAGGTGATCGTCAGTGGCAGAAGTCATCGGATCGCCCTCGGGAAGTGTGAAATGGACGATCGACGCCCGGTCCTGCGACGAAACTTCAAACGACGTTCGTAGACGCTGTTCTTGGTGTCGAATTGAAGAGTAGGCCGACCGAGGGTTCACGGTACTGATGGATCTCCAAGGCGAGGTCCCTGTCGCCGGAAAACAGCGAAAGAACCCCAAACCTAGGGTTCTCATTGGCTAGAAGTCTCGTACACAATTTATCCACCGACAGGGCACAGGTGGTCTTCCGCGAGCTCTTGGTCGGAGAGAGAGAGACTGGTGGCGATCAGCAATCACCGGGGAGGCTGCTGGTCACCAGGCGGCGTTGCTGCAGCACCGGGCGTTGCTTCAGGGTGGGGCACCGCTGCGTGCGGTCTGCAGCAGCGCAGGCGCTGCTGCACCACGCCTGACGGAGCACTGGGCGGCGGCTGGCCGGGATCAGGTCGGAGAGGGTGTCGGGGAGAGGCCGGAGCGAGGGTTGTTTTTGTGTAGAACTCGAACTAGGGCCGGCGGCTTCTCAAGAGCTAGCGGCGGGCTGTGTCCAATGGAGAGGGGACTCGGGCGCTGCTCGAGAAGGAGGAGGGGGCTCCGGCGACCACGGGGTCTTGCTGTGGTAGCAGGGGGTGCGGCTACGCCGCTTGGGCTGCTACGGAGGGCAGCAACTGAATGCTGCACCGGCGAGGCACGGTGGGGTGCACCGGCGAGGGAGCACAGGGCAGATACGGCGGACTTTGGTCGGAAGGGGCCGGCGATGGCCTGAAGTCGGAGGGGAGATGGCGAAAGAGGAGTCGGGCTGCGAACATGAATGAGATGGCGGCGGCTCCTGTGTTTTCTTGTGTGAAGGAAAAGAACCTAGGGTTTTTAAGTTGTAGGGTAGGCTGGTGTGTGTTATTGCGGGTGTAGGGTTGAGGAGAAAATAGGTTAGGTTATTTATTAGCTAGCTAGGGTTACATATGAGGCTAGGCCCACGTGAGATCAGGTCCTAGGCTTTGTGTTTCACTTTTTTTTTGAAGGCTGCTAGGTGTTTTGGTGAGGGCTTGGATACTAGGGCCTAGGCTTTTGTACAGCTAGTTCTAAAAGGGTGTAGCTTTAGTTGTTAGGTTCTTATTCCCAGATTTTTATATAAATACAAAGGCTACAAGCATGGAGGTAGGCTGGTTCGGTCAAGAGGGAAAATAATGGGCCAGATCAACATTAAGAAGTGACAATAACATTAGATATTAATTAAGGATTTAAACGTATCAGTTTGGGAAGAATAGTGAAATTGGTCCAAACGGAGCCCTAAATTTTTGAGATAAATACCGGAGCGGCCGGGACAACGAGAGAAAGAGGGCAGAGAAGACGGATCACAATTTCGACGACGAGAAACGAAATTAAAAATAGAAAGGCCTCACGACAAAAGTGAAGAACGCAAAGCCTTTTCAAAAGAGATCAAGTTGTGGGAGAACGACCCGAGAAACGACGTTCCTAATTAATACCTCAATTTAATATTCTCCGAGAGAGTCACAACTACATATCACACCATAGGGTTCGGATACAGACAAAGTCTAAAATAAATACGTGCACGGACAAGACTACGTGCACGTAAAGCGTATAAAGGATACGGGGTCCAAGGGCGACGGAAATTCTACGTTGGGCACACATCGGGGTTGGCTTGCTAAGGATGCAACCAAGGTGCTACGGACCTATCGACTCAATGACACGATTCACATACCAAGCACAAAACCAATCAAGTACTCGAAATTGCTATACGCACAGCCGTATGACAAATAGCGAGTACCGACCGTTACACGTAGGATGCACATCCCCAAGGTTTTAAAATGTTTAAGTCAGGAGACCTTTGGTTCCACAACTCATAAGGAGTGGAGCTAACTGATTTCGAGGGTACGCGGTTTAAAATGAAAGCAGCCGTCAATAATGCATCACCCCAAAAGGCGATTGGCAAGTTAGCATGCGCCATCATTGAACGGACCATTTCCATTAAAGTCCTATTTCTCCTTTATGCAACACCATTTTGTTGAGGAGTATAAGGCATAGTTACCTGATGTACTATGCCCTTTTCATCACAAAGTTCCTTAAAACTTGTTGATTGATATTCACCGTCCCTATCGGTTCGCAAGACCTTAATCTTGCAATCTAATTGATTCTCCACTAAACTCATATAGTTTTTAAAGCAGGTTAATGCTTCATTTTTGTGGGATATCAAATAGATATGACCGAATCGGGTGAAGTCATCAATAAAAGTGATGAAATAGGACTTCCCGCGTCTTGTCTAGACATTCATCGGACCACATATGTCCGAATGGATTAGCTGTAATGGAACCTCGGCCCTTGTGCCGGTTCCAAACGGCTTGCGACAAGATTTCCTTACAAGGCAATGTTCGCAGGTCGACATTTCAACATTTGAAACATTGGATAGAAGGCCACGTTTGGCAAGTCTATCCATTCATGTTGGTCCAATGTGACCAAGCCTTGCATGCCAACAAATTATATCAGACTCATAAGTCGAAGAATTTGTAATAAGGAAATTTTCATTACAAAATGAAGAGTCATACATTGTATTTAATACAATAAATCCTTTGAATACATACCAAGTGCCAATTAAGGAATTATTACAAAACAAGTCCACTTTACAATCATGAAAAAACCAGTTATACCCAAGACCCATTAACACGACCACGGATATTATATTCCTTCGAATATCTGGAGCGAAGAGAACATCATGAAGTAGGAGAGTGCGGCCGTTGTCCAAGACTAGTTTGCAAGTCCCAACGCCTTTCACTTCAACACGTGTGTTGTTTCCTACATAGATCCACTTCGTTCCTTGGGGTATCCGGTGATACTCCACGAAGGACCATCTGTCCATTGCTATGTGGTCGGTGGCACCTGAATCAATTATCCAAAATGGATTAGATTTCACAAGAAATATTGAACTAGAAACACATATGTAACTAGCATAATTACAAGTTACCTCGTCGCTTCCACTCGTACACGAACGAGCATAGTGACCGAGCGTGTTACTGTCACGACCCGCTTCCCATTGTACTTGGGAGCGAGGACGCGACGAAGGTCCGCATGTACTTAAAGCAAGAAGGATGTACTTTTTCTTTTCTCTACTCCTTGGTTTAAGCACATTACGCGTCTGTGTGATAACATCCTGCTGGTTCTTGCATGCGACTCAATCAACACCGATAAATTTTATTACAATCTTAATGTCTCAAAAATAGTTTACAACAAAGGGATATAACAGAGAGAGGGTCATAAAAGCACATACAAGTTTTGAAAGAATCAACAAGTACAAAGGTGATGCGAAAGCAAAACGCTCCTCAGCGAAGGAACTCAGCGGCAAGGCACTCCTGGTCAACCTGCTCAGTATATAGACTCGCTCCTCTGCAAACCCGTCTAGTACCTGATGTATATTTCACAAAACAAGGAAATATACGTCAGCGAGGGTCGCTCGGCAAGATTTTAAAAGATAAAAAGAAACTTGACCCTCGGCAAGGTTTTCAAAAACGTTTACATGACGATATGAGTAACAAAACAAAAGTCACATTAGTTAAAGCATGGCAGCATAAGAAACATATGAGCACTGGCAAGTGTAGTGTGCAAAGCAGTGAGCAGGCGAGGTGTAGTGCACGAAGTAACGAACATGACAAGGTGTAATGTGTAAAGTAACCCACATGGCAGGTGTTGTGTGTACAGCAATAAGCATGGTAAGTGTGTGCACAGCAATAACATGGCGAGCGTGGTGTGTACAGCAGTAAACATGGCAAGTGTGGTGTGTACAGCAATAGGTGAGACAAGTGTGGTGGGCACGGCAAGTGTAGTGTGTACAGCAATAAGCATGGCAAGTATTGTGTGTACAGTAATAAGCATGGTAAGTGTGTGCACAGCAATAACATGGCGAGCGTGGGGTGTACATCAGTAAACATGGCAAGTGTGGTGTGTACAGCAATAAGTGAGACAAGTGTGGTGTGCACGGCAAGTGTAGTGTGTACAACAATAAGCATGAAAAGTGTAGTGTGCACAGCAATAGGCATGATATTAGCACACGAATAAGGCAGGAGCAACTAACAGAGCACGCAATCCTCAATAAGAACAACGGAGTAAAAGAACGCGACAATCATTCAAGTGTGCCTAGTGAAAAAGTCCAATGTCTGAGGGGGAAAGTGACTAGTATTACACCCAAGCCAACGGAAGCTACCCGTGACTCTCTACTCACCGACCCGGCCAGGTGTCGGTCAAGTTCACCACGAGAGTGCAATCTAGCATTCCAGCCTCTACTACATTGAACTAACCCACCCAAGTGTTCTTCTGGAACACGAGCCAGCCTAATCGATCACACGAGTTCACAAATGATAAACCGCCATATACTGGAACACGAACCAGACTAGTCATCATGTGATCCTACTGGAACACGAGCCAGACTAGTCACATATTACCGATGGGAGTAGCCAATCAATAAGCACGATTTCACAATTTCAAGGTATTCCGTTCTGTCAATAAGTTCTATCAAAACGCATTCAATCCATAACCATTCAGTCGAAGGTGTACAAGCATGGTGCAACTACGTGACATAAGGCAAAACTAGCAAATTCTTGATTCAGCATTTAATATAACGATATTAAAAACAGAAAATGTACACTTGCCTGGATTGGCGATATCGGGTGTTCGAGCAGACGCAACAAGGGACGTGATAAATCTGTGACAACGGATACGCGATAAGTTTTAAAGGATTAAACACAAATTCTAACCATATTATAATTACTGATTATAAAAAAATAAACCATTCTTAACTAAGTAGTAGTTTACTAACATACTTGTATATAAACGTGTTATATATATTATCAAGGATGCCACTAACCTTCTCAAAAGGTGTTAATTATTAAATTAGCTTATCATATTGTCATGTTAATACCCCTAATTGGAAATTAAGCTGTACTAACTTACTGAACTCTTAAATTAACACTATGAGGTTATAATTAATATTAAAATAATTGTTAGGTTAACTTTATAATAGGAATCAATGTAAGCTTCTGACCTGCTGACCCTTCCTTTCCTCCCTCATTTCGCTTGCAGGGAGCTCCAAAAGGGGCGAACGACAGAGCGACAAGGGCAGCGATGGAAGGCCGAAGCTCGGATGAGCACCTAGGTTGCGGCGGAGGCATAGATCCGAGATCCCCAGGTGGCATGGCGGAGGCGCGACGAGATTGTCGGAGGGGATCCGATCCGGCGGCGGTGGCGGTGGTTTCCTGGGCGAATCCGGCGGCATGCGCGGGCTCGAGGGCGGCGGATCGGAGCGGCAGCGGATCGGAATCGGGCGGTGGCGAATTCGGAGGCGGGGCGGCTTCGGGCTCCAGCGGCGAGGTGCGGGGTGAAGTCGTCGGCGGAGATCGGAGTTAGGGCGGGGCGCTGGGCTTCGGAGAGCTGAGGTGGAAGGGCTTGCGGCTGGGTGGCGGTCGAGGCTGAGGGGCGAGGGCGATCTGCGACGTCGGGCGGGTCTCCGGGTGGATTCGGCGGAAAGTCGGAGGTGGGCCCTGAAGGCGGGCGGCTTCGACTCAAGGGAAGAGGCATTGGGTGGCTGACGGCGAGGGTAGGGAAGAAGATCGGGGAGGAGTGCGTGGGTCCGTGGGGTTGCCGATGCCCGGAGGCGGTGACAGATGGAATCCTCTGTTCCGAACAGAGGAATGGAGACGAGACAGGGGAGGGCGGTCGGGTAGCTGGGTGGTTGAGGGGAAGGTGGCGGCTTGGCCATGGAGAGGGCATCGTGGTTCTCGGGAGGTCGGATGTGAGTCTGTGAGTGTTGTGATGGTATGTGCGGTGCCTTGGGTCGCCGGAGAACTGAGGGTCGACGAGGGGCTTGGTCCGGTGGTAAAAGAGTGATGCGGATTGCGGCATTCATCGGAGAAAGGGGGAACTGTGCTGGGGTTTGGGGGAGGAGTCGGATGATGGGTGCTCGCCGTGGAGGTGTGGCGGAGGGAGGTGTGAGGCGGTGGCCTGGGTGCAGCGAAGTCCTGTATGGCGGGCGGCGGGTGTAGGTGGAGAGGAGTTGACTGGAGTTGTGTTGCAGCGGGGTGTTCGTCGGGGATGTCGTGGGGTGTCTCGGGTCGAAGGGAGTGGACGAATGGAGGAGCTGTCGGAGGCCTTGTGACGGGCGGCGGGCAGAAGCGGCTGCAACGATGGAGGATGTGGCGGCGGACATGGATTTACCGTCTGGGTTGCTCGGTGGCGTTGCGGGTTATCGGGTGGAGACGGTTGCAACGTCGGTGTCGAGAGGAAGTCGAAGGGGAGGCCATGGATTTGTTGGCAGTGGCGTGGAGAAGAGGGGATATGTTGAATGCTGTGAGGGTCATGGAATCAATGAGTTATGTAGAGGATTTGCGACGTAGGTTGGTTTGCAAGGGCCAGTGTGTTGGGTAGTTAGGATCTCACGTAGTAGATCATGGAGGAATAGGATGTCGTGGGTTAGTTGCGGAACAGAGAGATATGGGGATGGTATGCGGTTTGGACGTGTGGCTCGATGCGAAATGATGAGGGGAAAGGAGACGATATCCCATCTTGAATAACTTCTGTTGGGAAGGGGTTACGATATGATTTGATTAATTCTAGGCGTGATCAGTTTATTAAGATGTCGAGATAATACGTATTGTTGGTTAGGATATCTAGAGTTAAGATTTGGGAGATCGGATAGATCTGATTGTTACGATTCGTTGGATCAGTTGGTTAAGATTAGATTGGATAATTAGGATATTATACTATTTGATGAAATCATTTTAGTTAGGAAATATCGAGTATGATTTGATTAGGTTTGGATATATATTTTAACGGTTTAGAATAAGATTTGTTTTTGGGATATCCAGATAATTCGGATTACTAGGATTTGATCTATTAAGATTAGATTATAGTACCAGATTGGCTAAGGACATAAGATTATGATTGATTTCAGAAAATAATATAATCCGATGACTGGATTAGGTTTTATTAGGGAATTTTTTTGATTATGATGGGATTTAAAAATCTGATTAAGGTATTTTAATTTGAGAGATCGATTCGATTGAGATGTGATTTGGTTAATATGATTTCGTCCATGCAACCAACATCAACCACAGGTTTAAGAAAATATATAACGCAATCGCTAAATTGTGTGCTCGAGCTATAATGATAATACTAACAAAACATATATAATAAACCTCTAACTCTCTAAACTAACTAAACGAACGAATTACGTTTAGATGAAAACAGGCCGTTACAGTTGCACTTGAAGCACTTGATCCTCTTCAAGTCTTTCTTCTTGTGCCATTTCTTGTGCACACCCTTATGTTTGGGTTTCTTGGTAGACTCAGGTTGCTTATTACGTTCATTAGTAAACTTCGAACGATCTTTCCGTTTCTTTCCCCCGTGTGAGGAACTAGCAACCATGTGCACTTCTGCACTTGGCTTGGCAGCCGCAAGCCGCTTTCCTCTAATTCGAGGTGCTTGGAAACATCGCTGACGGTCTTGATGCTCTCATTGTGAGTGAGATGCATCTTCATTTGGTCCCACCCATTTGGTAGGGAACGTATGACTGCTTGGATTTGTTGCTCATCAGTGAGCACATGACTTGCATCCTTTAACTCTGATATAAGATTAGCCATATGTCGCAGATGTTTCCCCATGGAATGATCTGGACGTTTCTTGTATGAATCGAATCTTATAGTTAAGGTGCGAAGTTTGGACACCGATGTGCCACCAAACTTCTCCTCTAGCTTGGACCATATGTCTATGGCTAAGTCATGCTCTCGGAAGATGCGCATTATGTCATCGGACATACTGCTCAATAACGTAATGCGAGCTATCTTGTTCTTCCGAGACCAAGCATCAAAAGCTTCCGTGTCTCGTCTGTGTTGGGCTGTAGTGCCCAACTCGAGTTCAATCATTACATTCTTTAGAGTTTCGAGCACTTCTTGCTCCTCTAGAACGTATTGTATCTTGATGGACCATAGTTTGTAATTATCGCCGTTGAGTTTTTCACCTCTGTTTAACTCAGCGACGATATTCTTTGAAGCGGAAGACATTTTACTTTTAAAATACTGCAAAAGACACAAAACTGAAGGTTTGATCAAAAACATTGCATTAAAAATTCTTAAAATATAATTCCCACTTGAAATAATAATAGAATATCCCATTTGGATAGTTCTAATTTCAACTCCCACTTGGAATGATATTTATAATTTGATAAGTTACTTTCGAAAAATATTAAAGATGTTGTTATAGAATCGGAAAGGTTTCTACGATTCCAATCACCATCTAGAACAATCCTTCAATATTTTCCCCTCACTTATCAAACGATAGTACTCTTATAGTACTTCGCAGCGGAAAAGCGTTTTTGAAAACGTATTTTTCAAAACGTGTATTTTAATCTAGTACCCTTATGACACTAGAGAAATATTCGACAATCCCTGGCCATTGCCGGGGTTGAGCCGTAGCCGTGCCAAGGCCGGATCCCACCTGAGGGGATTTTTCTGCAAGCCATTATCGCCGGCTCTCGTATGGATCCAGGCGCTCCCCCCGTATAGGAGAATTTTGCCGCAGATGACTATCGTTGGCCCCGTATGGGCTAGTCGGCATGTTCGTGTTACATCGACCAAGGCCTCTCGTCGAGGCCGACCAATGTGACCAAAAATCCCCGATTGGTCGACCAGGGCCTCTGCCCTGGTCGGCCAAGGACCTTGGCACCCCCCGGCCAGGGCCTCTGCCCTGGCCGGCCGCGGCCAGGGCCCCCTGCCCCTGGCCGGCCAGAGCCGGCCAGGCCCTGGCCGGGGCCAGCCCTGGCCACCCCCTTGTATGGGGTTGCCGCATGCACTCCACCCCGTCGAGCCATGGCCGGCCACCCCCTTGTATGGGGTTGCTGCATGCACTCCTCCCCCCTCGACGGGGTGGTTTTCGTTGTCATTTGGCCGTAGCCAACCCCCTCCGCATGGGGAGGGGGGATGCATTGCCTCCATAGCCCATTTGGCCATGGTGATCATGCACCAAAGGTCATCTTCTCCGATGGGAATAACCACCGTCGTCTTCTTTGATGAAGCACCTGTTCGTCGATGAAGCACCCATTCGTCGAGAAAGTAGTTATTCTATAATGGCCGTGTGCCAAAATGAAGAAATAACATACTCTAAAGTTTGCAAACTACACGCTCCACATGAAGAGAGTTCACATTCCCTATGAATGGAGACTCAGCATCCATGAAGAGTGCGAGCTTGACGATATGAACGGTCGGTTCTTCCCGTCACGGAGAGTTCCTGCCATATCCGTAATGACAGAAGACCCTAACGTGAAAAAAACAACCGATGCGTTCTCTCCGTCACGAAGCGTTCCTACCATATCCATAATGGTAGGATACCCATTCGTGAAAAAGACAACGTCTCGTTCATCGGTTCGACGGGGCGGCGGTTTGACCGGGGCGAACCCGTATGGCTCTGATACCAATATTGGATCCTGTCAAAACAAGGACGTTAGGATCGAATAATGAAGTAGAGACTTACGCTTGCGTACGCGGCACCGTAATCTCGGAACTTCGCCCTCGGATTCGCCACAACGGTCGGTACTTCGTCACGGAGGATCGAAGCAGAGTTTCACCGCCTAAATCTCTATTTAGAAGAGGATTTTAATGGAAGAGAGAAGAAGAACATAAGATGCCTTATGCAAACTTATGGCATGGAAAGTGTAGTATGAATGCCTTACCCTTTGTCACGCCCAGCTTCCCTGATATGGAAGGCGAGACGTGAGGAGGTCCGCTCAGACGTGGAGCTGTGAAGCTGCAGTCTGATAAGCGTCTGTAAAAAAATTTCGAAAAGTAGCAGGTCCTTGCATTGTGACGAAACAACAATAATAATAAAGCAGATAAAAGAACATCCACCAACAACATCCAACAAATATTACATCATCACAGAATAGTCATAACAGTACAAGTCTGAACAAGGCCTAAAGCACGGCCGAAACATAAACATCGAGATATATAGGTGCTACACACCGAAATCTAACAGCAACTATAAAAGCAGCAACAACTAAAGAAGTCTCTAGGTGAGACTATGACTGGTCACCGGTGTCCTCGAGCTCGGTCTCAGCAGGGACCTCGAACTCAGCGTCAACGAACTGCTCGTCCTCAGTAACCTGCTCTGTCTCAAAGTCTGACATGTGACACCCAAAGAGAAAAGGGCACATGTCAGCAAAAGTCTCACTAGAAAGGCGGAGAACTTTTGTGCAAGGATACAAATATAGAAAAGCGACTAGCAGTTCTAACATGATGAAATGGTATGACATTTTAGAATGCAACATTTAAATGAACAAAATAATAATAATCAGGCACGTTGTAGCAGAAAACTACAATTCACTATTTCACGATTCACGAATCACCGATTTATCACTTTGTGCACAGAGTTTCCGTCTTTTGGCTGAAGTGGCTGTACGGGCTCACTTCTACGCTCAAGCGATCGTTTAACCCTACCCCTCCACGTGTATATGGACTGGCGCCCATCTTCTGGATCACGAGCCAGGAAGTGTTATTGGCATAGGGTTGTGCCCGCAAAGCAGGTGCCTAGCCTCAATAGTTACAATTATTGTAGCGTGTGCTACACAATCACGATAGAACAATTTGATGCATGAATGAGATGGCAAGATGCAGATAAGAGTGCGTACAGTTAATTAAAAGTAAACGTGACATATCAGCATGAATGAAAGCATGTAAAAAGTGTCGGATCTAGTTTCGTTGTCAAACTAGATCAATATGGTCGTATAGGCGACTATCATTTCACCGCCTAGTCTCTTTTACGCAATTTACAAAAATGGCCTAAAACATGGCCTAAATAATTACTGGCAAGTATCACTTGCCTGTTTCCGGTGGTATTGGTTGTCGTTAGTTCGTCTCGACGGGTAATACGTGTCGGTACTTCCGGTTCTCTGTTTTGGTTAAACAAATCACCGAATCAGATTTATTACGAGGTAATTCAAAGTATCCAGTTAATCCTTACAGTGGGTTCGTGTAATTTTATCGGGCTCACTGGCTAAGGTGATGTTTATACGGTGTTAAAATAACATGATACGCCTCATTTTGTTTAATATTATCAACCCAACATTATTTATAAGATGCTGAAATTAAGTTAACTAACAGATATCAGATCAATCACTAGTAACCTATTAACTAACCTAACACCAACTAATGATAGGATTATTATTATGTTAACATTCCGTTTAATACTCCTACCTACTCATACATTATTAAATACCCAAAACTCTTTCTCTTTATACTATAGGCTGATGGCTTTCCTTCTTAATTTATTTGACTCTTCAATGCCTAAAATTAATATAGGGTGTCCTCATGTCTCTTACTTATTATTATTATTAGCTATAGCATGTCCTTCTAACTTTTCCCACTGTCACCTCTTTCTCTCCTATATTATCAACTCCCTCTTTTAATAGATAGGCCCTCCTCTATTCTCAGGTTCTTTGTCTGCTTATTTCTTTCACACTTTCGTTCTTGTACTTCATCAGCCTGTAACTCTTTTTTATTCATTTTTTAACCCTTTAAGGCTAAAACCCTTCTCTCCGTGTCATTCTCTCTTTCACTCTTTCCCTGTCTCTTCACGTTTGGTTTTGTTTTTTTTTGTTTCATTTTGATTTGCATCCAAGCAATCACAAAAAGGAAGAGGGCGCTTACGCACTCAGCGGGGGAGAAGGCCGACGGAAGCTCCGGCTGGGCGGCTGCGTGGGCGGCGCTCCGGCGCGTTCTCCGGCGAGCGGCGACGGGCTCCCGGATGACAGGGCGGCGGCGGCGGCTTTTGCAGGTGGCTCCGGCGTCTCACGGCCGGGCGGCGGCGGCTTCTCACGGCCGGGTGGCGCGCGCTGGTTTGCAGGCGAGGGGGGTGCGGCGTTGGGCGCAGGGAGAGGGTGGAAGCTGGCTAGGGGAGAGCGGAAGGAGAAGAGGAAGAAGAAGAGGTTGAGGGTTTATTTAAATTTCAAATCTGAAGCTATTTCAGATTTGTGTGTCCTCTCTCATTTTCAGATTTGGGTGTTTTTTTTTGAATTCTGATTTCTGTTTGGGGTTTGATTTTGAGGATTTTGGTTTTGGGAAGAATTTGGAGATTTGATTTGTTTGATGGCTGTTTTTGATGGGGGATTTGGGTTTGATTGCTGAAATCTGTTTCTGGTTGAATGGGTTGTATCTGGTTTGGTTTGTTTGCAGGAGAAGAGGAAGATTGCAGAGTTCGTTCATCAAGAGAGAACGTTGGCTTTTAAGAAAATGAGCAGGGAGACAAGGGTTAAGGTAAAAACGTAATTAATTAGTCATCATTAAAAATGGAAAAGTAATTAGTGAAATTAATTAAAGAAAATAAGATTTTGTAATTAGTAAAATGTAATTAGCAGGATACTTAAGTTAAATTAAGGCTTGATGGTAAATATCGACGATATGGTAAAACGAAAACAGTGACGCGCTCGCGTTGACACGTACGGACGAAAAAGTAACTGGATAGTAGAAATAAAATACTGGCACGCCCAAACGAAAACGCGCCTAAAGATACTGGCCGTTACATTCTACCCACCTTAGGAAAAATTCCGTCTTCGGAATTCTCATCAACTAAGGAGTATGAAATAAATATGGATAACGCTCTCGCATGTCATCTTCCCGCTCCCAGGTAGATTCTCCTGGCGAGTCACGACACCACATCACTCTGACTAGATCTATAGTCTTGTTCCTGAAAACTTTCTGACGTCGATCTAGGATCTCCACTGGTTGCTGTTCATACGTCAGATCTTGTCGAACTGTGATCTCTGAGTAATCCACAGCATGAGATGGGTCGCTGATATAACGACGGAGCTGGGACACATGAAAGACGTCATGAACTCCCTCTAAGGATGGTGGCAAAGCTAAGCGATATGCTACTTCTCCAACTCGCTCTAGCACATCGAATGGTCCAATATATCTCGGACTAAGCTTGCCTCGCTTTCCGAAGCAAATCACTCCTCGATTCGGTGAGATCTTCAGGAACACATGATCTCCCGGCTGAAACTCCAGAGGACGTCGTTTAGCATATGCCCAACGCTTATAACGGTCCTGGGCGATCCGAATCTTGTCTCTGATATCACGCACAACATCAACTGCTTCCACTATCATCTCTGGCCCCAAGAGTTCTCTATCACCAACGTCGTCCCAACTCAACGGCGATCGACATTTTCTCCCGTAGAGAGCAGCAAAAGGCGCCATGCCAATGCTTGCCTGATAGCTGTTGTTGTAGGAAAACTCCACCAGGTGCAGATGATCTTCCCACGAACCCTTGAGATCCAACATGCAAGCTCTCGGCATATCTTCCAAGATCTGAATGGTACGTTCTGACTGGCCATCTGTCTGCGGGTGATACGCAGTACTGAACTTCAGACTGGTACCCAGATTGGTCTGCAGACTTTTCCAGAACTGAGATGTGAATCACGTATCACGATCTGATACAATGCTCACAGGGACTCCATGTAAACGCACGATTTCCTACACGACATAATTCACATCACGACTTGTACCAGAAGGAATTATAAAGGCATGAGTTAGGTCATTACCTCCAATACTTCCTTGCTAATATCTCCGTGGATTGCCCAACTCGGAAAGGTATAAAGTGCGCGGACTTGGTCAATCGATCAACGATGACCCAGATCGCATCGTTCTGCTTGGTGCTCCGAGGTAAGCCAGTCACGAAGTCCATCGTGATGTGCCGCCACTTCCACTCGGGAATCGGCAAAGGTTGTAGTAGTCCAGCAATGCGATGATGTTCAGCCTTCACTTGCTGACACACGAGGCACTTGGTAACGCTCCGTGCCACACTTCTCTTCATCCCATGCCACCAGAAATTTTGACGAAGATCCTTGTACATCTTAGTACCTCCAGGATGAATAGAATAAGGCGAACTGTGAGCCTCATTCATCAACTCCTCTCTGATATCCCCAGCAGGTACACAGATCCTACTACCATACCTCAAAGATCCATCTGCGTGAATCAGAATATCTGTCCGAAGTCCTGCTTCGACTTGCTCTCTGATCTTCTTCAACTTAGCATCTCCAGCTTGAGAAATCTTGATTCGATCCACGATCGTCGATTGAATTTGCATGTTCATCAACGACGATGTGACTCCCGGTAGTACAGCTTCAACATTCATCCTTCGCAGATCCTGCTGCAATCTCCACTGAGCTGTGAGAATCATCACTTCGGGCAGTCGACTCAAAGCATCCGGTACGACATTCACCTTCCCAGGATGATACTGAAGATCGAGGTCGTAGTCTGCCATCAATTCCAACCATCTGCGTTGTCTCATATTCAACTCCTTCTGAGTGAATATATATTTCAAACTTTTATGATCAGTGAAAATTTTCACTTTCTCACTCAGTAAGAAATGTCTCCAGATCTTTAGTGCAAAGATGACAGCGGCTAGCTCCAAATCATGGGTCGGATAATTCTTCTCATGGATCTTCAACTGTCGTGAAGCATATGCGACCACATGATTGTGCTGGTGCAGAACACATCCAAGTCCCTTGCCTGATGCGTCGCAGAAAATTTCGAAGCCTCCGCTTCTGTCTGGAATAGCTAAGACTGGTGCAGTAGTCAGTCTCTCCTTCAAGGTAGAAAAAGCTTGCTCACAAGAGTCTGACCAACAGAACTTAATATCCTTCCTTGTCAATCTTGTCATCGGCTCAGCTATCCTCGAGAAATCCTTGATAAATCTGCGGTAGTATCCAGCCAACCCAAGGAAACTCCTGATGTCCGATGCCGATCGAGGTGTAGGCCATTCACTGACAGCTTTGACCTTCTCCGGATCCACCGAGATACCAGCTCCTGATACTACATGACCAAGAAATGCAATTCTATCCAGCCAGAATTCGCATTTGCTGTACTTGGCATATAGTTTATGATGACGGAGCGTCTCCAACACTATCTTCAAATGTTCTGCATGCTCCTCTTCGTTCTTCGAGTACACCAAGATGTCGTCTATGAATATCATGACGAACTTGTCGAGGAAGTCGTAAAAGATAAGGTTCATGAGATTCATGAACACAGCAGGAGCGTTGGTCACAACGAACGGCATATCAACGAACTCATAATGCCCGTACTTAGTCCGAAAAGCGGTCTTGAGTACATCTTCCTTCTTGACTCTGACTTGATGATATCCGCTCCGGAGATCCAACTTCGAAAATACTCTCGATCCACCGAGCTGATCGAAGATATCATCAATACGGGGCAGCGGGTACTTGTTCTTCACTGTGATCTGATTCAACTCTCGATAATCAATGCACATTCTTCTCGATCCATCCTTCTTCTTTACTAGCAAGACGGGTGCACCCCAGGGAGATACGCTGGGATGAATGAAACCCTTCTGTAGTAGCTCATCCAACTGCTTCCTCAACTCTTCTAATTTTGCGGGAGCCATATGGTACGGCGCCTTCGAAATTGGCTGAGCTCCTGGCATAAGATCGATGCCGAACTCCAACGCTCGATCGGGCGGTAGTCCAGAAATGTCTTCAGGGAAAACGTCTTCGAAATCTCTCACCACTGCAGGCTTCTCTGGTTCAACAATCATAGATGCAACGGTCAATCGGTAAGGCTGGGCTCGGAACTTAACAGGTCCAAGAGAACGTCCTCCGCCGACAAACTTGAATACTGGGTGGTCAGGAATTTCGAACACCACTTTCTTCCGGTGACAGTCGATCGTGGCATAAAAAGCTCCTAACCAGTCAATGCCGAGAATAGCATCAAAGTTGGGTAGGTCGTGGACGATGAAATTAGCATACAGTTCGTGTCCACTAATCACCAACGGGCACGGTTTACATCCCAGTGCAACCTTCACTACACCATTCCCAGTTGTAATGTTCCAACACTTGGGAAGTGTATAGGCGGGTATCGAGTGTTCGACTACGAACTTCCGAATTAGGATGCACATGGAAGCTCCAGAATCGAATAGGGTCAAGGCCGAGTGAGATGAAACTAAGATGACACCTAAGGGTAACATGCAACTAGATTAACATGGGTCTAACTAATAAACATAATGCATAAATAAGGAGGACTAGTATAGAAGTTACCAGCAATAACTCTGTCCTCAGTCTCTGCCTCCACTGCAGTCATCGTGAAGGCTTGCCTCTTAGGCTGAACGGCCTGCTGGAAAGCCTGTTTCTGGGGAATGAGAGGCGATCCACGTCCAGCGACTACTGTAGCTCTCTGTTGCTGAACTCCGGCTGGTGCCTTCCACGGCTGCTTAGCACTCGGGCAATCCTTCAAAGTATGCGAAGCATCGCCACAAACCAGGCACTGGCCCAGAAGCCTCATGCACTGCTCCTTCACATGACCAGTATTGCCGCAATGACTGCACGTCTTCTGACTAGGCCCACCTGGCCTCTTAAACTGCACGGACTGATTAGGCTTGAACCCAGGCCTAACCACAGCTCTAGCCTGCTCCATAGGCCTCTTCGAAGCACCTGTATACTGCCCTCTCTTCTGATTGGCAATCAGCTCATGCCTCTTGGCAGCGATCAACAATTTCTGGTAAGAATCCAAGTCCGAAGAGGAAATCAGACTCTGCAGCTCCAAAGATAAACCCTGTAAGAATCTTTGAGCTCGATCCTCAGCGGTCTCCACCATCTTCGGCGCAAAGTGACTTAGTCTCATGAAGTCTTGGTGGTACTGATCCACCGTCAGATTTCCCTGCTTCAGATTTATGAATTGCTGCATTAGCTCCCTCCTGGCAGCTCGGGGGAAATACTCATCATTAAATCTCGCCTTGAAAGTGTCCCAGGGGATAGGCTTCGCCAACAGCTGCTCTTCTGACTCCCACCAACTGCGGGCATTGTCCTTCAGTTGCTTCTTCACTAAGTCAACCCATCCAGCCGGGTTAACCTTCGAGAGAAGCAGATTATCCTCTGTGTTCTTCATCCATTCATCCGCAGCTAATGATCTTTCTGTCCCAGTGAAATATGACGGGCCCAGCTCCCGAAATTGCTTCGCTCCCGGCTCGAAGCGAGGGGCATTCTGAAGCATGCCCTACTGAACCTGCATCATCTGATGCATCATCCTCATCATCTCAGCCGTGGTGGGTTCTCTATCAGCATCCGCAACACGTCCTGTTCCACCACCAGCTCCAGATCCACTACCAGCTCCTCGGGTAATGCGTCTACCGGCCATCTAAGACAAGGAAATGTTCAGATTAGACTTAATCATGACTCGAATGTTCCGAATATTTAAATGGATGTTGTTATCATCATTGTTGTTCCGATATTTCACAAATGCAAAGAGGGGACCTGCATGGGCCACCACTAAAACCTGTCACGCCCCGCTTCCCTAATATGGAAGGCGAGACGTGAGGAGGTCCGCTCAGACGTGGAGCTGTGAAGCTGCAGTCTGATAAGCGTCTGTAAAAAAAATTTCAAAAAGTAGCAGGTCCTTGCATTGCGACGAAACAACAACAATAATAAAGTAGATAAAAGAACATCCACCAACAACATCCAACAAATATTACATCATCACAGAATAGTCATAACAGTACAAGTCTGAACAAGGCCTAAAGCACGGCCGAAACATAAACATCGAGATATATAGGTGCTACACACCGAAATCTAACAGAAACTATAAAAGCAGCAACAACTAAAGAAGTCTCTAGGTGAGACTATGACTGGTCATCGGTGTCCTCGAGCTCGGTCTCAACAGGGACCTCGAACTCAGCGTCAACGAACTGCTCGTCCTCAGTAACCTGCTCTGTCTCAAAGTCTGACATGTGACACCCAAAGAGAAAAGGGCACATGTCAGCAAAAGTCTCACTAGAAAGGCGGAGAACTTTTGTGCAAGGATACAAATATAGAAAAGCGACTAGCAGTTCTAACATGATGAAATGGTATGACATTTTAGAATGCAACATTTAAATGAACAAAATAATAATAATCAGGCACGTTGTAGCAGAAAACTACAATTCACTATTTCACGATTCACGAATCACCGATTTATCACTTTGTGCACAGAGTTTCCGTCTTTTGGCTGAAGTGGCTGTACGGGCTCACTTCTACGCTCAAGCGATCGTTTAACCCTACCCCTCCACGTGTATATGGACTGGCGCCCATCTTCTGGATCACGAGCCAGGAAGTGTTATTGGCATAGGGTTGTGCCCGCAAAGCAGGTGCCTAGCCTCAATAGTTACAATTATTGTAGCGTGTGCTACGCAATCACGATAGAACAATTTGATGCATGAATGAGATGGCAATATGCAGATAAGAGTGCGTACAGTTAATTAAAAGTAAACGTGACATATCAGCATGAATGAAAGCATGTAAAAAGTGTCGGATCTAGTTTCGTTGTCAAACTAGATCAATATGGTCGTATAGGCGACTATCATTTCACCGCCTAGTCTCTTTTACGCAATTTACAAAAATGGCCTAAAACATGGCCTAAATAATTACTGGCAAGTATAACTTGCCTGTTTCCGGTGGTATTGGTTGTCGTCAGTTCGTCTCGACGGGTAATACGTGTCGGTACTTCCGGTTCTCTGTTTTGGTTAAACAAATCACCGAATCAGATTTATTACGAGGTAATTCAAAGTATCCAGTTAATCCTTACAGTGGGTTCGTGTAATTTTATCGGGCTCACTGGCTAAGGTGATGTTTATACGGTGTTAAAATAACACGATACGCCTCATTTTGTTTAATATTATCAACCCAACATTATTTATAAGATGCTGAAATTAAGTTAACTAACAGATATCAGATCAATCACTAGTAACCTATTAACTAACCTAACACCAACTAATGATAGGATTATTATTATGTTAACATTCCGTTTAATACTCCTACCTACTCATACATTATTAAATACCCAAAACTCTTTCTCTTTATACTATAGGCTGATGGCTTTCCTTCTTAATTTATTTGACTCTTCAATGCCTAAAATTAATATAGGGTGTCCTCATGTCTCTTACTTATTATTATTATTAGCTATAGCATGTCCTTCTAACTTTTCCCACTGTCACCTCTTTCTCTCCTATATTAATTAACTCCCTCTTTTAATAGATAGGCCCTCCTCTATTCTCAGGTTCTTTGTCTGCTTATTTCTTTCACACTTTCGTTCTTGTACTTCATCAGCCTGTAACTCTTTTTTATTCATTTTTTTAACCCTTTAAGGCTAATACCCTTCTCTCACTGTCATTCTCTCTTTCACTCTTTCCCTGTCTCTTCACGTTTGGTTTTGTTTTTTTTTTTTGTTTCATTTTGATTTGCAGCCAAGCAATCACAAAAAGGAAGAGGGCGCTTACGCACTCAGCGGGGGAGAAGGCCGACGGAAGCTCCGGCTGGGCGGCTGCGTGGGCGGCGCTCCGGCGCGTTCTCCGGCGAGCGGCGACGGGCTCCCGGATGACAGGGCGGCGGCGGCGGCTTTTGCAGGCGGCTCCGGCTTCTCACGGCCGGGTGGCGCGCGTTGGTTTGCAGGCGAGGGGGGTACGGCGTTGGGCGCGGGGAGAGGGTGGAGGCCGGCTAGGGGAGAGGGGAAGGAGAAGAGGAAGAAGAAGAGGTTGAGGGTTTATTTAAATTTCAAATCTGAAGCTATTTCAGATTTGTGTGTCCTCTCTCATTTTCAGATTTGGGTGTTTTTTTTTAATTCTGATTTCTGTTTGGGGTTTGATTTTGAGGATTTTGGTTTTGGGAAGAATTTGGAGATTTGATTTGTTTGATGGCTGATTTTGATGGGGGATTTGGGTTTGATTGCTGAAATCTGATTTTGGGAAATTTGGTTGCTGGTTGAATGGGTTGTATCTGGCTTGTTTTGTTTGCAGGAGAAGAGGAAGATTACAGAGTTCGTTCATCAAGAGAGAACGTTGGCTTTTAAGAAAATGAGCAGGGAGACATCTTCCTTCATTTTGTCAAAGCAGAATTAATTTGATTGGGATGTGTAGTTAATGAAATCTTTAGACTTTTGTAGAGACGTGTTATTTTTCTCAAACGAAAACAAAGAACAAAGAGAAGCCAACTTTGATTTCAGAAGTGGTTGTTTAAAACGTGTGTGTTGTCGTGTAGTTAAGGGTTAAGGTAAAAACGTAATTAATTAGTCATCATTAAAAATGGAAAAGTAATTAGTGAAATTAATTAAAGAAATTAAGATTTTGTAATTAGTAAAATGTAATTAGCAAATTAAGTTAAATTAAGGCTTGATGGTAAATATCGACGATACGGTAAAACGAAAACAGTGACGCGCTCGCGTTGACACGTACGGACGAAAAAGTAACTGGATAACAGAAATAAAATACTGGCACGCCCAAACGAAAACGCGCCTAACGATACTGGCCTCTTTTCATATACCAATTTTCTTCCGAACCATGCTTTTGTTTTTCCTAACCTGAATTATAAATATCTTTTCTTACTTATGCCATTAAAACTTATTCGAATACCGCATCATGTTTGTTTCTTACATACCTTTCAAGTCACATGGGACTTCAGCTTCCAGCGAGTCGATTTTATGCTCAACTTTTCCCTAGATCAGATTTTTGTAAAATTACTTTTCGAACCATTTCCTGATTTAGACCTCCAAAATTCGGTTTTAAAGCTTATTACCGATTTAATAGTTCTATATATGTATATATTTCCCCCACTTACTTCCATACCACTAAGATGTTATTATCTTTCCATTCGTCTTACATATTTCCAAAAATGATTTCTACAGTAGAACTTCAACTAATTTTTATATATTAGAACTACGACCGTTATGCTCCTCGTTTCCCATATTTCAGATTTTTGTAAAAATCATTATTTCATAACCTTTTTGATCTAGACCCTCCATAAATTTGATTTTAAAGCTTCACTACAAGTTTTGATAATACTACTAATAGCTAGAGTTATCTTTCCGTTCACCATACATGCCCTTAGAAGAATTTCTAACCTAGATGGAATTTCAATTATTTTTATATCCGCATTAGGCTCATTAGCCCGTATGTTAAGAGCTTTGTGTAAAACGATTTCTTTTGGCAAATCCTGGTTGCACTAAAAGGTAGTTTCAATATTGATTATTTGAGCTTTTCTTGGCTTAAAGACTTTGAAGGTATTTGGCATGAGTTTGAAATTCTTTCGTTAATTTAATTTCGTTACAAAACTTTTGCCAACATTATTAAATCACCGCCGTATAATATTTTCTAAAACTACGACCTCAAAATTCGTGTGAATGATTCACCTTCTTTTAATGACCTTACGTGAGCCAATGAACCGTTTTCTCCTATTATGTATATTCGACTCAAGCTTATTTCAAACAGTTTGTTTTGTCGACCTCTAAATATTTTTATACGGAAAAGGACTCCAACTTTGAAGTGTGACAGTTTTCAAACTTTTCGTATTTTAGAATATGTTATTTACACTATTTTCCATGTGTCCTAATGGAGCATCATTACATCATTGCACAACCGTTTTCATGCTTTTCGATCCTTCTATTCGTTACGCTCTTGATTTCAATTCGTTCCTTTTGTCTAGCCAATAGAGCTTGTCGTCGCTGTGTCGACCTTAATATAGTTTGGTGGGCCCCATTAGTGTAATTTGATGTGTCGTCGTAGTGTATTTAATTCCATGGTGCATATGAAGTTGTATGTGTGTGTTGGTATTGGTATGTTGTGTGTAGGTAGTTATGTACTAGCTGCATGAGTGTAAGTGTGATAAACATATGATAGTAGGATTCTAATTGTTTGATTGGTGTTACTTGTTTTTATGAGATGTCGTATGCGTGTATACCATGAGGTGTGCCCGACTACTGCATATCTTAACTTATGTATGAAGTGAATGTGTATTGATGTACCAATTATAGGTGGATGGATATGGTATGAATATATACGATGCTTGGGTGTGACTATAGGTAAATACTTTTATTAGGGAGAGTATTGTAATTATAGGTGTGCTGATGTTTGTAATAATATCATGGTATATGAAGTGATTGAAATATGTGATATTACCTGGTTAGATATTAAGGGTGTTTGACATTTAGATATGTATGTGGTTATGTTGGTAGACGTGTATGCATTAGCTAGTTTTGGCATATGTATGGATGCTACGTTACGTATATGGAATTATTCCGCTATGATTTTGAGTCTCACTCAAGCTTGAGTGGGTACACTCCATGTACATTGGTGTATTGTATGTGGTTGGTGTATAGTGATGGATGATATATGTATAATGTTTGGATTGTTTGTGCCTGGTTGTGTTACGCACACGATTGTGGGTGGCTATACCAATATATAGTTATGTGAGTTGGTCTTGTGGTATAGTTATTCACTAAGGACTTGGTTGCGTGAATATATGTGTGCTAGCTAAACTAGGTGCGTAGATGTGCTAAGCATATAGTGGTGTGATTGGTGTATATATGAATGAAATATTAGCGTGTGTGGGTGTGCACCATGCACGGGTAAGTATGTGATAGTTATAGGAATTGGTGACTATGGTATGTATGGTGTGTCGTGATTATAGCTATAGGACTATATATATGGAGTGATGATATGGTGAAATGTGTGCATGCATTTGAATGACTATAAATTGTGAAATTATAATGATGGTGAATGTAAATTAGATATAGTGAACTTGTTTTATCAATCGTATGGTGTGAATTCGCATGTTGATTGTTTGGCGCATACTAGGAGATATAGGGACTAGTGTATTCTTGTTGTCTTGTCCATAGGTAGTTACTTATACGTGTAGATTCCGATGGTATTTTCTAGTGTGAAATTATTTTCAAATAAGTAAGAGACTTGGTTATTTTCATATAGTGTGTAATAAGTGTTTTATAGTTATATGGAATATACTTGCCTATATGAATGATTTGAATACGTGAATGGAGTTGTTTGATTACAATAAGTATAAGTGTACTGTGTACGTGAATATATATTTACTCCCGTGGTGTTAATAATTGACTACCTAGAGTACATATATATATAAGCACTTGAAATGAATGTACTTGGTTGAAATTTTGATGTGATATTGATTGAGGGTAGTTACTAGGGTGACTAGATATAGCTATAGTTAGAAAGTCCGAGGACGGACTTTATTCTAAGGTGGGTAGGATGTAACGACTGGTTTTCGTATAATTGGATTATTTATATTATAATATATGCTTGGTGGATTTTCTCCTTGGATGTGTGGTTTTCGTCGCCATAACTTTCACTTTCGATCGTTTCGTCGTGATTTTCTATCTTCTTCCTTCGATCGTCGATTTCGGAGTAAGTCCTTCGTGACGAGCTTCAAATCGCTCATATCTTAGAGTATAAATCGATCCTAGAAGCCATAGAAATCTTCCCGAAGCTTCGCGCTTCGAATCGACACTTTTCGTGCTCGTTAGTTGGTTCAAATAGGGGAACCAACCGACTAGATTGCGATCTAGTCGGTCGGTAACTCTACTCAGACCGACTAGTTTCTTGGAATAATTTTACCTAAGTTACTGTATCTGTTTAGTCGGTTTAAGTTCATCTTTCGACCGACTAGTTGTCAAACTAGTCGGTTAAGTTTTGTACTCAGACCGACTAATTCCTAGTTCTTCTGTACAGCCGAGTTACTGTTCACTCTTAGTCGGTCTAAGAACGTTCATCGACCGACTAGATGCTAAACTAGTCGGTCAGTAATTGTTCATGGACCGACTAATTCTAAATCCTATTTTCGTTCAGAAGTTACTGTTTACACTTAGTCGGTCTGCGTTGGTCGACCGACCGACTAGTTGTCAAACTAGTCGGTCAGTGGTTACTCTTTAACCGACTAATCTGTGTTAAAACCCTAATTTCTGGGCAGCCGCCAGCCCATCCTATTTATACCCCTCCCAAACGTTTCTTCTTCCTCCCTCACGACCTAAAACCCTAAAATCGCCCCCATTGAGCCCTCATCTTCCTCCAAGCTTCAATCCTTCATTCCAAGCCCTAGATTCATCATCTAAACCCTCCATCCACTCTTTCCACCTCTCATCTTCCCCAAATCTCCACCAAATCTCCAAAATCCCCCAAAACCCTAATTCTCCAAACTTCTCCAATCTTTCCCAGATCTGTTCCTAGGGTTCCCCGGAGTGTTTCTTCCGCCTCCTCTCGTTAAGAAATCGATCTACCGTTGTTTTCATAACCTATTTATATTTTTATGAAACCCTAATAAAATTTCATGTTGTTTGATGTTTGTTTCCCCATAACAGCGATTTCCCCGTAGATTAGCATCCGTGAGACGAAGTGTTCGTCATCCCCGGTGCTAGGCAAGTGAAACTTGCCACTTAGGGTTTAGGCCATGTTTTAGGCCATTTGCTTGTTGTAGGCGTAAAAGAGACTAGGCGACGAAATGATACTCGCCTAGGCGCAAATTGGGGAACTAGCTTGACAACGAAGCAAGTTCCGACATATATCATGTTGCACAATTACCATGTCATGTTTACTTTCCATTAACGGTACGCAAATTAATTGTCATGTCATTGCATTCTTTAAGTGTTTCTGTGATTGCGTAGCTTTGCTACAAATGCTTGTGTTCCTGGCTCGTGTTCCAGAAGCGGGCCATGTGTTGGTTGATAGCCAATGCCCGAATTGCGTGTTTCCGGCTAGGTGCACCCCTACGCCAAATGTTTAAGAATGCGAGCTCATGTGCGGGGCAACCCCAGGCTCACTAGCTGAGCTCCATGTGCGGTGACCCTGGCTCCATTCCGTGTGGGTATTGGGGGTAAGAGTTAAGCGACCAATCAACTGGGAGTCTGCCCGATCAGCAACTGCAGTGGTAAGGCGTAAACTCTGGGTTTGGGGTAGTTGTTAAGCGGCCAATCAGCGAATGTGAAACCATTCAGCTGTAAGGCGTAAACATCTACAAAACAACGTGAATAGTGAATTGATTGAGATTGATACTAGCGTGGCTACTCTTGTCTTGTCTTGTCTTGTCCCGATGATTGTTCTCTTGTACAAATTGTCTTGACATGTCTTGATTGTGCACTCATGTTATAACTGCCATGTCATGCATTCTATAACTGCTAGGTTGCTAGTTTACCTTTCTTTCAGTTTCCTTGCACAAGTCTTTCCAGACTTGCTGACATGTGCCCCTCTCTCTTTTGGGTGTCACATGTTAGACCCAAAGCCAGAGCTTTGTTGCAGGGGATATGGTGTTGATGATGCTGATGTTTGCTGTGGCGGTGAGTGGACACCAGGGGCCTGTCTTGAAGACCGCTCGTGTTCACTTCTTTGTTTAGGTTTGCTGTTAGTCGTTGGTGCGTGGCACCCTTGTATGTATGTTATTCTTTGTTGGCCATGTTTGGGCCTTAGATCCCTTTTTCTTTTAGCCTGGTGGCTTTTCTGCGATATCGTAATTTGTTTATGGACATTTGGAGATTCAATAAAATGTCGTCTCAATTCATTATTATCATTGTTGTTTCGTTTCGCTTTGCAAGGGCTTGCCATAATAAATATTTTTATACGCTTATCGGACTTGGAGCTTCACGGCTTTAAGTCTGTGCGGACCTTCTCACGTCTCGCCTCCACATTTTTGGGAAGCGGGGCGTGACATGATCATAGAATGATACTGTAAAAGTTTGGAAACATTTTGAAGATGTTTGAATAGAAAATAAATTCATTAAGCCAAAACGGTAATAACTGAAAATGAATTTTTATCAGAATTGGTTTGAGTATTTGATGAAACTCGAACTTACTAAAATACTTCATGACTAGGCTGATATCTCAAAATATTTTTATAAGAAATTTTTTGATATCGTAAAACTCCTGACAAACCATTATAAAATAGTTTTAAAAAAAATGAAAATAGGTTAAATATGTAAATAGTTGTCTTGATGAAAACAGGCCGTTACATTCTACCCTCCTTAAAATAATTCCGTCCTCGGAATTTAAAAATCTTTTGTTTAAAAATCTCTTTTGAAAATAATTGATGTTATGAAGAAGCTCAAGCAAATAAATGATAGAGGAGATAGTAATCTAATAAATTAGGTTGTAAATTATAGCATCAAAAAAGCAAGAGATGTTATATATAAAACATACTATTGACATCACCATAGCTTCTATAGCTAGTCAAAATAAGCTTAGATAGAAGACGGAAGACGAGTTCAAGAAAGATGAAGAAGTAGCAGCATCAGCTTACACGTCTCGGTTTGGTTCATCTAAATTTCTCTAGCACCATCCTCAAATACTTCTGAGCGTCCTTCGATTCGCTTCCGTAGTCGAACTCGAACTTCTGGTGATCGAAAAGTCGAACTCTACCCTCCTTAAAATAGACGTAGCTAGAGTTCAGGCGAACTAAAGTAGAAATATTTTAAGAAGGTCAATCGAAAGGTCATCAAGCTAAAGGAAGGGTGATAGTATGAAGATCAATGGCGTTACATACTCATGATTCACGTCCTTGCTGTCCAGCGGAACACGGCCAGGGAAGTGACTAAGCCAGGATCACTTACCCCAAGTCTAGCAAGGGTGATCCAACAAACTTAGCCAAGCACATTGACCGGATCATGGTCCATTGAAGGAAGTTTATCATTTATTTGTGTGCCATTATCAACTGAAGGCAAGGTGATGAAGTAGGTAGATGGTTCAACCTAGGAAAAGTCACTATAACTGCTAGCAAAAGAGGTTACTAGGGAGGGTATAACCAAGAATGGAACACGAGTTCCTAAGCAAGGGTTAAGAATTCAAAGGAGATGATGAGAATTAAGAAAGGCCTAATGAAGATGGTAATAAGGACGTTTTACCCGTATATCCAATACAGGTGAACACTCGAGACATCTCGTACTCGAGGTTAATTTGAGTATTTTATATTGTACACCCTGATCTTGCTATATTGTTCACGAGGTAGTTAGCACGGACCTGCATGGGCCACCAAAACTTGTAACGACCCGCTTCCGGGGACCCGTTACTTATTTGATATTTGCGCAGGTCCTGCAGGTTACCAGTGAAACCAAAATAGCCACGATGCAGAGATGTACAAAAATACTCAAATAGTGTCCAATTATTACAATCCATACTGTACAAGATGTCCCAAAAAATATACATGAAAGAAGAAAAGTACATAAGTGAAAATAACTCTAGAAGCTGCGGTCGAACTCTGGCGCTATTAGCTCAGGAGCATCTACGTCCATATGTACGTCGTCTGCGATGCCACGGAGATGAAACCGTAGGTAAGTCACAACAATTCTAAATATAGAAAAGAAGCAGTGCACAAGTATGACAAAATTAACTACATACAAGCAGATCAGAGTGAAAAGTAAAGTATCGAGTAACAACTGTACACAACTAAAAAGTAAAGGCAAACTGAACTGAAAGGAGAGAACAACTGTACGGTGGTAGTGCAAGGGTAAAGCAGGCTAAGCAAGTGAAACGTACTACTGCTGTATCTAAAAGTACGACAAGGAAAGAACTGGTGACTGTACAGGTGTAATAAGCAACGTGCATGGAACACGTAAAGTAAAGGTGACTGTAGTGCGTAAAGTAAAGGTGTCTGTGCAAAAGTAACAAAACTACGTGACTCAAGTCGGAGAGTACAATATGTGACCATCGAGTTCATCTCTTGCCTGGGCGCGACCCAGACGAATGCCGAAAACGCAGGCAGCTAGACATGATGCTGACATGCATCATGTTTTTGTTTGCTGAAACACAGGCAGCTAGACATGATGCCGAAAACCCAGGCAGATAGACATGTAGATTGAACTCCAGTCACTCCCGCACTCTCTCAAACTATGAGTTACCCCAAACCCCGGTGATGTGTCAAGTACAAGTTCTTTACATGATGTTCCACAAGATGTTCCATAAGATGTTCCACATGTTACTAGTCAAGTCAAGACAACTGGTTGACTTTCTTATTGAAAACCAGAAAGTCGGAACTTCTGTCCAAAGCAAGCTGGCCAAGTGAAGTGAAGATAAAGACAAGTCCAATCACACAATTTACCCAAGTTGATAATTGTGGGTTACAACCACCACAGGTGAAAGTTGGTAAAGTAATCTGTAGTTGATTACTTTCCTGTTAGATTGGGTCTCTAGTTCAGATCAAGTCAAGTAGCCGTTCTGAGGCTATATGAGATGTCCTGAGTTCATACGGGTACACTTATCTAATTTTCTAACTTTAGAATTAGTCGTGACTTACAAAATTCGGGGTCGTTGTAGCAAGCCGGAACTGAATCTAGGGCTTCCACGGACGCTGGTGCAAAAGAATTTGTACCTGCAAAACACAAGAACAATCGATTACAGAACACCTATTTTCTACATATTTAACTTAACGTGTTTGATTTTATAATCGATTGAAACGGTGTCGGAAAACGTTCTAAATATTTCTATAAGCTAGATATGATGAAAATAATTTTTCTACAAGATGAAATATTTTTCTGAAGCTTGTTGTATTTTTTATAATTTTTAAAAGCTTAAAATAGATTTAAAAACTAATTTTTAATTAGTAACGTATTTATTCAAACATTTATTCTGGATGCAATCTGCATCGGAATGGTTCAAGTGAGCTGTCAAAATGACCGTATTGAAGAGTACTATAGCATATATTTTTCTCATATATTAATATTCGTGAAAATATCAAGTTATGGATTTTTGAATGAAAATAACATATTTAACGTTTAGGCTTAAAAATTAATTTTGGAAAAACTAAGCGTCAGATTGAGATGAAACTAGTGCCATTGGGTCCAGAATGTCATTTCTGATTTTCTGGAGCTAGCTTGTATTTTTCTGATCTTTATATTATTTATTATTAATTTAAACCCATTAAAACCCATTTACCTAATTATTAATACACGTATTTATACTCAAAATACGTATACGTATAAAATAATACGTATTATAAAACACGTATTAACTTACCCTATTCACGTCAGCTGTGCATGGGTGTTCGCTCATCGGAGGCAGCGTCGGGTCTGAGCGGCGGCGCGCGCGGAGCTGCTGTCTGGCAGAGCAAGCGGGGGCACGGGAGGGTGGAGCAGCATACGACGTGTCTGGCGGAGCGGTGGGTTGCTGCGGCGGGAGGATCAGTGACCCGGGGTCGTAGGAGCGGACGGCATGGGGGCTCTCTGCGAGTTCGAACTCGATGGCGGCGTTGAGCGACGAGGTAGGGAGGTCGAGGCAGCGTGCACGCTTGGAGTTCGTCGAGATGGCGTTCGGTGGAGAGCTCTTCGGGGCCTGTTTGGGGGCGGAGCTGCCGGAGAAGCGGCGGTGTTTGAGGCCAAAAGGAGGGCAGTGCTCCGGCGATGAGGAGGCGAGCACCGGAAGCGCTCAGGGCTGCGGGCTCGTGTGTGTGCTGAGTGCATTCGAACGAGAGGACGTGGGGAAAGGGAGAGAAACGGAAGAGAGGGGATGAGCTCGCTGTCGTTGGTGCAGCCATGGTCGTCGGGCGGGGGGGCTGCAGCGGGGTGGTGCTCCGACAGCGGAGAGGTGGAGGCCGCCGGAGCATGGGTTGAGGGAAATGGGTGAGCGGGTGAGAACGAGAAAGGGAGAGGGTGAGCCCTGAGTTCGAAAATTGTTTAATGGGATGGGTTGCGTGAGTAGGGGTTTAGTCTGTGAGGAAGAGGGGTTAACAAGGGTTTAAATAATAATTAAAATTAATATAATATTACATGTAATTAATAGTTAGGTATGCTTTTTGACTATCTTTAGAAAAAGGAGTTGGTGTTTTCCTCGTGGGTGCTTACAGTAAGGGGGTCAGGTATGAGATTAGGTAATTTAATTAATTAGGTTTGATTAACTAGGGTAAGTAGTAAATAGTAAAACCCAATTAGTGAAAGTAATTAGTAAAATACCAAAAACGAAATTACGATTTTGCCCATACTAGTAAACGTGTCCGAAAAATTACGAAAACTTACCCACGGGATCATATCGTCACGAGAATCGCAAATACGAGATCCGTTTCAGGGTTTGAGCTACGGAGATACTGGTTTTTGGGCCAAAACATTTAGGAAGCGGGTCTGCGGGTTCTCTATTGATTTGACTTCAGAAAATTACGAAATTAATGTGGGAAGCCCTAGATGATCATAGAATGATACTGTAAAAGTTTGGAAACGTTTTGAAGATGTTTGAATAGAAAATAAATTCATTAAGCCAAAACGGTAATAACTGAAAATGAATTTTTATCAGAATTGTTTTGAGTATTTGATGAAACTCGAACTTACTAAAATACTTTATGACTAGTCTGATATCTCAAAATATTTTTATAAGAAATTTTTTGATATCGTAAAACTCCTGACAAACCATTATAAAATAGTTTTAAAAAAATTGAAAATAGGTTAAATATGTAAATAGTTGTCTTGATGAAAACAGGCCGTTACAATTTCTGTTCCCTTGGGGAGCAACAAGGTTACGTTCCCAGAACCTTCAATTATGTCCGATGGCCCTGAAATTGTATTTACAGGGCTCTTATACGGTGTAATGCTATGGTAATAGCATTTGCACTGAAGGATCGTATATGTCGAAGCACTGTCTTCCATGCAGTCATGAGAGCATCCCATCTAAAAAGATGAGTAAACATTTGCATTCAGAAAAACCAAGTTTTATTCAACAAAAATCAAATTACATTAGCAAGCTCTCATAAGATAAATTGTTCTGAATAAAATGCTAAGATGAAGTAGGCTAATCAAGCATGTCATCTGATTCGAAGTCTTTTGCTGTGAACTTGACTGCATTGTTCGCAGCCACCAGGTTTGATTCAGCATTCTTTTTCTTACTTTATTTATAAAGCTCCTGGAGATGCACTGGGGTCCTGCACACTCTGGACCAGTGGCCTTTCCTGCCACAGCTGTGGCACAGGTCTTCCCAATCCCTCTTGGGTGGGGGTGCATCATTTTTCTTGTTGTCATTCCTGCGCCAGATGAACTTGCACTTCCCTTCATTCTTTCGCTGCTGTTGTGCATGGCCCTTGGTTTTTTTTCTGTTTTCCCCCTTTCTGTGGTCTTTCTTTTCTTTTATTATCTATCTTCTTTTTGAAGGAAGAGGAATGGTGAGCTTCTGGTAGAGGGGCAGTGTCTGGATGGCGCATATTGTGAGTGGCGAGAAGAAGCTCTATGTTTTGCTCGGTCATGAGTAAACATGACAGCAACTCTGAATACTTAGTGAACTTGCGTTAACGGTATTGCTGCATGAGTATCGCATCTTTTTCATGGAAAGACGTATACGTATTTTCCAGCATGCAATCTTCTGAGACTTTCTCACCACACAACTTCAGGCGTGAGGTGATGCTAAAAAGGGCTGAGTTGTACTCAGCGATGGACTTAAAGTCCTACAGTCTCAGGTTCTCCCACTCATATCGTGCCCTTGGGAGTATAACATCTCTCTGATATTTATATTTGTCCTTAATGACAGTCCAGAGCTTAAGTGGATCTTCGACCGTAAGGTATTTAGCCTTTAAGGTCTTGTCCACATGGCGACGAATATAGATGATGGCTTGCGCCTTCTCTATATCGCTAACATTTTCTTTTCTGTCACAGCAGCAATGAGGGACTTTGCCCGCAGGTGAAACTTTACATCTAACTGCCAGCTTAGATAGTTTCTACCTGATGCATCCAGCAGTTCGAAATCAACGCTTGTAATTTTAGCCATTTATCTAGTAGAGCACAAACATGCATGAATTAATATTTAATCAAAGAAAACATTTTCATGCGGATGCAATATTTAATGAAAAGCTAAATGCGTGGATCGGCCAGTCCCACAAGAAAGAGTCCAAAGTCCATACAATCCAAATTATACAGATTTGCAGCTTTAAAAGGAAAATACAACTTTGGAAACCCCGTGGGTCCCATATGATATCTCCAGCCTCATACCTTGGAAATGGGACCATTTCCTCTAATTATAGACGTTCAGGGTCCATTTGGATGCGTTGGGGTGATAACGGCCACCCATACCGGGGTCACGATCTTCCCCTATTAATAGGAATAAATGTTGTGAACGTCCCCGAGATTCGCGAGCCCGCCTTTAATCCCACGTTCGAGTGAAGCGGACTCAACGGTCGACTGACCATTGGGCTTTGACCGAGTCGGTATCGGGCTTCTTTGATGGGCCTTGCTGGCCATAATTATTTGTTGACCGAGTTATCTCGAATGCCGGCCCAATGATTCAACATCACCCATGGAAAAGTTGCCATCATTCTGTTGGGTTTATTGACACTCAGGGCACAAATATATGTCCGTCCTAAGTTGGACGGACTATAGAGGGAAAAGAATGCAGCGGAAAAATTTGATTCGTTAAACTATTTTAACGAAACCATAAGGTTCAAGACCCTTAACTAGGATCTTTGTCGACTTGGGGTGGATCTTATCACCCCAAGAAGGATCTAAACTCCTGCGATTAAATTAAAGGAAAGCTAATTAAATTCACATACCCGGAACCTTGCCTTGGTACAGGCAAGATGTACCGCACTGTCTTCCGGGCCTCTCCCCGGCCCGTGCCGAACCGCTCCTTGAACCGATCCGTGTCCCGATGCAAGCATTCCCCTTGTCACCGAGCCAACCACACGCCGAAGAAAGTTTCACCCGAGTGTGAACCTTCACCAAGATTTTGGATCAGATCCGAACCCCTTCGTGGCTTTGCTAGAGCCCTTCAGGAGTAAGGCAGAAATTATAGGGAGAAGAGAATATTTAATTTAAGCCTAGACCCGAGCGTGCTCCAACATTTTTAGGAGCCGCTCAGGTCTAAAGCTTGAGACGAATTTAGAGGAGGGGAGCAGACCCCTATTTTTATAGGCGGCTGACCCCTCCCCTTTACTCAACTTCCAATGTGGGACTATTCTTTTTGAAGTTAATAAATCAAGTTAGTTTGGCTTAACAAAAGGCCAAACTTCCGTGAATTTTAACTCCTTCACCGTTGAGCTTCACGATTGATACAACCTATCAAATCGAAGGGCGTTCAACGGTGAACGAGTATGAAAAAATGGAGAGTCAATCGGAGTCCGTTTGACCTCTCAATTGATCTTCCAAAGATCAGCCCATGACAAGACTTTCGCCCAAAACCAACCGCCAATCAAAAAATCAAAGGTTTTAGAAACCTATCTGAGGGGCCCACCATGTGGCCCCCCGTGCCTACTTGCACGCGTAGAGCGCTTGGCACACGCCCCATCTGGGGGGCCCACCATGTGGGCGCGTGCCAGGGCCGCCCAAAATTGGGCGCTGGCGCCCAAGATTGGGTGCCAATTAGTGCCACCCCGTGGGGGGGGACCAGCCTTTGGGCTGGGTCCCAAATTATTATTATTATTAATTTTTAAAAAAACTTTGGTCTTTTTCTTTTGGGCCTATTTTGGGCTTCTATTTAAAACACTTTTAAATATACTTACTAGGCTTGTTTGAACTCCGTTTTTGACGCGGTTTGAACCTGTGTTTAGACTGGGATGATCCCGTCACACATGTAACCTCTTCAACACGTTTATTATATTTAAATATTGTCTTTAAACAATTTAAGACATATTTAACTCCTTTTGCATCTAATGCAAAATAGTCCCATATCTAAGCTTAAAATATCATTTGTATCCAATACAAATGATCTGAGGGCATACATCACTCAACACATTCACCTCTTTGCAAGCTTGACATTGCTTTTCATAAAACCCAAATGACCATTCATCTTTTCCATATTTACAGGTTTGTCATCTGTTTTTTTCAGTTTAACCGTTATGTTTTTTGCACTTAACACATCCTTTTCCCCTTTTATTCTGGACGATAACCATCCCCGCACACTTCCATCTATTTTGCTGTTACGACTGGATCCTGCATCATGGTGTTAGTTTTTTCTTACGTCCCCGTTCATGGGATATTTCTAGTAAACACAACAATTTATTAATTAAAGGGAAGGATCTTTTTCTTATTTTTCATATTTTTAATACAATTAGTTTTCTGTCGCGACCCTTTGTCTTTTAGGGGGCATCGACTCAATTGACCAAAAAGGGCGACGCCCACATGTTTTTAGTACCAAAATTGGGAAAATAGATAAAAGGAAAAAGCTAGCAATAGATGCTACAACAGAAAAAAATGATCCAAAGACAAGGTTGATCAACCATTTTAGCATACAAGCAGACAATCTCAGTGTCATATGCGTAATTTCGTGCTAGCTGACCTACCTTAGCGACTAGCCCGCACATGCAAATCCGTCATTTCGTTATAAACGTGCTGCCACGCTGCGATTTTCTTTAAGCACGACGTTTCGTTACTAAAAAAAATTGGGAATTGATTTGCGCACCACCGTTTTCTCTGCGCACATACCACTTATTTACAAGTTTGCCATCAATCGCGCGCACATACCCATTGTTTACAAGTTTACTCTTGAAATTGCTCACCGTGCACTATCAAGGCCAAATTTCCAAAAAACAAATCCACTGGAGGTGCGCAGAGAGTAAAACGGTGAACGGTAGCGGGCTGCGACGCCGTCTCATCCTCTGACCTCACCGGCACCCCTCTTCTTCTTCTTCCACCGACCCCTCGTCCGACCACCCTAGCACCCCTTCACCTCCTCCAACCTCCCAGCCCCTCTCTCCCTATGCCCTTGCCTCCCGTCCCTCCGCCGACATTCTTAGTTCCATTTTCAAACCATAGTAAATCATTGTTGGAGACCTCGTCGTCGACAAGGAGGATAAAAGAGGAATCAATTCTAAATTCGCATAATGTAATTGAATGGTAAAAGTGTAAATAAGTGGTATGTGCGCGGTAGTAAAACGGTGGGTGCGCAAATAAATTCCCATAAAAATTTATCCATTTTAAAAAAGCTCTGGTTCCAACGTATGCTTTTTTAGTAAAAAAGAGTGGGAAAAAGAAATAAATTGCGATAAATTTCTAGGGTTACATATTTTCTGAGTTTTTCAGTTCGATTCTTCACCTCTGTTCGCTCAGTTCGCTGTTTCAACTAAGCATCTACGCATCACTCGGGTTTGTTTCCAATTTTGAAGTTGATATCTTTTTTATAAGTTGCTATTTCGCTCCATGACGCATTGTTGCATTTATCTATTTATTTACCCACCTTTTGTTTTTTCGTTTGAAAATTGTGTTAATCCTCTCACTGGCCTAGTTCTGATTCACGCTTCGGTTGTTGTTCATAATTTATGAGAGGGGTGGTCCTATTATTTCAAGAAAAAAGAAAAAAGAATTTCTCCATTAAAAAATAGAGCTGGTTCGACGTATGACTTCTCTATAAAAAGAGGGAAAAAAGAAAGATAATGTGATAAAATTATAGGGTTTCCTATTTTCTACCTTTTCCAGTTCGATTCTTCCCCTCAGTTCGATGTTTCAACTAAGCACATATACGAATCACGCAGGTTTGTTTCAATTTTTATGTTCTTGTCTTTTTTTATGATGTGCTATTTTGCTCCAGGACGCATTGTTACATTTATCTATTTATTTACCAACTTTATGTTGTTTCGTTTGAAAATTGAAAGCATACTCTGATTGGCCTAGATCTGATTCACACTTTGCTGGATGTTAATAATTTTTAGTTCGATTATGTTGTGGCTTTATATATATATATATACTAGTCATTAACCGTACCCATAGGGCACGGTTTACTTAATGGCTGAGTCTCCCCCCACAAATTTCGAGTTCCCCAAATTTCCAGTTTTCCCACAAAATTTCAAGTTCCCCCCAAATTTAAGTTTTTCCCCAAAATTTAAGTCCCCCAAAATTGTCATTGCCACCTAGGACAAACTTACCACGTAGGACAAAGCTTTGTCCTAGTAGAATAAGATTCAAAATCTTCAAAAGAGTGGAAAAAATGGTCGGAAGGGGGAAGAATAAAAAGTGTGGGTGTGTGTGTGGGCAGGGTCCAAGGGCAAAAATGCAAAAACCGCGGTTGTATGTGCAAAATTCCACACATCCTCTCGTATCCCTCAAAATCTCATCTCTTATATTTTCTCTTATCCAATTTCCCTCTTTTATATAATAGATATCCAAATTGTCTTATCCAATTTCTCATGTCCAAATTCGCTTATCCAATTTCTCTTGATAACATCCATCTTTTATATAATAAATATCCAAATTCTCTTATCCAATTTCTCATGTCCATATTCTCTTATCCAATTTCTCTTGATAACATCCCTATTTTATAGAATAGATATCCATAACCCGTGCACACGTGCACGTGGACTGGGAAAAACGGTCGAAAAGGGAGGGAAGAATAAAAAGTGTGTGTGGAGGGTCCAGGGGCAAAAATGTAAAAACCGGGGTTGTATGTGCAAAATTCCACACCTCCTCTCTTATCCCTCAAAATCTCATCTCTTATCCAATTTCCCATGTCCAAATTCTCTTGTTCAACTTCTCTTGATAACATCCCTATTTTATAGAATATATATATATAGGGCAATCTTCGGGTGCGAAAAAACCCGTGCGAAAGCCGTGCGAAAACTTTTTTTTATTTTTTTAATTTTTTTTTCAAATTGTTTTTGATGTTTAATCCATACAATTATATACCCCAGGGAAAATAATGGGTGAACCCGTTGGGGATTAGAGCACCCATCCACCCGTTACAAATTTAACGGTCTCAAAACGTGCGAATTTGATGAAATGCCTTGATCGAAGGCCAAATGACATTATTTCTCAACGATTATTTTTTGAGGGGGGTATACCAACATATAATGAGGGTGGAAAAAAGAATTTTTGAAAAAAAATTTCAAAAAAAAGATAAAAATATTTTCGCATCGTGCGAAATGTTCTAACATGAAGATTTACATATATATATTGACAATTATCTATATTACAAAAGAGGGAGGTTTTTGAATCTTATATATTGACAATTATCTATATTACAAAAGAGGGAGGTTTTTGAATCTTTGTCCTATGTGGCAATGTCACATCGCCACATGGAACAACCTTCTTAAACATAGAACCCAAAAAACCCAAAACTCCACCCAACCCCAAAAAACACACCCAAATCCAAACACCCAAAATCACACCCCAAGCAAAAAAAACCAAAAACCCCAAGACATTACACACACTCAAACCAACTCTTCTCATTTTCACCCGTTTTTGCACTCATCGAAACATCCGTGTGGGTCCTGCGTCCTGATTGTGTGGGTTGGTTTTTGGGGTGTCCGTGCACTTTGTGCACGGGTTACAATGCTTTTTAGCCGTCTTATTTACGTGCTTGCTCCCCTTTTACCCCTCGACGTTGCATGCATGCACACCCACAATTTTCGCTCCTTTTCGGTTACGCATGTGTACCGTGCCCTGTTCGTGGGGGTTGTTTTTACTCCGTGCACTTGGTGCACATGTAATTTCTAGTCCTTATTACAATTGAGGGTTGTTTTTGAATTTGTCCCATGTGGCAATGTCACATCGCCACATGGGACAAGATTCTTAAAACAGAACCCCAAAAAACACAAAACCCCATCCAACCCCCAAAAACACATTCAAATACAAACACACAAAATCACACCCCCAATAAAAAACACCTGTTTTTGCACTCATCGAAACACCTGTGTGGGTCCCGCGTCCTTACTGTGTGGGTTGGTTTTTGGGGTGTCCGTGCACTTTGTATATGCGTTATTTCTAATAGTGTGATAAATCAGGCGATCCTTATTACAATTGAGGGTTGTTTTTAAATTTGTCCCATGTAGCAATGTCACATCGCCACATGAGACAACCTTCTTAAACCCAAATCCCAAAAAACCCAAAACCTCACCCAACCCCCAAAAACCCAAAAACCCACCCAACCCCCAAAAAACACTCACAAACACAAACACCCAAAATCACACCCCTAATAAAAAACACCCGTTTTGCACTCATCGAAACACCCGTGTGGGTCCCACGTCCTTACTGTGTGGGTTGGTTTTTGGGGGGTGTCCGTGCACTTTGTACACGCGTTATTTCTAGTAGTGTGATAAAGCAGGCAATCCTTATTCCTTATTACAATTGAGGGTTGTTTTTGAATTTGTCCCATGTGGCAATGTCACATCGCCACATGGGACAACCTTCTTAAACCTAAACCCCAAAAAACCCAAAACCCCACCCAACCCCCAAAAAACACACCTAAACACAAACACCCAAAATCACACCTACAATCTAAAAAACACCCGTTTTTGCACTCATCGAAACACCCGTGTGGGTCCCCCGTCCTTACTGCGTGGGTTGGTTTTTTGGGGTGTCCGTGCACTTTCTACACGCGTTATTTCCAGTAGTGTGATAAAGCAGGCAATCCTTATTACAATTGAGGGTTGTTTTTGAATTTGGCCCATGTGGCAATGTCACATCGCCACTGGGACAACCTTCTTAAATCCAAACCCCAAAAAATCCAAAACACCATCCAACCCCCAAAAAACACACCCAAACACAAACATCCAAAATCACACCCCCAATCAAAAAGACACCCCATTTTGCACTCATTGAAAACACCCGTGTGGGTCCATCGTCCTTACTGTGTGGGTTGGTTTTTGGGGGTGTCCGTGCACTTTCTACACGCGTTATTTCCAGTAGTGAGATAAAGCAGGCAATCCTTATTACAATTGAGGGTTGTTTTTGAATTTTTCCCATGTGGCAATGCACATCGCCACATGGGACAACCTTCTTAAACCCAAACCCCCAAAAACCCAAAACCCAAAACCCCACCAGACAGTCGCCGTAGTCGCCGCCGCCTCCGATCTGTGAGAGCAGACCAAGACACTAAAAACACGTAGTCGGTACTTATGATATAGAATATGGTAGTAGTTATATTAATATCAGTATATTAGTAATATTACTACCATGTTCACATAACAGTTTATTGTAACAATAAGGAGAAAAAAGTTTGCTATTTATGTTTATGAGCATGAAGCAATTTGAAGGGAAGTTTTTGAGGGATTACTTAACAAGTTCAATGAGGATAGTCATCAACCCCCAAAAAACACACCCAAACACAAACACCCAAAATCACACACCCAATAAAAAAACACCCGTTTTTGCACTCATTGAAACACCCGTGTGGGTCCCGCGTCCTTACTGTGTGGGTTGTGTGCGTTGGTTTTTGGGGTGTCCGTGCACTTTGTACACACGTTATTTCTAGTAGTGTGATAAAGCAGGCAATTTGAAAATGACTAGTTTTCTAAATTTTTCCTTGCAACATTTTCTAATTTTTATCGTTATTTTGGAATTAATATGTGCAAGATAGTTCTATTAACTCTCAAATTATTGTTCAACCTACAATTTACTGCAATCATTTTACTTTCTCTAAATAGATTCTGATATTTGACGTTGATAAATTGCGCAGTTCATTTGGCATGTTACATTTATGCTTGTTCATTTATGAGGAATCAAATATAATAATAAGAGGAAGATATGATGATTAAATAACAGAGGACCAGGATGAAGGTTTTGTAGCTGTTAATTATGTTTGTGCTGTTGTTTAGGAGTCACAGGGACTATTGAGAGACAACATGGCTATCTTTTCTAATTTGGGGCGCACCGGTGAAAGTCCTAGCAGCACAAGGAATAGAAATGCTTGTGGTGAGAGCTCGACAAATTGTGCTTTTGCTGCTGGTGACAGCCCGCGGAAAAAGATCATCGCGGGCAACGTCAAAGATCAGGATAGGTTTGATGGGAAGTCTTTTGGCAGTGAGGGGCATTCTGCAAGAGCAGAAACAAAGAGATCAAGAATCCCTTTGACAAGGTCTGATGACAATGCTGGAGATGGGGATCCAACGTCATCGAGATCCGAGGAACTCATATCAGTTAGAACACCAGTGTGTAAGAAAAGGCGAATGAGTGCTCGTAGTTACAGAGCATTGTTAAATCCTAATTGGAGAAGGGCTGGGAATACGGGTACATATGCTTTCCACCTGTAGATCACACTTCCAAGCGTCAGTACCTTTTTCATGATTATTGCAAGCAATCTCTAAATCTTTCACTCTGGTTGGAGTTACAGGTAGTGATCAGGAAGGAATTGTAGCTGATTGCTTGCAAAAGGAGGACTTGAAAATACCCAAATCAATAAAATCCGCATCAAACAGTATGTCTCTTACTGAAATATTGGAAAATAGGAAATGTTCTGCATTTCTTTATTTCAATAGTTAACGTACACAAGTATGTGATTTGATTTGTTTTGGATGCTTATTCAACAGATGCTACTTCATCTTTGCATCTTGAGAATCAGCTCCAATCTCAGTGTTCGACATGTTCCGTACTACCAAGGTATAACTTGCATCACATATAATTCCATCATCCTTATCTGAACTTATATTATTACTTGTCATTTTAGTTTCTAAATTTTTAATACAAGAATTGGAACCATTTTGTTTTGGATGTTCTTCCAAATAAAAGAAATCATGTATTTTAGGGCCAGATCTTACTGTAAAAGTCATTTGCATCGTGAACAAAATATTGCATTTTCTTGTTGTATCTGAAGCTTGTGGAAATCAATAGCATCTATTGGATCTTTTGCTTTCAGTAATATGGAAATCCTTTTTTACATATGTATCAGTTGTTGAATTAGTTCATATCTCAAAATACGTTGCATGTAACCTTACTAGGTCACTGTCACGTGTGAAAGCATGTGTTCTTTATCTCTTTTTTCATTCTTTGGAGAATTAATCAAAATTTAGACCCAAAAAATTATTAGTAAAGCTCCTAGATTATTAAAAGTGTTCAAAATTTGCTTTAAAAGGCACACATTGACTTGAATTTTGAGATACCTAGGTTGTATTTAATAAAAGTTATTATTGTTATGTACATAAATATTTTATTTAGTTTAATTTTTTATAGCTGGGATTTTAAATAAATTTGATAAACAAATGGTTGGGGAACAGTTGGAGGACATGATTCTAGTTTATGGACTATGACCCCCAATTGTTTGAATGATATTAGTAGTGGTAATGATAATAATAATAATAATAATAATATTATTTGTTCCTCAAGGTAGACGTGCTGTTGAGGCTTTTATCACTGAATAATACCATTGAAAATGGAATGAAAATTCTACAGGAAAGCTATTATACCATCCTTGTTATATGGATCAAATGTTTGCCAATAAATGTATGGTATATCTAAAACACTAGAATAACATGATGAGAACATTGAGATGGTTGATTTTGATGGTGGGAAAGCTAACAATGAGGTAATATGAAATGACCATGTTCACAAGAATGAATTATTAGTGAGATTGATGAGGACCAAGTTCAATAAATCTAATTTGGTTTTATTTGTTAAGATTTTATAAATTTACTTTATTTACTTTTATTTGTTTGGATATTATTTGCTTATGTAAGCATGTGTTGTGCATGTATTTTAAGCTATAAATATGTTGTATCCCATTGACAATTAATCAATCAATGTAAATTGCTTTGAGAAAAAGATTTTTCTTTTGAATCTTTCTTGTGAGATGCGAGGAAGTGGGCGAGAGATAGCTTTGGCGAGATGTCAACGTCTCTAAATCTCTGGCATGCTTATTTGTTAGAGTAGGCGGAGGATGGCCTAGGCGAGAAATTCTGAACGCCCTTCATCTATCTAGAATCCTTAATTTTTCTAATTTATACCTTAGGTCTATTAGTTTTTTCCTCTTTAGATCGTTCCTCTCAAGTAAAATTTGGTATCAGAACTAAAACTCTTGACTTCTTCCTTCCATCTTTCATCATCTTCGTAATCTTTTCTTTAGATTTGTTAGGGTTGTTAGCAGAAATAAGCTAAAAGGCCATCATAGCTACAGTAACTGAACTGCTACGATAGCCATCTGCTATAGTATGTTGCTACATTGATTTTGGCTTCTTGAAGAACTTCAATGATTTTCTAGGAATTTTCAGATGCTTTAATGTTACATTCAATATTTTAATGCTTTTGGAGCCCTGTTCAGTCTTGTTTTGAGCCCTTTAAGGCAGTTACAAGCCATTCGAGCCGCTACATGTTTTACATGTATTTTAGTTATTTTAAGTATATTTTGATGAAATTTTATGGTGCAAATTGTTATTTGGATGCTTGCAAGTTTATAAAAATGAATTAAGAAGTTGTGCGACTTACCTATTCTTGAAGGGTCAAACGTATACCATTGTCATGAAGAGTAGGAGTTCATTTTGAAAGATTCTTTTCATACTGCTTTAATATAAAGGATGAGAGTAGATTCTAATATGCCGAACACAAGATAAAAAGATAAGCTCATTTTAAGAGATGAAAATCTTATTGATCTTGGTTGAAGATGGAGCTTCGACACCAATATCTTTCCAAATACCAATCAATCCGTCGTTCGCCTCGACCTGCATCAAATTCAAAGCTTAAAAGAGAGTTGCAAATAGACCACCTTGTGAGAAGATCTAAAAGATTTGTGAGGGTATCAATAAGCTTTTACAAATGATGAAACATGAAATAAAATAGTAAGAAGTTGTGCAAGATCTTGAACGCAAGTTTGAGTTCACAATTGTGCTTGTAGTTAAGCCGGAGCCCATGATCGAGCCCGAGCCAAAACATGAGACAAACTTTAAGCCTTAGTACAAGGCCGAGCCAGATCCTGATTTTGCGATTGAGACAACGATTGATCCTGATCCCGCATTAGAGTATGATATTGAGCCTGAGCTAAATCTAAGGTCTAAGCTTGATCCTAATCCAGCGTCACAGGTCGATATGGAGCTCCAACTTGAGCAACTTGATATTGCATCAGTGCTACAAATAGAGGCACCACTTGAGTTGGTTGAGCACCTCGAGTTCATCTTTACCAACAGGCAGATTACGAGTGCTTCTCTTTCTTTCGTGATCTTGATACATATCCGTGAAGATGCTTGCCTGCAATGTTTCAATTTCAAGATACGAGGATAAATATTCATCAATAACAAGAGATGGTTGGTTATTATCAGGTTGTGCTCTCTTACTACCATTCATCAGGTGCTAAAATTTTCAAAGCTGGGGAGAATGATGACGATCAAGTTCAATAAATCTCATTTAGTTTTATTTGTTATGATTTTATTAGATGTTAGTATATTTCTTTAATTTGATTTTATTAGATTTATTTTATTTTATTGATTTTATTAGATTTATTAAGATTTGTTTAGTAAGTACGTGTCATGCATCTTAGATTCTTAGGATATAAATACGTTATATCCTTTTAAGAGTCAGTCAATGAATGAGAATTGTTTTAAGAAAAGATTACTCTTCTGAATCTTTGTTGTGAGATGCAAGGGAGTGGGTGCGAGAGTGCTTTGACGAGAAGCCTAGATATCTAAATATCTAGTTTACTGATTTATTAGTGTGGTCAGAGAATAATTTGAATGCGAGATTCTCAACTTGATTTTCTATTTAGAATCCTTAATTTTTCCAATTTAAAACCATGGACATATTATTTTGTTTCTTTTTTCGCTTCCGTTCCGCGTCAGATATAGATCGCCTTGTGTGGAGCATTATTATCCTGTTTGAAGATGGTACAAGGACATGGTAGCGGGCTCAAACAAGCTCGGGATGGTCAAAGTGGGCGATCATCATCAAGACAAACCATAAAGATATGACTCAGTTTTTGTTGTAGAAGAAATATGCTATAGTTCATCATCCAGAGGATCTAGATCCTATATAGATCATGGATACCAATATATCTAGATAATAACAGCAAAAGCGACATAAATACCTGGATGTATCTTTTTGATTCTCCTTGATTAGCAAGTTGTAATCCTTTCATCTCCAATGTTTGATTGAGTCATGTTTTGGATTTCCACCAAATTTCCATCGCGTGATGGTTATAGAATTTTTTGAGCAGATGGAAGATCTCTATTAGATATGAAGGCTCTCTTGTGTAGGTTGGTGTATTGAAAGATGAGACCTTAGGCTTCTAGGATACTTGACCGTCAAGTAATGCTATCTATCATAATATCTGTAATGATTCACTTTTCTTCTTCTTCTTAATAGGTCCATGCAAGGCCCGTGGCCTTTGGCCCACTTTCTTTTCTCTAAACCACTCATTTCCTCTCTCCCCAACTTAATCTCTTACCGGTTCAGCTCAAGCCCAGACCTGATGCTTCTTTCTCTCGCACGACGATTGCAAGCGGCGAACGACGTGACGAATCGACAAAATCGATGGGTTTTTCAAAAACCCTAACTCAATGTGATCTTCTCGTTGCGTCGAATCTTTTTGAGTATATTCTCCGATAAGATCTCTTCCTCTCTTACCTTTTCACACTTTCTTCTCCTATTTATGCGAAGCAAGTCTTAGGGTTTTATTGATGCGAAAAAGGTTTTCTTCTTCTTCGAAATTATTCGAAAAACTTCTGATTGGGTTCTGCTTTCTCCTTTGGATTTATTGGGATTTCTCGGCTTTGCTTTTCACGATCACGTAAATCTTCTTTACTTTAAATTTCAATTATACTCATTTGTGTTTAGATTTTGTTGCGAAAATTAGGGTCTTGATCTAGGAGATGATGATTCATGAAATTTTAAAAGGGATTTCTTCCCTAATGTTAAATCGTGGCATCCCTAGGGCAAGGCGACAACTTTGTCGCAGCCCTGTTCCGGTGATTTAGGGTTTTTGGATTTAGGGTTTGCCGCCGAGGGGGGTTTTCCCGTTCGATAATCTGTCGCCTGTCTTTATCCCTACCATTCTTCGACTCTGTTAGCTAACCCCCTTGCGGCTGTCTTCTCACGGTTGCAGTTTTTGAACGGTTGGATTTTTATTTGGCATGTGGGTTCTATAGATTGTGTTCCCTCTGGGCTTTTCAACTTACAGTATGGTGGTTAAATTGCAATGGGCATTCGATTTCTTTAATTACTGTGACACATAGATTATTTGCCGTTGGATTTACTGTTCTTATTTTCAGATTTTTGCGGAAAGTTTTCTCAAGTATGGTAGACCCTAGAAAACCCTTCATGGATGCCAATAAATACGAATCTGATCCTATGGTTGAATTATTTTGTTTCATAAACAATTTCGTTTTAGTTTTAATGTTTCAATGAATTGATTACGTTAGAACTATATGTTAGAACTATTTTAGAACATATTAAATATAGTTTTCCTTCACAGTAGAAATCGATGTATGGAATTGTTACAGTTGGCAGTTAAACTTTGTTTTAAGAATTCTGCAATAAAGTCATTGTTTGCGAAATATTGTTACATTAGACCTGTTGCTATCGACATTATAGTTTTGTGCACTTTTCTTTCTACAAAGTTTATAAAGTATAGAATTAGATAATGATTGAAATAGACACTTAAATAGTTAGAATGACATGTGGATTTGGGAACTCGTAATTAAAGTTAGAAAGGGTGGTGAAGATTGCAATCATTGACGGAATTGTAAAGACGTGACTGGGTCCATTTAATGATATATTGGACTAATAAATTTAGGGCACATGTGAGCTCGCCTGTGAAACTTGAGGCTGTTCTTTAGCCCGCTCTTTCACTTTACATTATGACTATAATATAAAAATGAAATGTTTTAGTTAGATAGTTACAGTCTAGTGCTTAGAGTTGTTGACTTGTTTGGGACTAGGGTTGTATGAAAATTATAATTGCGGTTTATTGTAAATATAGTTTACTTTATCCCCTTTAAATGTTTTCTCAACAGAAACTGAACCAGAGTACGAGGATGCTCCATTTTTGAGGAGTTTGAATTTCCAGGCGCTGATTTCTGAGGCGATGATTAGTGAGGAGAGTGTTTACCTTTTTGTTTAGATGTTTCTTTATCATTGAAATAAAAGACTAATAGTTTCTCTTTTGTTATGATTTTGTACTCTTTTCGAAGGATGAATAAAGTTATCTCTTTTATGAAATTTTCTGTTCGCTCTATGTTAGCTTCACTGGAAGTTTGCAGGACATGCACAAATAACAAAAAAGTAATTGTACCCGGAAACGGGGCGTTACAAGATCTAAATCAAAAGCTTAAGAGGGTGCTTAATACAAATCCAACTGTTTGTTTGTCTCCTATTGGATCCGTACCCTCAACCGCTTTAGGGCACAGGTCGGGTCGGGCTTGGTTCGGGTCTAGCTAATCCAAATCATATTAGTCATGTACCCTTTTCATCGTGCCTTTTCTAATGCGTATAAAAATATTTTGTGTGGGTGTGGGTGTGTGTTTGGGGGGGGGGGGAGGGGATGTAGCATGAAGCTGTACCTCCAAGTGCAAACAAGTACTGATCCGATGTCTTAAATCCTAAATGGCATTATCTAATAAAGGCCCTAAACATGAAGGCATTGAAGAATGTATTTACAACATGCAACGAAATGAACAAGACAATGGGGATACATACATTTTGTACTATGAATTATGAGGGGTATAACAGGAACCACCGTTGAGCTTTTATTCCAATATTTTTATTACCCGTTTTCCTACCATATAGTTGCTATACATTGTTTAACTCTCTGTCTCCCCCTCCACCCCATATATGTATACACAGGAGCACATGCACACATGCACACACATGCACACACCCCACACACACACATCTGTTGCACTTTAACATTGTTAGACTACATATCTTCGTAGCTTTAAGTGTAGCATTCTTTTCAATAGACAATCACTACTATTCTAGTTAAATGTTATCATTTAAGTAGATACTTGTTTTGTGTTCATATGTCCAGCATGAACCTATCCTTGCTTGTTTGGGAACGTAATCTGCATTTTGCGTGACTGGTTTTGTGTTCTTGCATTTTTGTTTTTGTTTAACTATAAGTTTTATCTAACTAGCCCTGTCTATCGTGCATTTTTTACCAATTTTATTAATCAATCAAGACCATTTTGATTTTAATTATGCTAATGGTTACTTGTGTTACTTGGGAATTGAGACCATTACAATTTAGCTTATAATCTTATCTGATAAACTTTGTCAAGGGAGAACATGGATTCTCAGCTCGGTATATTCTGCTCGTGTAATGCGGATGTAGGACAAACTGAGGTATCATTGATAACCACATTTTAATTAATTTCTTTTAACCATCTTGTACTGTTTAACACAGCATATGACTACATTGGCTTCTTATTTGGGGTGCCCTGATTTTCTTTCCCAGCGCATGCCACTTTTCATCACTAATCTCTGTTAACTAGCAATAGTTATTTTTAATGTCAATGAAATCATCAGGGCGTTCCCTGTTAAGGGATTCCTATAGGTCAATAAGAACGAATTTGCTTTTTGTAGTCCTGGGGATTTCAAAGTCTAAAAATATATATATCTTCTTGTTTAAAAAATGAGAGCTTGATTCTGTTTAGCAACTGCAAAATACAAACAGGAGAAAATTAATGTGCATCAACCTAATTTCTTGTCGAGGGATTCTTATATGTTAACAATGATGAATGCTATTGAGTTTTGATGCTAATAAAGTTCTAATTTTATCAGTATTCATATCCAAAGTTACGTTGGAGAAGAATTATAATTGGCAACATATATGCATGAGTTAAATTGAAGACTCCAAATTGGTTTAGGAAAGAGGGTTATCCTTTTGAGTTTATATCGGTTTCTATTTTCTAACACATTAGTAGGGGTGTTCATCGGCCCGGCCTATTACTTTTTAAAAAAAATCTAAAAAAGCTAAGTAAGACTAAAAAAGATAAAAAATTATAAACAAATCTAAAAAATTATAAAAAAATCTAAAAAAATTCTAACAACTTTAAAAAAAAATCTCCACTTACTATATAGTCTATATGTTATATATACATATTAATAGATAGTAAACTGTAATTATATAATAATTTTAAAAAATATTATGCATTGTAATTTGTAAGTAGATAAATAAAGAAACAAACACATGACAAAATAAAATTTAAGCCCGAAATTCTCGAAGGTCCCGGGTTGAACCTTTAAATTTTATTAATTAAAATCTTTTTTTGAGGGGGACGTACGTAGGCCAGCCTTACCCCTCATACAATGGCCAAAACAAAAAATAATACAACTAAGAAAATAATAATACATCACTCATCATCTTCTTCGGATCTTCGGAAAGTTCCTTCTTGTTCTGCGAGCGGGTTTCAGCATGGAACCAATCCTTCGCACAAACCGCAACTTCAGCTATGTCATCCTTCAGCCGTGGTCACTTGTTGCTCAAAACGTGACCACATGCACTAAAAGCAGACTCCGAAGCAACTGTAGATATATGTACATATAACAAATCCCATGCCATGATGGAAAGAATGAGATAAACTGATTCATATCCTTTCCACCAGATAAGAGGATCAAAATGCTCATCATCCATCACTTCCTCTGAAAAGGGAAATGGATTAGCTAAATATTTGGATAGTTCACTAGTAGAACAATCCGACTCTACGGTTTTTTGTTTCTTCTTTCCTAACATCTGTCGGATCCTACTAGAAGAAGTAGCACTAGCAGGCACAGATGAATTATGTGAAATATTACCAAATTTAGCCTCATAATAAGCATACATGGTTCTTAAGCTAGTTTTAACAGCATATACTTGTTCAACATGGGTAAATACCATGTTTTCAGAATACATTTCTAATAAACCTAGTGCAACATTCTCCTTATAACGAGGATAAAAAACTTTAGATAATGAGTAAAAAAGAGGAACATGATTCCAATACTTAGCTAGTTTTACAGACATGTTTTGTATCATAGACACTATGGCAGTGTTAGGGTGTGTACTGTCTCTATGCTTAGATAGTTGATCAGAAAGAAATACTAATTGTTCTAATCCTAAAACAGATGTTGGGTAGTAAACCCCAGATAACCTGTTTGTAGCAGTAAAAAAACTTCTAAAAAAATCATGCAGATGCTATACAGTTAACCACTCTATTTCAGTACTGTCAAAAATAGGGTCATTTGAAAGATATGTAAGTGCATAATCTGTAAGCTGTTCTCTATTCTTAAGCATAGATCGCAGCATTAAATACGTTGAATTCCACTTTGATGCAACATTAAATTTAAATGTTAGGTATGGTCTCTGTCTAGTACGACATAGTTGTTTGTACTGAAGTCGCCTAGTGCTAGAATTATGTATGAACAACATGAGATTTCTAATTTTATCTAAATAAGGTGAACAAGTTGCAAGTCCATCGCGAACTATCAAGTTCAAGATGTGACATGCACTTCTTTGATGGAACAACAATCCCTCCATATTGGTGGTCAAATTTCTTTTTAAAACGCTAATTGGACAAGTGTTATTGGATGCATTATCAAACGTAACTGAAAAAATCTTTTCTGCAATATTAAAATCATGAATTACAGACATTATTATATTGAAATTACACCCCCAGAATGAGCAAGTTCTAACATTCTAAATCCAATAATCATCTTATTTAGCATGTAAGCATTATCTACAAAATGCGCTGTAACACATAAATATGAAGCACACCATTTTATTGTCCAAATATCAGAAGTCAACACTATTCTAGATTTTACACTAGCAAAAGTTTCAATCAATTTAGCTTTATCAGTTTGAAAAGCTGTCATAGCATCTCTTCGAAGAGTGTTTCTAGGCACTCTTCTAAAGGCAGGGTTAATGGCCACTTGATTAAGTCTTTCTAATTCAGGGCTTTCACTATAAGTAAATGTCAATTCTCGACATATAACAAATCTTGCCATCTCTTTTCTCATAGTCTCAGCAGAGTATGCGAAATTAGATAAAGAGGAAGAAAAGCCAGATAAGTTTAATGTTGTTTGTTTTAGGTTTTTTTAAGTGAGATGGATAGTATCTCTTTAGGTGTGTTGTGCCATCAGAAGGTTTGCAAGTAAAATCAGATCTATATATTTTGCAAACTGCCCGCGTGCCTCTGACAGTGACAGTTTCAATTGTAAAGTGATCCCAAACCGCAGATTTTGTTGATCTGGATTGGGTTTGTTGTGTAGCTGGAACATCAACAGTAATATGTTGTGCAGGTGTAGAAGCGTGTACAGAAGATGTTTGTTCAGAAGTAGTATAAGCAGGTTGAATAGGATTTGTGTACTTATACGATTCAGTTTGTGACATGTCCAAATGTTTATAATTAGGTGTTTCTATCGCGTTAGCCCGCATCATATTAAAGTTATCTTGCTCCTCAGTGTTGTCAAGATGGGATGTATAAGACCTACGGTTTGGTGCCGACATTATTCTAAAAATATAGAAACCTGACTTGCCGGGTTGCGAGTGGTGTAGAGAGCAGCTGATCGTAATAGCGCAGAGGGATCTGAGATGATCTTGATAGCGGAGGAAGATGAGAGCGATATCGATTTGAGTCTTGAGCTTGACGACGATATATGGTGCGAAGTTGACGAGATGAGGCCCTTGATCTTGCTTGCTTGAACGTATAAGATAGGAGTGGCAAAATGAGCCCGACCCAACCCGACCCGAACCAAACCCGGCATTCTTAACCGGGTATGGGTAGGGGCCAATCCGGGTCAAGTAGGAAACGAGTTGACTCGACCTGACCCTGATAAAATCCGGGTCGGGTATGTGTTTGGCATGTCAACTCGGATGACCCGAATTCGACCCGGTGTACTTTCTATATATATAAATTTATATAATAACTTCAATACACAGTTGCAATGGGAGTTGTGCTTATACAATTTGAATTGTTGTCCTCTTTTTAAAGAGGTCTTGGATTTAATTCCCTTCACATACAACTTTTTAATTAATTTTATTACTTTCGTTAATAAAATGGTAACTTTAATTATACTTTCTTGCTGTCATCAGTGCGGTTTAAGCGACGAGCTACTGGAAATTATGCAACACTTGATAAATTGTCGGTGGCTCTTAATAAATACCTAGATATCGAAAAAGGAGCAGTAGTGTATAAGTCAAATCTTAACCCGACGGGTTAACCCGAACCCGACTTGGAAATTTTCCGGGTCGGCCGAACCCGACCCGGATTCAATCCGGGTCGGGTTATGGTTTACCCCTATCTGGGTCGGGTCAAATCTGACCCGACCCGAACCCGAACCCACCCGACCCGTTTGCCACCTCTAGTATAAGAGAGTTTGATAGTTTGAGAATTGCGAAAAAATGAGAGGGGTTGGCTGAAATTTATTGGGTTTTTTTTCGGGTGTAAAATGACCAAAATACCCCTCCCAAATGGCCGTTTATGACCGTTGGGAGGGGTATTTTTGGTCAAATGACCGAAAAAAGAAAAAGACCAAAAAAGACCAAAAAAAGACCAAAAAGCCCCCTATTGCAGCCCACGCAAACAGAAAAAAATTTGCAGGGCGCAGCAGGCTGCAACTGTAGCTTGCTGCAGCGCGGGCCGGGCCCCGGGCCGGCCCGGCCCGTCGGGCCAGGGGGCGCTGGAAGCCCATCACGGGCCTCGGGCCCGGTTAACGCCCCCGGGCTCGGGCCGGGCCAGCCCGTTGACTGTGCTGGGCGGCCGGGCCGCGGGCTTTCGGGCATTTTGGCCATCTTGACACATTAGCCACACCTATCTAGTTGATAAGCGTAGTTTCTTCTGCTAGGCATACGGTATCAGAGCATTGATAACGTTCCTGATCAAGTTCAAGCATGTTGTTCATGAAGTACAAGATCGACAAGGTGGATGAGAAGAATAACTTCAGTCAATGACGTATCAAGATGCATGCTCTGTTGACACAACAAGATTTTCTAGGAGAATTTACTTAAAAAGATAAAATGCCAATTCCGATTGGAAGAAACCAACCTTATATGCTAAGGCACTTGTTACCATACAACGTTTGTCAGATGAAGTTCTTATGGAGGCAGCTGATGAGTAGATTGTAGCTGAATGGTGGCCTCTTCGCAAGAAAGAAGGTATATTGATGTAAGTCCACCTTGATGAATTAAATAAAATTTTGATGGATCTCAAAATAAAGATGTTAAAGAAGATGATATAGCACTAATATTATCATGTTTTTAACCCATTCTTTTGAGAATTTTATCAACTTTATGCTTTATGATTGCGCGATATATATCCATTGAAGATGTAAGATCCGCTCTTCACTCTCACGAGTTGTAACAGAAGGTTTCCGATACTGGTGAGGAGTTTCGAGCTTAATGTTTGGTTGCAAATGACTTACATTAAGAAAATCGACATGGTCGATCGGAGAAAATTGTTCGGGTTTGAAGTTCAAAAAATCGAAAGAAATAGGGTTGTGGGTGATTCGGATATGGGGGATATGGGAGGGAAGAGATGAAGAAGATGGGGGCGGGGTGGGGGGCTGCTCGGCCTGAGCACATGGTGTGCTTGGGCGACAGCTCGGGCGGCTGGGTTAGGCGCACAGCTCCGACGAGTTGCCGGAGCAAGGGCGGGGTGTGGGATTTTGGGGGAAAGAGGGGTATTGGTAGGGAAGGAGAGAGAGATGGAAGGGAGGAGGGGGGTTGAAACGTTGCCGGTGCTAGGCAGCTCCGGCGGCACAGCTCCGGCGGATCGCCAGGGCGATGGGGGGGGTGGAGAGAGAGAGGGAATAGAGAGAGGATGGGAGAGAGGATGGGGGTGCGCTGACAGACTGAGTACGGTGGTGACGGGCGGCGCTCAGGCGGAGGGAGAGGCGGCGGCGACGGCAGAGGTCCGGTCGAGTAGAGGGTTAGGGCTCGGGGGAAGCTCGGGATTAGGGAGGATGATTTCGATTTGGATTAGGATGGCCCGAGTCGGGTTGAATTAAATAGGATAAGTCAAATTCGGTTTGAATGTGGGCCCCGGCTGAATAAGTCGATGCTCGGACCGAGCATCGATAGCTGCTCGGTCGAGCAGAAAAGAATATAAAAATAGAAGAATTTAAGTTTAGAAATTTTGCCCCAGTACTCGACCGAGTTGATTACTCAGCTCGGTCGAGCTGAAGTAAAACAGAGTGTTGTTTTCAGCTCTCTTTTGCTCTCCCTGCAGCTCGGCCGAGTATGGTAGCTACTCGGTTGAGTCCATTAAGCTTTCTAGAGCGTCTTTTTAGCACTTTTGGGACTCTCCCTACAGCTCGATCGAGTAGGGTAGCTACTTGGTCCCTACTTGGTCGAGTCGAATTAGAAACAGAGTGCTCTTTTTCGATCTTTTTGGGCTCTGCTTGTAGCTCGGTCGAGTAGGGGGCTACTCGGCCGAGTCGCAATTAATTTCCAGAGCTACTTTTTGCCTTCATCTCCAGCTTTCTGCAGCTTGTACTGTAGCTCGACCGAGTAGGGGGCTACTCGGTCGAGTTGTAATTAACTTTTAGAGCCTGTTTTTGCCTGTTTTCTCCAATTCCCTGCAGCTCGGCCGAGCAGGGTAGCTACTCGGTCGAGTTGCCTGTAACTTTTTCCTCAAGCTTGTATTTCTCTTAGGTGCTCTTTCCTTGGTTCCTTCACCTTCTTGTCATCGTTTGTCGCGCTCTCGTTGTTCAACCTGTAGAAGGGGGAACTCATCATTTTTTGTGGTTTTGTATTTTCTTGGAATTAAAAGCATATTTATTTTGTTTTTGAATAAGAAAAGAAAAACAAAAAGCAAGCAAAAACTAAGGGAAAGAAAGTCAGGTTGCCTCCCGATAAGCGCTTGTTTTAAGTTGTAAGTTCGACTCCCTCAAGGTTTTCAATGAATGATGTTGGGCGCATACGAAATACGCCCGTCATGCTTCCCAATAATCCCGTGCGTTGATATTTGACGCGCCTCTTCATGTCGGCCATCGGCGGCCAAGGAGATACTAGCCTCCAGTTCTTGATGGCGCAAGTGTATGTCCGGGGGCTCCTAGTTAAGTACTCGTAGATAGGCGGCCACCACTTTGTTGTATACGACGTCGCCATCGTCATCCAAGCTCATCTTCATCGGATCTTTGGTAATCTCCTCCAAGGTATGCTCATGTGTAGTCTCGTCCTCCAAGAGATCAAGGTAATTAGCGTCTTCTGGCGGTGTGCGTTCCCTCATAGGCTTTTGCAAGCGGAATTGGACATCAATATTTCCCACGTTCAGAGATAGCGTCCCCTCACGGACGTCAATCACGACATCGGCCGTCGCTATGAATGGACGACCCAAAATCATCTGCGAACTACCTTTCTCTGGCATGTCCATGATAACAAAATTTGTCGGCATGCATAGCCCGGGCAGAATTTGAAGGATGATGTCGCGTGCAATGCCTACCGGATAGGTAATGGAGTGGTTTGCCAATTGAATGCTCATATCGGTAGGCTCAAGCTTTGTCCCGGTATTTAGCATCTGAAAGATGGAGAGCGACGTTAGACTAATGCTCGCTCCTAAGTCGATCAACGCTCTGCTAATAGGAGTGCCGCCAATGGAGCACGACACCGTGAAACTCCCGGGATCTGGCAACTTCTTTGGTAGATGGTTCTTAATAACTGATGTGCAATTATTCAAGAGCTTCACCTCTTCTTGTTTACGCTTCCCTGTAATGAGATCCTTTAAGAATTTAGCTTACGTAGGGATTTCAGTGATAGCGTCCATAAAAGGGATATTCAGTTGTATACCTTTGAGGAGCTCGGAGAACTTTGCGTATTTCTTCTCCATCTTCGCTAGTGCCAACCTTTGGGATATGGAGGTGGAGGTCGGGTTGCCTTGTCTTTGACGACATCTTTTGGAATAGAATTGTTGGAAGTGGTAGTAACATCCCCCGGTGCCGTAGCGCTAGTAGGTGAAGTAGATGGCGAAGTCTCCTTTCCTTCAATAGCATGAAGCTCCTCTGTGGCCTTTTTCTTATCATTTTCAGCGGTAGTATCTTCTCTATCTTGATCATGAGTAGACGACTTTCGGCTCAAACTGTTAGAAACCGGCACCATGACGGTGTCGGTAGTCTTTCCTCCTCTCGTGGTAATTGTGACCACTGCATTTGCTTGGGCACTAGGATTGGGCTCCGGTTGAGATGGCAATCTCACTTGCATCTTCATGAATTGAAACATTTGGCATTTACGCTCATCGATGGAATCATTGATAGACTTGAAACACGCGGAATTCTCTGCATTTATCTTGGATTGCCCTCTCATGAAAGTGTTTAATGTCGCCTCGAGATTGGGCTTTGGATCCGCCGGTGCATATTGTTGTTGACGATAATTGTATCCCGGTGGTCTGTAAGGCCCAGATGGCTTAAACCCATATTGTTGCGGAGGCGGCCCTTGTTGCTAAGGAGGTGGTGGAGGTCTCTGCTGCTGAGAAGGTTGCAATCCTCCATTGGGGTTGCCATAAGAAAATCCGGGATGATTTCTTGCCGCCAGATGTTGCCATTGATTCTTTCCCTCTCCAGTTACAAAGTGTACCTGCTCAGTTTGCATGTCTGCTCTATCATATGGTCCCTCATTTGGAGCATAGCCTTGCTCCGCATAGTCTTCAGGCGTGGGATAAGCTGGAGCTCTAGAGGTGGTTGGAATGGCGTTCAACCTCTGTTCAATCCTCGCTACCTGTTTACAAAGAGTTTCAATAGAGCTGTCAAGATGGGTATCGATTTTAACTCGGGGGCTTCAGTAGATGAGCGTTTGTCACCCCACTGCTGAGTATTCGCAGCCATTTGTTTCAGCAGAGATAAAGCTTCATCGGATGGCTTATACAAGAGAGCTCCTTGAGCGGAGGCGTCAATGATCATTTTCGTGCTTGGTTGAAGCCCATTGTAGAAGCTCTGAACAAGATCCCACTCAACGACTCCATGGTGCAGACATTGATGCTGTAAGTCTTTAAATCTCTCCCAAGCCTCGTACAATGACTCCTGAGGAAGCCGTTTAAAATTTGAGATCGCTCCTCGAATCCTCACCGTTTTGGATGGTGGATAAAACTTGTTCACAAAGGCAGTGGCCAGCTGCTCCCAGGTCGTGAAGGTATTAGAAGGATGCACTCACAACCAATAGGAGGCCTTGTCCCTCAGAGTGAATGTGAATAACTTAAGCTTGATAGCATCTTCGCTCACGTCCTTAGCATGGAACATGTCGCACTTCGCCAAGAACGTGTCGATATGGTGAGTTGGGTTTTCATGAGGATGCCCATGCAAGGGGTCTTGCTGCATCAAGTTTATCAACCCAGTTTTCAGCTCAAAACTGCCTGCCGCCAGCTGCGGTCTCAAGATGGAAGAAGCTCCAGTAAAGTTTGGCTTAATATAGTCCAGGATGGACCCCTAGCATGGAGGAGAAGCATTTCCCTCTGCCATTGTATCTATAGGAGTCTGACTCCTTTTCTTCGCTCTGATCCTTCTTGCAGTCCTTTCGATCTCGGGGTCAAATAATAATTCTATGTCAAGACTCTCAAGGCGAGTGTTCATGCACAACAAGAGCTCAAAAAATACCGTCAGTAGCAAAGTAATAAAAGAATAAAAAGTATGGAAAGATAAGACATGATAAGATTTGCTAACAAATTCTTTAATAGAAAAATAATCCAAGTAACACTGTTACCTTCCCCGGCAACGGCGCCAAAAACTTGATCGCCCGTGTACTAACACCTAGAACTCACCTAGCAATGGTACGAACACCAAGTGCTAAATGTATCCCAAATGCGAATCCCGACACTTTACGCAAGCGTACGGTGTCAAGTAATAGTATAAAAGATATCGATCCCACATGGAAGGCAGGAATGTTATTGTCTTGGGTTATTTTTAAATCTTAGAATATATTTAGCAGTCGATTTCGAAAGATTGTTTATTTGTATTGTGAACAATTAATGAAGACTATGACTTTAGGACTCACCACTAGGATCGTCGGATGTCGATGCTTGGTTAAGACTCTTACGTTGCATTGGCATTATAGGGATTGTCGCATCTAAGATATAAAATTCATGGTTCTAAGCACCATGAATCTAACGTATCGCATTAACCCGTAGGCGCACACGACACGTGCATTAAGAATCGATAATATTTACGCCACTCTCGTGGATGGAATGGCTCAGCTCACGCCATCTCGTGGGTTAGAGCTTCGATGTATTTTGGTGGCTCTCATTGACGCAATGGCGGTAGCCGTCAATTAGTAATATAGTTCGTCGGTGGATCCCATCAAGACACGAGCCGAGCATGGTCACGTGTCCCAATTGAATCCACTAACTCCCCAATTAAGCCTATAGGATACTCTTAAGCCAATCGATTCCACCGATCGTGGGCACGATCTCAGTACGAGTTCTCCTACAAGCTTTGCAAGATCAACCAAAATACTTCCCTTTTATTCCAACGCAACCTAAAAATCCTAACTTTGCATCTCAATCCTAAAATCCTAGGGCTAATCCATTAGCCCTAGATGGAACTACTCACGCATCATAGAAATAACAACAAAATATTCAATAGATGCAATAGAATTCATCATGGCAATGGAAAACATCAAAAAGTAATAGAAAGTGTAGAGAATTGTTACCAATGCGTCGTAGAGCAATAGCAATCCAAAGAGAATTAAGAAGACAAGATTCCTTGCACGAAACAATAATAAAAATCCGAGCTTTGCTTCATACAAAATAACGACGACACAAATTCTCAAAAACCTAATTAAAACTAAACTAAGAGTCTCTCTAAAGTTCCTCTAAAGTTCCTCTCTGAAAATAAAGCTAAAAACGTCCTTAAATACATAGGCTAGCAATCCCAAAAAATCTGAGAAAATCTGGGCACTTGGGCCCACAAACTAGGCTGGTCGCGTCGGCTACTTGACCGAGTAGAGGAGCTTGCTCGGTCGAGTCAGTTACAGGCTCCCCGTGCTGCTGCTTCTGCGTCTGGCTGATATGGGCTAATCGGTCGAGTAGCTTCCCTACTCGGTCAAGCTACAGTAGATCCAAACTTCCTCCAAAACGCCGCTCTGTTTCTTTATGACTCGGGTCGAGTAGGTGAGCTGCTTGGTCGACTAGCTTTGCTGCTCGGTCGAGCTGGGATGCCTTGGAGAGAAGCTCGAAATCTTCATCTGTTTGGTCGACTCGGGTCGAGTCGGATGTCTGCTCGGTCGAGTAGGTCTGATCTGTTTCCTGTGCAATTTCAGCGTGTCAGCTCGGCTGAGTATCTGATGCTACTCTGTCGAGTCACCCGGGAAATTGATCTCAACTTTACCATTTTCTCGTTCTCTCCTCCTCCTCTACTCCAATCTTCTTCCATTCTGCGGCAAACTCTCATGGAGCCTTGCCAATGACGTCTCTGACGTGCCGGATGAGTCCATGTCCCAAAATAGCTCCAATTCGCTCCAAAATTCCTGAAAATCCAAAAAGCTATACAAAACTCGAATATGGCATTAGAGGCACGATAATGTATGAAAATATGGAGTTTGGAGGCGAATATGACATGAAATAATGCGAATAAAACATGTAAAATATGGACACATCAATACACGACCGATATCCGATATTTATAACATGTTTGATCAAGGAAACAAAGACTGTTTGTGGTTCAAGGAAACAGAGACTGTTTACAGCGGAAGAAATCTATGTATGGTCCCCCTCCAGCTGTTGTACAAAAGGTTTGACACTTTTATAATTGGTCATTGATATACAAGAAGCTTGTATGATAATTACTCTACTTCATGAGCTTGATGGTTCATACATCTCTATCTGTTGCTGTTGCTGTTGTTGATTATATGCTTATCGCGACTCTGGACATGTTTGATATCAACGGGTTAAAATAACTTTTAGGATGCGACTTTGACATGAAAGATCTTGATGCAGCTCAGAAGATTCTTAGTATAAAAATTCATATGGAAAAGATATTTGGTAAACTCTTTGTCTCTCAAAAGTGTTATAGTCAAAACGTTATAGATCAGGTTGGCATGAAGAATGCAAAGCTTCTATCTACTTTGCTCCATGCCCACTTTTATCTCTCCGCCGCACTCTCCGTTGCACTCTCCCCTCGATCTGAAGAAGCAGAGAAATACACGTCTCGTGTAACTTATGCCAGTACTGTTAGAAGCATTATATATGCTATGGTTTACATCCATCTAGATATTACATAAGTCGTCTGTATTAGCAGATATATGATTAATACTGAGAAGACCTATTGGAAGGATATGAAAAGGACACTTTGGTATCTCAAAGGGCTTATACATATTAGTTTGGTATATGGTAGAAGGTTTGGTGATAATTGCGATGTGATTGGATATTTGGATTTTTATTTTGGAGGTGATTAAGATCGAAAGAGGTTCTTAACATGTTATGTTTTCATGCTAGCAGATGATACAATCAATTGAAAAACACTCTACAGTTGACTGTGACTGTTACTGTGTTTACCATAGAGACGGAGTATATGCCAAGGGTTGAAACAGTGAAAGAAGCTATTTAAGAGGTTTGATCGGCAATCTTTGTTTACACCAATAGGTAACTATGATATATTGTGATAGTCAAAGTGGAATTCACCTAACATTGGATAATATGTATCATGAGGGGACCAGCTATATTGATATCAGGTACTACTTCATCCAAGAATTAAAGGTTAGGTGAAAAAGATTGGTAAACAATTTAGTTGACATGATGACTGTTCCTTCATATAAGTTCATTCATTGGTTGGACTTGCTCGGTGTTTCTTGTAGGGAAGGCTGTGCCTTATGATGGCGGCAAATGTGTTTATTTGTTAGCTATTCAATGTTGTTTAAGTTAAGGTGAAGAATCAGTGATTTATTAGCATCATGGTGGAGATTTGATAAGTCTTGATATTAATAGAATTTTAATTCTATCCGTATTTGAATCTGAATCTGAAGTTATGTTGGAGAAGGATTACAATTGACGATCTTCATTCATGAGCTGAATTGAAGACTCCTATTTTGTTTAGAAAAGCGAGTTAACCCTTTTGAGTCAATGCATATTTCTAGCATATTAGCCACATCTATCAAGTTGATGGGTCTTGTCCTTCTGTTGGGTCTACCCTTTCCTACAAATGCCCTTATTGTGGTGCCAGTAACTCTTTGAGAATTTAAAATCTGTACCCTTTTTCATCCAGGAAAATGTTCCTTCAATCAGTTTGGATATATTTTTATGCGCTTAAATCTCTCCAAAATATTGCAACCAGATGTTTGGTAATTACAGTTCCATGAGTGATTTTACTTATTAATTGATCTGTTTCTTTAACTTATACTATTAAGGTTAGAGTAATGATATCATAGTCTTGTTGATTTGTTGTTTGCGTTTTACTTCAACGATAGAGATACCTCCCCAAGCATTTAAGGACAGTTTTTTTTCAACCATTGTTATATTGGTGCTGAGGAATGCATACTGTCACATGCAACTGTCACGACCTAGATGTATTCATGGGGTGAATTTGATTGTGTTGATTTGTCAAAATGTGATTTTTAGGCCGTTTGACATGGACATGTGACATGGGAATCAAGTATTATATGAGTAAACTGAAATATTCGACGCAGGAATATCAGGAAATTTTCACCAAGAACAAGTTTGCTATATATATGTCCATGAATGTCTTATGTATGTAATGATCCATTCACTTTCCAGTTGGTTGATAGCTCTTCATTGAAGTATAGCTGTGTGTGTAATGTAAAGTCATGAATTATAATAGTTTTCTAGCTAAAGCCTTATTGGCGCGAATTGTTGTGAGATCCTGAAGTGTCCTGATAGGTCCAAAATGTAAACTTGTAGCCTCCAGTGCTTTGCATGTAGCGGTGGGGAAGGGCTAGGATCTAGCCGGACATGTAAGTCTAGCCCCGGTCCGCTTCTTGGACCCAAGCCCGGTCTGTTTATGATGCGGGCTTGAATTTCTCGGCACAAGCCTGTTTTCAGAATAAACATGCCAGACTTTGGTCACAATCGGGCCTATATTCTTAAATCATAATAAAGTTTAAGATAATGTATAGTTTTAAAATTTGTTAAATGAAGAATTGATTAAAAAAGCGAAAATGTTAATATTCACATATTATGGATAAATTACAAATTCTTCACAAAATTAAAATGTTGCAGTTTAATCAAAGCATGATTTATTTTACTTCTATAAAATATAAATTAACTTGTTAATAATTCGTTTACTATGATTAAAAGCAATGTTACAAATGGCGATGGCGGTGATATGGCAATGATGGGTTGCCACATGCCATACCATCATGGCAATATAACGGCTGTTTCTTAAATTATAAAAATATAATACGAAATCAAGAAAATAAGAAAGTTGTGCATGATTCAATTTAATTAATGAATTGAATCAATATCAATTATTTTGATTAATGAATCAATATTTAAATGATTTAATAATGAAAGAATTTTTTTTTCTTTTTTCTCATCTTCTTTCTTCTCCCCATCCCCAATGGCTCCACATGCCTTTGCGAATGAAGCTTGCCATAGTGGGCATGTCAATCATTACGGAAGCTTGTGGTAGTTGGTCGCAACAACAGGTTGCCTTATGCTAGGCAAGGCGGTCATGGCCCACCATCGCCATGACGGCCACCATTATAGGGCCACATCGGTCCTTTTTTCAACAAAGACTAAAATGGACCATGTCATAAAATTCATCCAATATTGCATGCATAGTTTGAAAATCTATATAAATATGATAAAGAAGTTTGATGGAGAATATATATTTTATATCCATCTTTTAGGATTAAATGGATGTAAAAATATAACTCATTCATACCCATCAGACCCATCAGGCCCAGTACTCTAAGCTCAAACCAGGACCATTTACAAGTCGGGCCAAAAGCAGGCCAAAAGTCGGATTAAAAACTAAAATGTAGGGTAGAAGCCTGCTCTAAATGGGTGAGATCGTATCTTTCATATGAAAGAAAAAATAACAATTTTAATCTTTTCCCTTGCACTAAACATTCTCTCTTCCATACTCATGATTCCATATACAGAGTCAATTCCAATAAACTTACTGAATGTTTCCTTTGGCGTGAAATGAACATACGAATATGCAGATCGAATTGGATTTGGCCGGGTTATACCCAATTCATGGCCCTATTTGAGCAGGATGTTATCTGAAAGTACTTCCCGTGAACACTTACCTAGTTTTGTGATCGGGAGAACTTCTTGCTAAACGAGATTTGTCTTTGATCTGGGTTTTAGATGGATTTGAATAGATCTTTAGGTGGGTGTTTGGATAAGAATGAACGTGAGGGAGTATGGATCAAGATGGATTTCCTCCATCCCCCTCTTTTTTTTGTCCTTCTTTCTTTCAGCGGGGAATTAACCTTTTCCATGAAATCCAATTCTTTAGAGGCCATGAAACTAATTTCTCCATTTGTGAAAAAGGGCGTAGCTTTTCTTTTATTATTTCTAAATATGTTGTTTTTGCAAATTACTTGCCACTTTATTTATTCCTTATAATTTGCTTAGGAAGGATTGTCTGAGACGGAGGACGAAACATGTTCTGGTGGTAGATATCTCAGTCTTACTAGCCTGAACAACTCTTCAGAGGCCATTCAGAGAAATGACAGTCACACTGTGTGCGTCGTATGCAATCAAACTGGATTACTGTTGTGAGTAGCTAACATTTCTGTATGGTATCGTGATTGTATGTTGATTTGTACTTTATCCTCCTACTGTGGTTTTGCTTATGCATGACTTTGTGATGATATCATAATAATGAAAAACTGTGATTTAATGAACAAGAACCTCTATGGTGTTACCTAGGCTTCATTTTGAACAGATAATGTTACTCTAGGAAGTGGGTTTCTTTTTCTGGAATTGATATGATATTTCCATTAACGAATTAAAGCTTGTTGATTATTGTCTCAGATTAGATGTGATGTTCTGTTCTAAGTTAATGCAAAATTGGTATTTGCTTATCTAAGCTTGTCGTTCTCTTGGAGATCATCCATCTATGTTTGTATTTATACGAGTGTTAATTTGGGGACAGAGTGGAGCATGGAGCCATATTGTCACAGCATGAGACCACAGGCCTTTACAATCAAATGATTCACATACTAGGGAGACGAAATAGATCATCATGTCTATGTATCAATGTTTTTCATCTGTGAAACCAATCAAACTCTTTATGAAACTTCATATCTGGAATGCGTATGATATGAATGAACAAGAAGCTCAAACCGAGGGCATATTAGATGCTTTAATCGATTTATACTTGTTATGCTCACCAGGATTACGTCTGTTAACTGACCCTTAAAACTCAGGCATTCCAAATCACGGTAACAAAGTTGTACTTGTTTTTTTGTTTTTTTTTGTTTTTTGTTTTTTTGTTTCTTGTTTTTTTTTTTTTTGGGGGGGGGGGGGGGGGGGTTGGGGGGAGAGGGCATCACATGGAACCTGAGAATACTCGTTACGTGATATTCTGTACCCTTTATTCTATGCACCCTTTATTCTCGTGTGTAGTAATATGGGAATCAACCACCCAAGGAGAAATTTCCTCCTATGCACCTGTCAAAGTTCACGCTCCATAATATTATTGATTGGTCGCATTATTTAAAAGCCAAGTATAATTAAAATTTTTTCTAATTATTACTTTAATTATCTAAGAAAGCACATCAATTATAAGTCCTTATAAATTTTCGTTACAAATGAAATCTTTGTTTGACTATGAATATATAGCTTTACTCTAATAAATTTACTTGATTAGGATTATAGTTGATAAATAATCTTTCATTTGATTTGATTTATGATCATTGTTATTATTGTATGGTTAACTCAATTATAACATGGGCGGTTATGTTAAACAAATTAAATTACTGTTTATGTTTAAAATGCAGTATTATTATTGTTATTTTAATAAACTTGCACATGCATTTAATGTGCATACAGGTTAATAACTTAATACAACTAAACATACCATAAAAATATTGAGAGATCTTATCATATAACAAGCAAAGAGATATGATACAAGTCCGAAAAATGTAGCTACGAAGATCATGGGGGTAACAAATGTTAGTGAGGCAAACTTGAGAATCAACAAGGATTGACAGAGCCTACTCGATGGTTGGCAACGATAGACAGGTCCTCAAGGTTGGTAAAGCTTGGTAAGATTTGTAATGCTTTGCAAGCTTTAGAGATGGTTTATATGGGTGGCAAACGTCAACAAAGGATGACAAGTTGGTAAGCATCAATGTGCAGAGCGATTGATTTGGGGGGGGAGGGATATTTGAGCATTTTTATTGAGAAGTAAAGAAATTGATCAATTTTAACTTCAATGAGAAGCGGGCTGAATTTAAAAGCAGACCTGATGATGTCCTGATGATGTAGGACTGGATAGATTTTAGGGATTTGGTAGAGGATTTGGCAAAGATTTGGCAAATTAGAGTTTCTTGGCTTCTCACCAAGAATTCCGAGGCTTCTCACCGCGGGGAACTTTTATCAGGTTTGTGGAAATTTTCTATTAAGCGTTTTCATTAATTAAAATAAACAAGTTTTGTGGCCTTTATATAGGCTTATAAACTAATGCTCATCTTCACCCATCCGATGTGGTACTAAACATTAAAACACTTAAAAATAAATAAAAAAGACTTAAAATACCTAAACACTCTAAAATTCAAAATAAAAAATAAAAAATAAAAAAATAATTTTTTTTGAAAACTATTGATATGATCTCTAGCATTCTTTCCGGTTTGAAAAATCCATCTCATGGTGAATAACAACAAAAGTAGCATGGTAGGAGCACAACCAATAGTCCCTTGCAGTTTAAAAAGACGCATCCACGAACTCTGTAGTATAATATGATGCAGATTGGTAGAAGCACGTCTTTCGAAAACTTCTCTCCACTCATGAAAGATAGAAAAGCATATAAGATCTGTATGTTAGTAAGAGGAAAAGATGTGTAATAACGAATTCGACGTGCTCCATTAGCTTCAGCAGAGTGTCTATCTTTAGTTCTAGTACTCGATAAATAGATTGCTCTAGATAGGGCTGGCGCAGATTACTTTGTTGGATCAAGCTTTGGCTTGGGAAGATTAGATTAAAATTTGGTTTCGGCTTTAACTCAGGCTCGGAGTCAGGTTCTTGCTGGGGCTCCAATACTGGCTCAGGCTCTAAGTCGGGCTCAGACTTTAGTTCAGGATTATGCTCCAATTCAGGTTCGATCTCCAACTCGGGTTCAGGCTCCAACTGTCTTAATCTCTTGGTCAGGATCTGGTTTCAGCTCATGTTCAAGCTCACACTTTGCCTCAGTGGTTGGATCGTTCTTTGTCGTGGGCTCTGACTTGAGTTTGCTATGATGTTCCCTCTCTAATTGTTCACAAAGGTTGCAAATCTTACTTAACAATTCGATTGGATCATCCTTTACATTCGGTCTTGAAAATTACCGATGTGCATGTGAAATTTTTCAATACTGGGAGAAATATCAACATCGAAGAGCGGATCCAAATATTGATTGTTGATGATACAAAACTCGAAGATTCAAATACAAAGATAGTGCTTCTCCTCCTAGCTTGAACCATGCGTACTTATATTTTCCTTCATTTGATAAATCAAAACGGGAGAAGCAAATTTCAAATTAATACTCCTAATCATCATATCCAAACCTATTCTTGAAGCCATAAAAAATTGGTATATGTCTCCATTTCTCAAGCTCATAATTTGTTGGAAAAGAATAACCCTTGTAATAATCATTGAAGTATCCCATAATTTATTGCTGATCTTTTGGTACAGAGGAAACATATGCATTCTCGGTTATACACTGGCACGAACGACATTGAATTTGGGCCTCAAACGGAACCAGAATATTCAAAAGAGCATGACTACACAAATAATTCCCACAAATCAGCTGAAAAATCCTAAATTTTTTGCTTAGATGCACTTTTGAGCCGCTGATTGGTCAACAGGTCAATGCGGCTCCACCGGAGTCGTTGACCAGCTCAACTAGCTCGGCTGAGCCAGCTCAGGAGGTGGCTCGCGGCTTATTCGGCTCGAGCCGCTCTCGGTTGGCTTAGGATTGGCTTTGCCCGAGCCGATGAACCGTACGAGCTTAGCCGGTGGCTCGACTCAGCGGGCTTAGTCGGTGCTCGGGGTTGGCTCGGATGAGTTGTTACTGTAGCGCGGTAAGTGCGGGAGGTGCCGACAGCAATTTTACTGGTAAAAAGGCAGTGTTTCGCCATCTCCCTCCTGTGAGCTCGCCTGTTTTTTTGCAAATTTTTCGCAACTGTTGGTGGGGTCGACTCGACGAGCGGTGAAAACAAAAAGTAGTGTTTTGGTGAGCTCTCCGGTGATTCTTTGACGGAATCGGCATTGCAGGGAATAATGGATGTCGGCGAGGGTGTTGGGGTCTCTAGGGGTAGGCGGCGAGGGTTGCAGGGGCCGTGGCGGCGTGGACGAGTTAGGGTTTTGTCGATGGATTGATGTAGGCGACGAGGGTTTTGTGCGAGAATTTGTCGGTGAGATCGTTAAGGGGTTGTAAGTGATAGCTGCATGTGCGAGGATTTGCCGGCAAGGGTCTTGCTTGCTGCATGAAGTGCTGGAGGGGATGTGGTCGTCGGTGACGTCTTGTGGGTGGGCGGTGATGATGGCGGTCGTCGACGCTTCACATATGAGAGTCATGTAAGGCCTAACCGGCGGTGTCCTATGACACCATATTGTCGCAGTTTCCTGACTTCAACCTTGAGGACAAGGTTCGTCTTTTGGGGGGAGTAATTGTAACGGCCACTTTTCGGTCGTACGTCTTTTGTACGTATTCCGTTTTAAGTGTGTATTTCAACGTTTGATTTTAGTTATTAGATTCCATAGCCTGGGCACGCGACTTAGCGATCGCGTATCTTCCCTAATTTTTGGTTGATGTTGATTGCAGGAACGAAATCATGATAATCAAACCATATCTTAAACAATATCTTAGCCAAACCGATCTGTATAGGCACATATCCTTACTAAATGATCTAATCTTAACTGATTTTACTAAATCCGATCTTATTTATATGAATCTAGTTTGAGCCCAACAAATCCTAACCAATGATCTTATCATATCTCCCCTTGATCTTCGTATCAAATCTTAGCCGAATAAAAACTATTCGATCTTATAAATCTTAATGTTTCAACTTTCAACCATGTCGATCTCCCTATACCCAAATTGTATCTTGTATATATAGAGTCACCCAAAATCATGATGCTACAGTAGCTTTAGGCCTTACACCCATTTCTAATTTTCTTTGTTTTATGGGTGCAATGGAAATAAAATCTTCCATGTAAAATCTTCCATGTAATTACACATGTACTCTTAAACGTTTCTTGTATTAACCTACCTTATAGCCTACTTGGCTAACATTTTCCCATCACGGAAACTCTTCTGCTATGTAATATCAATTGTAATAAGGATTAATGAATCTTAAAAAAAGGGGGTTTGAGAAAAACTAATTCATATCCTAACAAATGTTTCCTAAAATTCAAAACAACTTAACTAAATTGATAACCAAATCCAATCACATCTTAATATGTATGTTAATCGTAATAGTTTTAAGAAATCTTGAATAAATCCATATATATATATATATATATATATATATATATATATATATATATATATATATATACTAGTCATTACCCGTGCCCATAGGACACGGTTTATTTAATGGCTGAGTTCACCCCAAACAAATTTCAAGTTCCCCCAAATTTCAAGTTTTCCCACAAAATTTCAAGTCCCCCCCAAATTTGTCATTGCCACCTAGGACAAACTTGTCTCGTTGGACAAAGCTTTGTCCTAGTAGGATAAGATTCAAAATCTTCAAAGGACTGAAAAAATGGTCGGAAGCAGGGGAGAATAAAAAGTGTGGGTGGGTGTGTGGGGAGGATCCATGGGCAAAAATGCAAAAACCAGGGTTGCATGCGCAAAATTTCGCACATCCTCTCTTATCCCGCAAAATCGCATCTCTTATATTTTCTCTTATCCAATTTCCCTCTTTTATATAATAGATATCCAAATTCTCTTATCCAATTTCTCATGTCCAAATTCTCTTATCCAATTTCTCTTGATAACATCCCTCTTTAATATAATAGATGTCCAAATTCTCTTATCCAATTTCTCATGTCCAAATGCTCTTATCCAATTTCTCTTGATAACATCTCTCTTTTATATAGTAAATAATATCCAAATTCTCTTATCCAATATCTCTTGATAACATCCCTCTTTTATATAATAGATGTCCATATTCTCTTATCCAATTTCTCATGTCCAAATTCTCTTATCCAATTTCTCTTGATAATATCCCTCTTTTATATAATAGATAATATCCAAAATCTCATATCCAATTTCTCATATCCAATTTCTCTTGATAACATCCCTCTTTTATATTATATATATATATAGAGGGTAGAGGGATCCTAAGGTGCCTCCTTAGATGCGTCCCCATTTTCCCACATCTCCCACATTATTTGATTTTTTTTCATTGGTTTGTTGTTCACCTTATGGATGATCAACATACCAAATTTCAAGTGATTACAATACCTTTTGAGCTTCCATCTATCCCTTGCAACTTCGTGGGGTTTTCAACATGTTTTCAGACCGTTGAAGTTGTAAGGGGTATATTGAGGCTAAAAAAGTATTGGAATCCCTTGAAATTTGGTATGTTGATCATCCATGATGTGAACAACAATTCCATGAATTTTTTTTCAAAAACAATTGTAGGAGATGAGGAAAAATGAGGGCGCCTCCTTAGATTTCATCTAAGGAGGCACCCTAGATCCCCTTTTCTATATATATATATACTAGTCATACCCCGTGCCCGCGGGCACGGTTCAGTTAAGATTTTCTCCCGCGAAATCTTTGTTCCCAGTTTCATCAATTAAACACTAAATATCAGGCAATTCATTAATTGCCTGAAATTGAGATAGTCCTGATATATGCATATCACAATTTTCATGAGTCCTATAATCAAATTTCCCACTTACAATTTCAGGTCAAATTTCAGAGTTTTTGAGATTTGTGTTGTGTCAGCATATATTTGTGTATAATGATTTGTGTATATTGGCATTATGTTGTGTATAATGAGAATTGTGTTGTGTACATTGGCAGATTGGATTTGATATATATGATCTAATTTAACACACACATATATATAGTTGCATATATATGAGATTTGTGTATATATAGTTGCATATATATGAGATTTGTGTATATGAGATTTGTGTAGATATGCCAGTCTAATTTAACAAATCTCATATATATAGTTGCATATATATGAGATTTGTGTATAATGCCAATATACACAACATAAATCATATTTGTGCATGAGATTTGTGTATATTGGCATTATACACAACATAAATATGCCAATATTCATTAACATCATTTTTGAATCCTGGACTATGCCAATATTTCTGTAATATAGCTAACGTAAGAAAAATCACAAAAATCTAGGATATGCCAATATTAATCCTGGACTATGCCAATATAAATCACACAAATCTCATACACAATCTGGGAATATAAACTGGACTAACCCCAAATAATGCCAATATTCATTAACTGAGAATAATGAATAAACTGAGATTAATGCCAATATCCATTTTTGAATCCTGGACTATGCCAATATAAACTGAGAAAAAAAACATTTCATCTTTTTTAGAATATCCTGATTACATTGAACACAAAAAAATATGGACAAAAAAACATTTCAGTCAATTAGTTGCAAGTGTTTACTTCCTCGATTAGTTGCACGATCCGTCCTCATATAGTTGCAAGTGTTTACTTCCATGAATCATATTGCAATAAGATACACGATAAATAGGCATACGTGCTTGATGCTTGCCAGCCGAGATTTACAAATTTCATCATGTATAAGAAAATCTTATTCATTTACTCCAGCTTCAACATCACTTCCATAGTCCGTATCTGCAAACATGATATAACACATAAGAAGTTGTTATCAACACTAATTGACAACAAATAAGTTGATGCATGATTTGTACATACAATAGAAACATTATAGTACAGAAACCATGTTGCAATATATTGGGGAACATTCGCTTCATAAATCTAGATTGTCCTATGACACATTAAAACTAAACATAGGACATCAAATGTTTTGGACTGTCACATACATGCTGATGCTAAACCACATAAAGGATAAAATCAGAGCCACCCCAAAATTACACTATCCTCAATGTAAGACAAAGGGTCATCTTCAATTAAGAAAAACTAAAACATAGTGAACTTGGCATGTTCTTCATAGAATATAGTGAATAAAAGTTAATGACTTTCTTTCTACTTTGAGGACAATTAAACAACTTAAAACCATAGTTTTAGGTTTCGGCCGAAACCGACCGGTTTCGGCCGTTTCGGATCGGTTTCGGAGGGGACCGGTCCGAAACCACACGTCAGTTCTCGGTTTCGGCCGTTTCGGCCGTATCGGCCGGGGTTTCGTCGGTATCGGCCGGGGTTTCGGCCGTATCGGTCGGGGTTTCGGCCGTATCGGCCAGGGTTTCGGCCGTATTGGCCAATACCGGCCGAAACTTGTCCGATACCGACTGAAACTTAAAAAAATGAAAACAAAAAGAAAGAGGAGGAGGAAACATCACCAAAATCCAAAAAAGAAGAAGAAACGAAGAGATGGACGTACCTCATGGCCACTAAAGGCTTTCCATTTAATTACAAGCTTGACATTCAGCCACTAAAGGTTTTCCATTTATTTACAAAGTTATCATTTTCAGCCACCAAACCCTTCCATTTATTCAAAAGCTTGCCATTCTCATTTATTTTCAATCATGTTGATCAAAAAAATGTAATATATTTAGCATAATACTTTTAACAAAATGTGTAACTAGTAAAAAAGTATTTGTGCTAATATTTGATAATATTTGATAGTATTTAATAGAGTTTTAAGTATCTGAAATTACCGATACCGATGAAACGAAACCACCGTCCGAAACCACCGAAACGGACGATACCGATACCGAAACCTAAATTTTGGGAAGAGCGATACCGAGACCGAAACCGAGACCTAAAACCTTGCTTAAAACATGATGGTTCCAGCTGAAGGTTACTTAAAAGGTTGGGTTTTTCTCATATTAGTCCCTTAAATTATGTGTATTTTGATATTAGTCCCTTAAATCTTTGTAATTTGAATTTAGTCCCTTAAATGTTTAATGTTAACCTAAATAGTCCCTTTTGTTAACCTAAATAGTCCCTTAAATGTTTAATGTTTAACCTAAATAGTCCCTTTAAGGGACTAAATTCAAATTAAAAAGATTTAAGGGACTAATATCAAAATACACATAATTTAAGGGATTAATATGAGAAAAACCCTAAAAGGTTTGAGAACTTAAATATATGAGAAAATGTGATATTCTACTGAAAATATATGAGAACATGCACATAAACATGATATTCTAATGAAAATATGCATGTTAATGTGACTGTTAACTAATGAATGAGAACCCAAACTGATATGCTCTAATGTATTAGGGCTTTTGATGTTAAGGGCTTCTGATATTTTCAGTTTGAGTCTTTATTGAGCTCATTTGATAATACATATATTTGAGCACATTTGAGTTAACATGTATTAATTCACTTTTGAGTTCTCAACATCGAGCACATTTAGTTAATAGGCATTAATTCAAAAGAATTAATGTGCTCAAAAAAGGTAATTCAACATTTTCATTTTCATTTAGATGTCTAGGGCTTTTGATATTTTCAGTTTGATATTTTTTTATAAACAAATGTGTTTTAGTTAAAATGGCTTTTGATGTTTAACAACATGATGGTTCAAAATGATTTCTTTATAGGTTTGCAACTGTTTGAGAAATTTACTGTTAGGTCAAAAAGATTTCTTTATTGGTTTGCAACATGATGCATATATATACATTATAAAGAAATATCAAAAAGAATTCACAGTTGCAGGAATACATCAAAGAAGATGAAACTTAATCTTTAAAAAAAGCCTGCAGATGAGAACATCAAGCTGGATGTTTTAACTTTTTTGGTTAACTAATAGCTTTGCTTGGAAATTAGTTAACAAAACTTGCAGATGATACATTTGGATACATTTGCATACATTTGCAGATGATACATTAGCCGAAAATTTGAACATCAAGTGAGTTTGCCTGGAAGTTTTGTTAACTAATAGATGTGCAAATTGGGATACAACTCACTTGAAAGTGTTAACAGTGAGGATGATTAACCTGACTCTGTGCAAATTCTCTGTTAACTAATTTTGTTAACGTCAAATTTTCAAGTTTTGTTAACAAAAATTTTGTTAACTAAAAGTTTTCAAATTAACATGTTAACATGATTAATCATCATGACTCTTAGTTAACAAAATTTTACATTTTGAATCATGTTAACAGTGAGGATGATTAACCTGGAACCCAAATATATACAACACGGAAATATTTACAACACAAAAATTGGTGTTGAGGGAACTTGAAAAACTCAAAAATTATCTGAAATACAACAAACACCAAGTATTCAAAGATTACCAGGATCAAAACAATGAGCTTTAGCCCAAATAAAAAAAACAGAACCTGAAAGTAATTGTAAAAATATTAGTTGGCATCAAAGAATAGCAAAGCTTGCAAAAATATATCAAAGAAGATGAGAACTTAATCTTAAAAAAAGCTTGCAGATGATAACATCAAGTTGGATGTTTTAAGTTTTTTTGTTAAGTAATAGCTATGCCTGGAAATTAGTTAACAAAACTTGCAGATGATACATTAGCTGGAAATTTGAACATCAAGTGAGTTTGCCTGGAAGTTTTGTTAACTTATTATTGTGCAAATTTTGGATACAACTCACTTGAAGTGGTAACAGTGAGGATGATTAACCCGACCTTGTGCAAATTTTGTTAACTAATTTTTTTACTTGAAATTTTCAAGTTTTGTTAACAAAAATTTTGTTAACTAAAAGTTTTCAAATTAACTTGAAAAACATCCTGACTCTTAGTTAACAAAATTTCGCAAATGAACTTTAACATGATGGGAATGATGGGAATGAACTTTGTAAATCTATATTTTGCAGCAAATTACAATTTTTTTATTGTGCCATGATAATTGAATTATGTACTCGATACCAATCTTCAAAAGCTATATCTTGGCACTAACCTTGCACATCTAAAAATTTAAAGCAAGGCAACATTTTTGAGCGAACAAACCATATAATCAGATTGCATAGGGAGCGATAGCAATGGCCATTACCCTGCCCTCTGGCTACGACGACGAATTTGCATCTGAATACTGCCATCCCTTCAAGAATTTCATCACTTCAACCTTTGGCGTCGGCTTCCCAATCTCTTCGTAATAGTGCAACATCTTCAAATCAGGAACATGGTGTTCAAATTCGGTACAGTATATGACGATTGTGTGTACCGTGACGATATCGTTCCATCGTTCCGCGGAGTAGTCCGTCTCGTCAAGCGAGTTCAGGCCGCCGGCGAGGATGTGGGGCGTGTCACTCGATCCAAGGATCGTACCGATCTGCTTCATTCTCCAGCTTGCAATAGAAGTTGAGCTCTCCAGCCCCACGGATGTCTACTGTTGCCATCAACACATTCCTGTTGATGTAAATGATCATATATTTGGGTCAAAATACAGATGAAATTAAGGTTCAAGAACAGACCTAAAATCAGCATCGTCGTAAATCTTCTGTGCTCTCCAGTTCTTGATGGGTATTTAGAGAAGATCATGTTGCCATATTCGGGGGCCCAACTCTCGGCAAACACGTATCTCATCCCCAGGACTTGGGCCAAGGCCGAGAGCGGCTTCATCCCCTTCTCCTCCTCTGCCTTCACGTTCTGAAGCGCGATCAGGTCGGCGTTCACATCCTTCAGAATGTCCATCTGATGAGGGAGAAAAGGGTAGCTGATGAGGTGGTATTTTTTTGGTGTTCAAAATTTTCAAAATCCCCACCAGAACTTTTGTTTTCAAATTCATACTTCAAACTTCCCACCTAATGGTTTCCTCCCAAATTCAAAAGTTTTCCCCCCAAATTCAAACTTCAAACTTTATCTTCCCCCAAAACATTGTCCTAGTCATCAAACTTTATCATTTATCCAATTTCTCATATCCAATTTCTCATATCTTATCCAATTTCTCTTATCTTATACAACAACTCTTAACAACATCCTTCATATATACCCAATTTCTCATCTCTTATCTAAAACCCATATCCAAAAACACATGATAACATCCCTGTTTTATAATATAGATATATAATCTTAATTAAACTGATCTATCTGATCTCGTGGGAAATCATATATTCCAAGATCCTCTCTTTGCATGATTTATGCATGAATTGTGCAACTGTTCCGATGTTCTTTCCTTTACCCCACGTCATCAACAACCCACTTACTCTCCCACTTTATCTCCTATCACCAAGCAACCAGCCCACGTTCTCCCCAACCTCGAGTGGGGCCCCTTCCCCATGAAATCACGTACTCTCGCTCTGTCACTTCCTCCCCTAAGTACTCATATTCTCAAATTTCCCATGCAAAGCACTCCTCTTCTCTTTGAAACCCAAGCAACCTGCCGACTCTCCCCTCTCCTCCACCCATCAAGCCCAGGCACTCGCCTCCCTTCGCCCAAGAACCCCTGCAACCGCTCCCATCTCTCCGACCCAACACCTAACCCCGACAGTCGCCGCCCTTCGCCGCTCAGCCCCCGACTCGTCCCCGCCTCAGAGCAACCCAACGCCGCGCCTCCCAGCAGCCCCCCTTACTTGCCTCCGACCTCCCATAACCCCGAACCCAGGCGTCACAAACCCAGTTCTCCGACCTCTCTCCTTCTCCGATCACCTCCGGCGCCCTCCTCTTCGATCTCCTCCCAAGCGCCGAACCCCCGCACATCCCTCATACTCTTTTCGACCTCCGTTAGAAGCCCTCACCTCGCCCAGGCACCACCCCATCACATCCCCAAGCCCTCGCACTTGCCAAACGCCAGCCCTTCCCTCGACAGCCGCCGAACCACCCTTCCAGTCGCCGGCAAACCCCATCTCCACCGCCACGCAAGCCCCACCGCCCTTCAAGCCTCAGCCACCGAACCCCCTGCCCCTCTCGTCGGCCAACGCCCGCAATCGCCACACGTCGACTTCTCCCTCTCCTTCATCGTCTTCTTCTCCTCTTCTTCTTAAACTCGCCACTGTCGTCGGACCGTCTCCAGCCCACGGCCGAACGGCCAGAGCCCCCCAACGCCGCCAGAACCCGTCGCCGCAGCCCGAGGCTGTCCGCTCTGTAATACCTTGGTAGCTACTGCACAAGTACTAGAGGAGGGTGAATAGTACTTTAAAATAATTAAGAGGATAATTCCCAATTATCGTGCAAACACAAACAACAATGCGGAATAAAGATAGACAACACGAATAACATGACACAAACAATAGATCTAACGGGTTCGATCCACTCAAGTCTCCCCGACTTGTTCCTGGTGATCCTACGTCCTGGACACCCGGATCCCTTCCGGCTACTTGAGTTAGAGTCCACTAACTCAAGCTTCCACTAAAAACTTCTTGTAGCAACTACTACAAGACAAATGAATACAAAGATTCAATCGTGACTCCCACAAACCGGGATCACGTATCTTTCACAAACCGAGAGCAAAACTCTAATAAAAAGTTTAATGAAATATGAAATACTCCCCACAAATTCCTATGCCTTGAGAGATACTTACAGTATTAGGGCAAGGAAGGATGATGGAGAGAAGAGATCACGAAGAATGATTGAAACCCTAGCACCACCGAGATGAACAGATGGAGACGGCTAGGATGATGATCGTGATCCTTGAATCCTTCAGGAGATTGAACACTAAAGAGCCAATGATCTCTGGAAAAGGATTAGGTCGAAAAGAGAGCTCGAGCTTTTTCAAGAATTCGAGCCTTTGCAAAATTATAATCGATATGTGAAAAACTAGATTTGAATGTCTATACATAAGGGAAAAATTTCCATGTTTGAAACACATTAAACAGATATGGAAAGAATCAAAACAGATCCAGGAAAATCGTGAAAATAAAATCTCCAATGTCTGGAAAATTAAAGCAGTTTAATCAGTCTAAGAAGAGTCATTAACCGATTAGATAGAGAACTAGTCGGTCGGTAAACCTTCTTGGACCGACTGGTTTGAAACAAAGATTTTAGTAAAAAGGTCACGATAATCTAGTCGGTCTAAGAAGAAACACTAACCGACTAGTTTGATAACTAATCGGTCGGTGAACCTTTTTGGACCGACTAGTTGCAAACAGAGATTTGTGTGAAAGAAGAAAGATAATCTAGTCGGTCTAAGAAGAAACACTAACCGACTAGTTTGAGAACTAATCGGTCGGTGAACCTTCTTGGACCGACTAGTTGGTCAACAGAGATTAGGCTAAGATTCAAAGGATGGCTAGTCGATTCAAGAAGAATTCCTAATCGATTAGATTGCCATTTAATCGATTAGTTCTTCAACTTGAACCAACTAAGATGCACCAGAAGCCAGGTAGAAGAGCGATAGGCTAAGGGACCATATCTAATGGCTTCTACGGCATTCCTAGTAAATAGATAAGATAGTTAAGAGGGATGCTAAGCAAGTATGACTCAAGGCTTAACATTCTATAAAGTAGAGCAAGAAGACAAAGAGATAAACAAGAAAAACCGTCTTCAAAGCTCTAGCATGATGAGTCTGAATCTCTTGACTTCATCAACAAGTTCTTGAGCTTCAACGAAGCTTCTGGCACAACGATCATGCGCTCCAAAGAAGTCTTGAGACGTCGCTTGAGATCTACAAAGTAAATTGGCGACGATCTCCATAACTGCACTCAAAGAGAATTAGTACACGATATTTATGTTTGTTCATCATCAAAACCAAATCTGGAGAATCAATACTCAACATTCTCCCCCTTTTGGTGATGACAAACCAACATAAATATAAATCAATAATAATGAGATAAATGAAATTTACTTACTCCCCTTGCATTGATGACACGTTAGTTCCATATTAAATAATGAACAGAATCATCAAGCAGCAGAGAAAAGAATAAAACATGATCCAACGATCGAAATATAGGATCGGAATCCATAGATTTTTATATCTTCACTCCACCTGAATCTAGCATATGAAAGTAGATTTCACGGTAATGTTTTAATTATCATTTAGCACTAAGTCATTATGAGTTCTCTCCCCCTTTGGCATTATCCAAAAAGAGCGGGAGGAAAAACAACGACAAACAACAATGACTAAACAAAAGTTCAAACAAGAGAGTCGAAGAATATGACGACGGTCCAAATGACACCAATGAAAACATCGAGGGAAAACAAAGTGTGACACCTAGACCATAGTCAAAAAACGGAAATCATCGAAAACAACATCAAATCATTTGAGTGATTAAAGAAACAATCTCTCCAATATCAATCATTTGAGCGAATTGAGTGCATGGAAAACAATGCATGTTTTCATACAAACAAAACTAGAGAACAACATAGTCGACGAGCGACGAAAGAAACAACAGAGACACATCACAACATGCACAATGATACGAACTGCAACAGGATGTATATATATATATAGAACCAGCAAAAGAGATACATCCAGGCAACAAAATATCTAACATCATCAGAGAGTAGCATAAATTGCACGAGCAGATATCAACACAACAACACAACATACACCAAAATGTAACAAAAATACAACCACCCAACTATCCTAGCCTCACTCTCTCACAACTAGATGTGTCATCCAAAGTGCTCAAAGGAGAGTCCTCCAAGGTAGGCTTAGGAGGCAGAGGCAGGAGCTGCACCAGCGTCAGGTTGTGCAGTCGGAATGGCAGACTCTGAAGCAACAGAAATATCTACCGAAGGGATGGTGGCAGCAGGAGTGCCCTTGGGGGCACGAACAGGAGAGGCAGCCGCAGGCTCCTCATCGTCAGCAGCATCCATGACTTCCTCATCAGAAATAGACGGAGGAACCTCAACACCCAAGTGATCACAGAGGCGCTCCAGCATCTCCTCACAACGCAAGAGACGAGCGTCCCGATCGCTCAGGTACGCTGAAGAGGCAGCGCTAGACGACGGAGGAGGAACAGAAGGGGTCGCCCGCTGAACATGTCTCAAGGCAGCAAGAGATTTTTTTATACCGGTTGCGTTCAAGGGAGGACCCAAAGGGCGCTGATCGTCAGAAGGAAGTGGAACTCCAAAATGACGGAAGTCCAAAGTCAAGAGGCAAGGATATGGAATATGCACGGCCTTGGACGACTTCCTGATGCACTCAAAAGAGTCCATCTTGTCCAGAATGATACGAGCCCAATTTATTTCGCTCCCCTCAAACATGGCATAGATGAGCTTCAGAAAGGGCTGGGATGGAAGGTTAGAAGAGCCGTACTTCGGAAGAAGACACGACTTTAGAATCAAATTGTGAACCTATGCATTCGGCTTGAAGGATTTGGAGGGAACGCCTATCATGGCGGGAGAAACGACGTGAAACATTTCGGCCAACAGAGATTGATCGAGATCATGGATCTCCACAGAAATGTCAGACGGAATCAGACTAGAAGACGAAATCCTAAGAATCTGTCATAAGACCTCTGCAGTGAGGACAATGGGCGTCCCCAAAACAATGCTCTCAATGCATTGCTTTTCGTCATACTCACCCCTAACTCGATTGGCATAGAAAAGCTTAACTAGTCGTGGGTAAGGATGAGGATTCGCCTTGGGATCGTGGCGAAGATAGTCAAGAAGCCTGCTATAAGATAAAAGATCTGCAAGCTCAGGAAAATCAGCAAACTTGACGTAGTGTTCGAGAATCAAGGGGCACTGCTCAATACGATTATAAGCGACAAGACATAACGGATCATTGCGACACAGAAATATCGACCCCACCAGAGGGCATATGACCCTTCCCTTTGGACTGTCGCGGGATAGTGCGAGCAGTTGGGATAGGTTCTTTCTCGACAGCCTCAGACTCCGGGATATAATCCTCGTCGGAGTCAGAGTGCGCTGAAGAAGCACGATAGGGTCCAGAGGTCAACGTCCTTTTGAATTTTGGTTGGGACTGGGAGTGAGATGAGGGCTTTGGTCGAGAAGATGCCTTCTTCTTTTTGAGTGGAGGCGAAGAAGATGATGGTGAAACTGGCAACGAAGGGGGCAGACGAGTGGATTTTGATCGATGTTTGGATGGATTAGGGTTAGAAGGAAGGCTCGACGGTTATCTGAGAGGGACTGAAAGAGCGGATATGGATTCTTGTCTTCACCATGAAATCGAGAAGCGGAAACAAGCAATTTCGAAAGGAATTCAAACCCTAAATAAAGATGGAAGAGAGGAGGAGAACGACCGACGGCGACGGAGGCGGCGGGAGACGGCGGGAGACGACAAGGGGGTCGGCGGCTTAGGGTTTTAGGAAGAGAGAGCACCAATTAGAACGAGTTCTAATCGGTGTGGGGGATGACTTAAACGATTGAAAAAGGGCCAAAGACGAATTTGCCCTTGCCCAACAAGTCGGTCTGAGTTCAGTAGCTGGCCGACTAAAATGTATTCTGGTCGGTCGGCAAATGAACTTGGACCGACTAAGTGGTAAACAACGAGATTGGGCAAAGATGTGATACAGACTTGTCGGTCTAAGTTCAACGTATAACCGACTAGAAGACAAACTAGTCGGTCTGCAGTTGAACGTGAACCGACTAGATTAGTCCAAAAAGTTGGAAATGAGAAATTTTGAGATCTTTCCCAAGAGCACTTGGCCTAGTCATCTAAACACTCTTATATGCACTTATGCTACCCCATAAAACCATAAAACCATAAATACGACGCACAAAACGTAAACCAGTCATAAATCTAGCATGAATAGAGAATATCATAACAAATGTATACATGAGTTTATGAATATCACTATCATGCAAACAATATAAAAAATATGAATCCTAAATCTCGGATTCATCCATAATCCCCAATTCTTGACGTAACCGCACAAAGGAATCTTCCTTAAGTGGTTTCGTGAAAATATCGGCGATTTGCTTCTGGGTTTCAACGCACACTAATATGATGTCCTTTTTAGCTACATGATCATCTAAGAAATGATGACGGACATCTATGTGTTTGGTACGTGAATGGTGTACCGGATTCTTAGAGAGACATATCGCACTTAGGTTGTCCACCATGATAGGGCAAGTATCACAGTTTATACCAGTCTTTCAGTGTGTGTCTCATCCAAAGAACCTGTGCACATGCAGCACCGGCGGCGATATATTCCGCCTCAGTGGTTGAAAGAGATACAGAATTCTGCTTCTTGGAAAACCAAGAGACAAGTGAATTTCCTATAAAATGGCAAGTGTCACTAGTACTTTTTCTGTCGGATTTGCATCCAGCATAATCTGCATCACTATATGAGATTAACTCATATGTGCTTGACTTTGGATAGAATAATCCGTAGTCTAGTGTGACTTAAATAACAGAAAATACGTTTAACAGCTATTAAGTGTAATTCCTTAGATTGTGACTGATACCTAGCACAAACACATACGTCAAACATTACATCTGGCCTACTAGCAGTAAGATATAATAGACTACCTATCATACCTCGATATAGACGAATGTCTACATCTTTGCCGCTCGTATCTTTCTCAAGATGTGTTGTGGTGCTCATCGGAGTCTTCTTGCTAGAAGCACTCTCCATTCCAAATCGCTTTAGCAGCTCCACCGTGTACTTGGTTTGGTGGATGAAGATCCCATCGTTCATTTGGCGAATTTGGAGTCCTAAGAAGTATTTGAGCTCACCCACGTGGCTCATCTCAAACTGATCCTTCATAACATTAGAAAACTCTTCGTAGAGAGTGAAGTTAGTAGCACCGAAAATGATATCATCTACGTAAATTTAAAGTAGAATAATATCATGATTAGCATACTTAACAAAAAACGTTGAATCAACCTCACCCATTTTGAAACCCAATTCCAAAAGAAAGTTCTTTAATCGGTCATACCAAGCTCTAGGAGCTTGTCTTAAACCATAAAGTGCTTTCTTAAGTTTGAAAACGTGATTCAGAAATTTTTCGTTTATAAAACCCGGAGGTTGAGAAACATATACTTCCTCAACGACATCTCCGTTTAAGAACACACTCTTTACGTTCATTTGAAAAAGTTTGAAATCTTTATGGCATGCAAATGACAATAATAGTCTAATAGATTCTAATCTAGCTACAGATGCAAAGGATTCCTCGAAATCGATACCTTCCTCTTGCCTGTAGCCTTGAGCAACTAACCGAGCTTTGTTCCGGATGACATTTTGGTTCTCGTCTGTCTTGTTCTTGAAAATCCACTTCGTTCCTATAACGTTGTGGTTCTTCGAAGGCAATGGAACGAGCTCCCAGACCTCATTCCTCTCAAACTGAATGAGCTCCTCTACCATGGCTACGATCCAAGAACTATCTTCGCTCGCCTCGTTGATATTCTTTGGCTCCACGGAAGAGACAAAGGCACAATGAGAAAAGACGTTGACTTGAGAGCTTGTTTTGACACCATCTTCCATGTTGCCAATAACTTGCTCATGAGGATGGTCACGAACAGTTGAAAGCTTTCTGGGAACACCCTGGTCACTAGGAACATTCTCAAGGGATTCATTAGTAGGGTTAGTTTCAACAGAATCAATAGCATTAGACTTATCAACAGAATCAATAGCATTAGACTTATCAACAGAATCACAAACTATTTCCATAGAGTCATCGTCATCGATAATTCTAGGAGAGACAAAGTCTTCATTAAATGATACATGAAGTGATTCCTCGATCGGTGAGGTTCTCTTGTTGTATATCCGGTAGGCTTTGCTACGGGAGGAATATCCAACAAATATCCCCTCATCGGATCTTGGATCAAATTTGTCCAAACTACCATACGTGTTCTTGATAAAACATTTTGCACCAAAAACTTTAAAATGTTTAACTTGAGGTAAACTACCAAACAACAATTCATAACAAGTTTGTTTAGTGCCGGGCCTCAAGAGTATTCTATTAAACACGTAGCAAGCGGTATGTACCGCTTCTGCCCAAAATTGATGGCCAATGTGGCTATCATCAAGCATAGTGCGAGCACATTCTACTAGCGTCCTATTCTTTCTCTCAACAACACCATTTTGAGGGGGTGCGCGAGGAAAATAAAAGGTGTGAGTAATTCCAACCTCATCACAGAAGTTTGAGAAAGACTCGTTCTCAAATTCCCCGCCATGATCACTACGAATAGTGACAATAGTGGTTCTAATGAGATTTTGTACTTTCTTAGCAAATACTGTGAAGTTTTCAAAAGCATCATTTTTATTAAATAAATTAAATACCCAGGTAAACCTAGAAAAGTCATCAACGATGACAAGTCCATATCGGGCATTCCCTAATGAAGCAACTCTAGTTGGCCCAAAAAGATCTAGATGTAAAAGCTCTAGAGGTCGTTTAGAGGATATGCTTTTCTTAGGTTTGAATGACGATTTTGGAAGTTTGCCTCGTTGACACGAGTCGCAAAAGCTTTTCCTTTTAAAAGAAAGCTTAGGGAATCCTTTTATAGAATCTAGCTTGGATAGTTTGAAAAGTGTTCCGAAATTCGCATGACCAAAACGTCTAAGCCATAAGTGTTGCTCACTTGTGTTGGTAATAAGACATTGTTCATAGGAATTTGGAATATCTAAGATATATAAGTCCTTATGGCGTGTGCCAGAGAACAACAAACTATTATTATCAGTCCTTAAAATATGGCACATTCTTTTCTCAAAGCTAACTTTGTAACCCTTGTCACAAAGTTGACTTATAGAGATTAGATTGTGATTTAAACCTTTAACAAGGTAAACATCATTTATAAGAGGTTTAGAAGGGTTACTAACTTTCCCAACACCTATGATGGGTCCACTCTCGTTGCCTCCAAAGACCACTCGGTTTCCATTTTCAATGGGTACCACTTCGGATAGCAACAGAGCTTTACCAGTCATGTGTTTTGAGCACCCGCTATCAAATATCTAACCGTTCTTGGAGCCAAATTTAGATTTGTTGCTCCTTTTCTTTTTCTTGAGTACCTGAAGATAAAAACATTGTATCATGGTACCTAAGGTCATTGGGTCCTAAGAGATTAGACCTTTGGAAGCCAAGTCTAATTGGACTTAGACCTCCCAATATAATCATCATTGTGCACAACATTCATAAAATACAAGTTTATATATGCTTGTTTCTCATGCATGCTAGTGTCCTTCGGGCCCCAAATAGAGAATGTCTTGGGAGCCCTATTCCCATTGGGAACATGCACATTTTGTTGATTTCTACGTGGTGCATGTGTTCTACGAGGAAGTGGCCTAGTGTATGCATGACGTGGATAAGCATGCGGCACATGATGAAATGGTGGTGGTAACATATGATACGGTGCATGATGGTAATCATTCATGTAATAATGATGAGGGTGAACATATGCATGTGGGGGAACACGTGCGTGAGTGTCTCACTTGGTGTGCACGTGCTCGTGGACGTGGAGCATAAAAGTCATCATAAGTGTGAACATGTGGAGTAGGATGTGTGTTCCTACGTGGTATGTCATTTGTGTACATAAATGCATGACCCTTCTTTGGAGGTCCACCCAAAGTGGATTTCTTTCCAAAAGGGGATGTGAACTTAGTGGAAATACCATTGGAAGATGAACTACCCATGTGGTGTTTATTCCCACTAGTTGAGGCCTCGGAGGATGGCCTCACAAAGGTGGTGGAAGATTTGGATGAATTTTCCTTATTATATCCCAACCCAATGCGATGATTGGCCGAAGGTAAGTCATTCAGAATATTATCCAAACAATCCTTGCCTTTGTTGAATTTCTCAACGCGGCCTAATGTGAACTCATATTTCTCAGTAAGAGAAAGTATTTTAGCATCCAAAGTAGACACTTGCGTGGTGAGTTCACAAACACGTGACTTGAGAGTCTCATTCTCAATACTCAAAGTTGAGTTTCGAGAAATCAAATCAGCTATCTCATGTTCATCCGGATCCTCAATGTTAATAAGCTCAAGTTGAGATTTGAGATTTACAATCTCAATTCTCAAGGCTTCAACAACGGTGTCATTGTTGGTGATGACAGGTTTATGTGTGGTTAGAAGAATAGTTAGCTCATCTTTGATTTTAGTATATCTATTCACTAACTTAGAATGCTTAGACCAAATTTCTTCATTAGCTAATCTAAGGTCAGCTATAGTTACCTCTTCACCTTCATCCTTGCTTTCATCTGAAGCGGTCTCTTGATCATATTGTTCTCTTGCCATGAAGCACATGTGTGCTTTCTCTACTTGTTCTTCATCTGACTCACCACTTGAAGAGTCCTCTTCAGAGTCGGTGAATGTACCAACAAGCCCTTTCTTGTACTAATTGTACTTTCTTGACTTGTCGTACTTAGGTGCCTTCCATTTCTCCTTTTGTTTGTTGAGGGGACAATCGACCTTGATGTGTCTTGGCTTATTGCATTTGAAACACAAAGAAGAAGATGCATTAGTAGAACCCACTTTGGAATTCTTCTTGAAGTTACCTTTTCAAAAAAACCGGTTGAACTTCTTTGCCAAGAGGGCCAGAGATTCCATGTCCAACTCAGCTTCCGATTCTTCACTATCGGTAGGTGTGGTAAGGGCGGGCCTTGAAAGCAATCGCCTTTTTCTTCGGCTCTTCTTGCTTCAAGAACGCCTTCATCTTGTCATGCATCTTGATCTTGCTGTCCTTTCGTACCTCATAAGACATTAAGGTACCCATTAGTTGAACAACAGTATACTTAGACATATCATTACCTTCCTCGATAGCGTAGGTTCGCTTTTCCCAACTCGAAGGAAGTCCGTCAATGATCTTTGCCACTTTCTCTTCTTGGGTATAGGTCTTCCCAAGAGCTCCCAATTCGTTGGTTAGATCCACGAAGCGAGCATATTATTTCTTAATTCTTTCACCATGTTCCATGTGAAATAACTCGAACTCTTTATTAGCAACAGTGAGTTTAGAGTGTTTACCCTGCTCGTTCCCTCGTGCATGATGAGAAGTTGATTCCAAATCTGATATGCACTCTTACATGTGCATGTCTTATTGAAGTCTTCAGGCTCCAATGCACTTTGTAAGGCATTCATTGCCTTGCCATTGCTCACCTCCGCGGCAACCTCCGAGGTAGTCCACTTTGTGAAGTTTTCTTCAATGGGCTCACCGTACTCCGTTAACGTGGCTCTCCAAAGTGATGCGCTCCGGAGGAAAGTTTCCATCCGGCATTTCCAGTACCCATAGTTGGTACCGTTGAAGTGAGGAGGCCGGTTTGAGGAGTAACCTACGAGCACTGAAGAGGCTCCTTCACGATTCTTGTAAGAGCTGTAGTCGGGACGTGGTCGAACGGTCTTGTTGTCGTTGTTTGTCATAGCTATGAACCAGGCTTTGATACCAAATGTAATATCCTGGTAGTTACTACACAAGTACTAGAGTGTGGTGAATAGTACTTTAAAATAATTAAAAGGATAATTCCCAATTATCGTGCAAACACAAACAATAATGCGGATTAAAGATAGACAACACGAATAACACAACACAAACAATAGATCTAACGGGTTCGGATCCACCCAAGTCTCCCCGACTTGTTCCTGGTGATCCTACGACCCGGACACCCGGATCCATTCCGGCTACTTGAGTAAGAGTCTACTAACTCAAGCTTCTACTAAAAACTTCTTGTAGCAACTACTAAAAGACAAATGAATACAAAGATTCAATCGTGACTCCCACAAACTGGGATCACGTATCTCTCCCAAACCGAGAGCAAAACTCTAATAAAAAGTTTAATGAAATATGAAATACTCACCACAAATTCCTATGCCTTGAAAGATACTTACAGTATTAGGGTAAGGAAGGATGCTGGAGAGAAGAGATCACGAAGAATGATTGAAACCTTAGCACCATCGAGATGAACAGATGGAGACGGCTAGGATGATGATCGTGATCCTTGAATCCTTCAGGAGATTGAACACTGAAGAGCCAATGATCTCTAGAAAAGGATTAGGTCGAATAGAGAGCTAGAGCTTTTTCAAGAATTCGAGCCTTTGAAAAATAATAATCGATATGTGAAAAACTAGATCTGAATGTCTACACATAAGGGAAGAATTTCCATGTTTGAAACACATCAAACAGATATGGAAAGAATCAAAACAGATCCAGGAAAATCGTGAAAATTAAATCTCCAACGTCTGGAAAATTAAAGCAGCTTAATCGGTCTAAGAAGAGTCATTAACCGATTAGATAGAGAACTAGTCGGTCGGTGAACCTTCTTGGTCCGACTGGTTTGAAACATAGATTTAGTAAAAGGTCACGATAATCTAGTCGGTCTAAGAAGAAACACTAACCGACTAGTTTGATAACTAATCGGTCGGTGAACCTTCTTGGACCGACTAGTTGTAAACAGAGATTTGTGTGAAAGAAGAAAGATAATCTAGTCGGTCTAAGAAGAAACACTAACCGACTAGTTTGAGAACTAATCGGTCGGTGAACCTTCTTGGACCGACTAGTTGGTCAACATAGATTAGGCTAAGATTCAAAGGATGGCTAGTCGATTCAAGAAGAATTCCTAATCGATTAGATTGCCATTTAATCGATTAGTTCTTCAACTTGAACCAACTAAGATGTACCAGAAGCCAGGTAGAAGAGCGATAGGCTAAAGGACCATATCTAATGGCTTCTACGGCATTCCTAGTAAATAGATAAGATAGTTAATAGGGATGCTAAGCAAGTATGACTCAAGGCTTAACATTCTATAAAGTAGAGTAAGAAGACACATAGATAATCGAGAAAAACCATCTTCAAAGCTCTAGCAAGATGAGTCTGAATCTCTTGACTTCATCAACAAGTTCTTGAGCTTCAACGAAACTTCAGGCACAACGATCATGCGCTCTAAAGAAGTCTTGAGACGTCGCTTGAGATCTACAGAGTAAATTGGCGACGATCTCTATAACTGCGCTCAAAGAGAATTAGTGCACGATATTTATGTTTGTTCATCATCAAAACCAAATCTGGGGAATCAATACTCAACACGCTCTCCCTCCAACACCCAACCACCGCGCCTGCAACCCCCTTCACTCTCCGACTCATCTACGAACAACGACACCCCTCCGTTCACCCCAGCGAGCTCCTGCACCGGCGCCTATGCACCTCCCTTAACCTCGCCACGACCCAGCTTCGCCGTCCTCGCCTGTCATCGCCGCCGCACCTGAGATCGCCATCGTCACCTCTGCAAGTGAACCCAGGGCATTTTATTAAACATGTAAGCCAGTACTTACAGCCAGGTTCTTTTATTAGGTAGTATATTATTATATAATAGTTACAGTATTTATATAATAGTGGTGAACCAAATAATGTTATTTAATGGAGAATCAGTAACTAATATAAAACGATAGTTGCGAATTAATAAGATCAGTACATATTCTTTGTTAATGTTAGTTATATATTTGAGTATTACCAGTAGGTTAGCAATATACATACTTAAACCTAAATTAAAAATTGGTTTGTTAATTTAATTAATGTAATAGTTTAAGATAATCAGTAACATACCTAGTAACATACCTGTACATTGGTTTATATACATATTAATAACTAGTACCCTGTAAGCTGTTAGTGTGTAAGTTAGTAATATATTATATTATTATGTTAGATTCATTAACATTTATATTAAAGTTGGTTTGTGGTTCAAAGTTAGCATGAGTATAGAACAACAATAATTTATATTCTGATAATTTATATATAGGAACAGTAGTTATATATATAATAGACCTAATAAACTGATTTCGAGCTGTTAAACTTAATACCATAAACTTGTTGACTCAGAAACGTCTGCGCCGTTCATACAATCTCGACGAAACCAAAATCACCGATAACAAGCAAGTGTGCATTCTTTCTACACGTTTCAAAATATTGTTACATTTAATTGTTAAACCAAGAGCTGCTAACATTGTTTTATATCACACTGATAATGAACATGCTTGTACACACTTGATGGAATGGGTATTGATGGAATACCGTGATGGAATATCTTGATGGAATACCGTGATTGACCTTGATGGAACGAAATATCTTGATGGAATGGAATATCTTGAAATCGTGAACTCGTGTATTGATTAGGCTGGCTCGTGTTCCATCCCATCATTGGGGTGGGGTTAGGGTTGAGCGGCCACTAAGCGTGTGAAAGGGTCCCCCTTCAAGAGCACCATCCGTATGCGGTGGGTAGCGTCAATCACGGTTATACCCCCGTAAGATGGAAGCGATTCGCTTACCACGTCTTAAAGGCGAGAACCATATGCATGATAGAAAACATTTGCATGGAACTTGAAATAATTGCTGCTACCTTACTCGCACATTAGAATTGTCATAGTGACTGCTTAAATTCATCAGAACTGCACACTACCTTAATGCTGTTGTTACAATTGAAAATTGTGTAACTTGTTAGCTTCTCTTACGATGCTCATTTACATGATTACTACTTTATGCACCACAATTGCCATGCTCATTACTTTGTACACTACACTCGTCACACTCACTGCTTTGTACAGTACACTTGTCATGCTCACTACTTTGTACAGTACATTCGTCACGCTCACTACTTTGTACACTACACGTTGCTATGCTCTTATGTTTCTTACGCTGCCATGCTTTAATTATTGTAATCATATTATGTCTCACTCATCTTGCCATGAAAATGATTTTGAAAACCTTGCCGATGGTCAATTTTTCTTTGTACTCTAAATCTTGCCGAGCGACCCTCGCTGACGTATATTTCCTTGTTTCTATCTTGTGAAATATACGTCAGGTGCTAGACAGATTTCACAGAGGAGCGTGCCTTGAGGCTGAGCTAGTTGACTAGGTGCACCCAGACACTGAGTTCCACTGCTGAGTTGTATTTCTTTTATTATCATGTTGTATGGGCCTTAAAACACTCTTTTCATTCCTTCATTGTTGTAACCATTCTGAAACTTTGAGATTGTAATAAAATACTTATCTGTGTTGTTTGAGTTTGCAGGCAAGAATCTGCAAGGTTGTTATCACAGATGCATATTGTGCTTACACCAAGGAGGAAGGAAAGAAAAGTACATCCTTGCTTTAAGCACATGCGGACCCGCTCGCGTCCTCGCTTCTAAGTATAATGGGAAGCGGGTCGTGACAGTAATGATGCGGTCTTGGTGTACAGAAGGACGGTGTGCGCGTGAGCCGCCAGGCGCGGGTGCGGGTCCGGTCTCAGATTGGCCCAATGTGTGACTTCTTACGTATTACTTCTTTTAGTAGTGAGCTTATTATTTGTGGTGCATTTAGACTCTTGTTAGGGTTTAGTATTTAATGGGGGATGGCTGCCCTAAATAGGTTTATCGAATATTTGTGATAGAAATCATTGTGACGGCTAGGGTTCTTCGAGAACCATATTTGGGGGATTAGTCTTCCATTAGCACAAGATTGGGAGATATCCCCTCCAGATTGGATCAATCTATCATTTTTATTCCAGAAATCAATAAAAAGTCTACTTCTATATTTCTTTTCTTTCATCAAATCAGAATTTAATTGTCATTTGGGTGCAAAACGTATCATTTTGGTATCAGAGCTCTCGATCCCACGGGCAGCGACATCAAAAACTCTGGACGAACGGCTCGATGCGGAGATCTTGGGGCTTAAGAAAGAGATGACCGACCAAAAGGTAGAGTTGAAGGCAGATCTGAATGCTTCGTTGGAGGCGAACATGAAGAGGATGACAGAGCAAAATTCCAAGGAGATGAAGGAAGGGTTTGCTGACATGGCGAAGATGTTCCAACAACAATTTTTAAGAAGTGATCTAGATCCAAAAACGTCGGGATCATCAGATCTGGTCTTTCAGACCAATCTAGGGTTGAAGGGGAGGAAAAAGGGGGTCGATCTTCGCATCGGGGAAATCCTAGAAGAGGGGTTGGAACCCGAGGAAGATCGTCGGATCATAGGTTGGGAGGAGGAATCGGCACGACAGGAAGGAGCCCATACTCATCGAAAAGGGGCCGCGGCCCAAATGGGGGAACGAGGACCCCGCGGGGGTCGTGGGTTCCTGGCGAGCCGCCAGGGCCCCATGAGCCACCAGGTGGCCCGCCAGGTGGGCACGGGGGCTGGGCGAGGCCACCGGAGTAGTGTCGAAGTCTGGCGGCCCTGCCATCGGGCCACAGGAGGGGATCCACCCCCTTTGGGGGCAGCATCGGCTGGCGGCCCCGCTAAGGGGCCGCTGGTTGGGATCCGCCCCATTTTGGGGGCGGCGAAGGCGGGCGGCCCCGCCCGGGGGCCGCGGAGCAGATTCGCCCCGGGGGGGGGGGGGGGGGCGACGAAGGTGGGTGACTCCACAGGGAACGACGGTGTGATCGGGGGATGCGATCGGGGCCAGGAGAGGATGAGTACTTGGATGAGGAGTGGGAAGATGTGGGAGAACTCGCCAACGAAAGGCCAGGGGAGGAGATTGATGTTACTGCAGACAGCTGCCTGAGGCACAATGGCGGTTTGAGGAACCTATCTATCAAAGACACCAGGCTGGGTGCCGTGAAGGGCCTCCACGGGGTGACGCCAATCCGGGGAACATGATGAGGAAGCTGAAGGCACCCGTCTTCGAGGGAAAGGATCCAGATGGGTAGTTGTACAAGATTGAGAGATATTTTGACGTTACAGGACTCACCGAGGCATAGACTGAGGGCAGTAGCGCTAAGTTTTGAAGGCGATGTACTATTTTGGTACAGATGGACCCAGAAGTAGACGCCCATACTGACTTGGGTGGAGTTGACAGAGTGCATCATTGAGCGATTTCAGGAGACCCATGAGGGAGGACTGTTTGAGCAGCTGTACGCCTTGAGGCAGGATGGGTCGGTGCGAGAATATATCGAGAAGTTTGAGAGGCTCTCGAGCCGAGTGGAGGGTGTTTCTGTAGAATCAATGGAGGGAAACTTCCTGAAGGGTTGAAGCCTGTGATTAGAGCTGAGCTGAGGGTACAGGACCCTACGGGGTTGTCTGCCATGATGCGTATGGCTAGGAGGGTGGAGGACAAGTTGGCTGAGGAGAGGAAGTCTAGGGGGCTTGGGGCGGATCAACATACGGTAACCCATCACCTACTGCGGCACCCAAGACCACTGTAGGGGCTCCAGCGACAACAATGGGGGTTGCTGCGGAGACCCGACCTGGAGGGCAGACTCGTTGCATAATAGAGGCTGAGATGAGGGAGCGAAGGGCTAAGGGCCTTTGCTTTAAGTGTGATGAGAGGTTCACACCAGGGCACCTTTTCACAGGGAGGGCTATGTCGTTGGATGTTGCAGCAGAGGAGGAAGATGAGGATGTAGTGATACTGGAAGGAGGGGAGGAAGAGGATGTGCCCCACCCATACTTAGATACTGTGGATGTGTCACTTAACTCCATGGTGGGGTTTACTGTATACCTTACCATGAAGTTAGCAGTGCCAATGGCAGATCAGGAGGTTACAGTATTGGTGGATAATGGAGCTACACACAACTTCATCTCACGCATGGTGGTGGAACAGCAGGGGTTGCAGCTTAGCGACACGGTGATTTTTGGTGTGATATTGGGCACTGACAAGAGAGAGGAGAGTATGTGGGTTTGCAGAGGGGTGATCCTGAGCGTGCAGGGAGCACAGATTGTAGCTGATTTTTACCAGTGGAGTTGGGGAAGGTAGATATGGTCCTGGGCATGCAGTGGCTACAAACACTGGGAGACACCAAGTTTAATTAGAAGCTGTTGAGGATGGAATATCAGTAGGGGGCAGGACCGTGGTACTGTTGGGTGACCCTAGTTTATGTTGCTGTTTAACGTCTCTCAAGTCTTGGCGAGAGCAGTACTAATGGGTGGAGAGGCATTTTTGGTGGAATACCGGGAGATGTGAACCATAGCAGAGGAGCAGCCGATACCGATAGAGGTGGGGGAGAGTTTCTAGACAGTTTTGAGCCTGTGTTTCAGACACCACAAGGGCTTCCACCTCAGAGGGATCACACACATGCTATTGTTTTGCGCGAGGGAGCGTCTTGTTGGATACAACGAGTTGTTGGATACAACAATCGAGACTTCGTGTTTGATGATAACAAACGTGTGTGAACGATTTAATGTGTGTGCTAAGTGTTTTCAGGAATGACACTCTCGTGAGTACTCAAAGAGAGACTAGCCAAAAGTGATGGAGGAATTACTGTACACACTTCAAGTGGACTAGGTCAAAGATGAAGAATATGGCTACAACAATTGGACTAAGTCAAAGATGGGAAGATAAGGAGCAAATCAATTCAAATCAACTGGTGCAACATTCAAATCCTAATGCCATGCAAATTGGAGACTTGGTCAAAGATTGAGAGATATGGAGAATCTCATGTTAATCAAAAGTGATTAAATGAGATCTAATTCAAATCCTATAGCTACTCAAATTCAATTCCATAGTCATCCATATTCAAACTCAATATCCAAAGAGATTCACTCAAATCCTAATCAATTTAGAATTCCTTCCAATCTCCATCAAATATGGGATTCTAATTGGTTCTATCATATTTCATCCTCGCCTATATAAATTCATACTCAAAGAGAGATTTTAAGAGAGGCAACCAACGAAATTCGGCCACAATCCTAGAGAAAAGCTTCATGGCCGCAACTTTGCAACGAGCTCGACGGACGACGCTAAAAAGTGCATAACTTTCTTCACAGAGCTCGGATCGACGAACCGTTTGCGCCAGGACGATCACAACTCAGTACTCTACAACATGGTGATATTTTTCTGATTTTAATCTCTGTATTAAATCAGTGGTATTTATTTTAGCATAAGTTGTATTCTGAATAGCTTCATATATTTCATCATCTCCTAGGCTAAATCTCCAAGATCTCATTGCCAAAGCTACCTTGCACAACTCCATAACCAAGCCCATCTACATTGCGCAACATAGGAGGGAGCAAAGCTCAAGGCCGCAACAACAAGGGACTTCCCTTCTACTTCATTGCGCAACATTATAGGGAGAAGCTTTAACATCTTGCGCAACACTTAAAGGAGCTCTTCATCACATTGCACAAATTCTCAAGGGGGTATCCATTCATTGCTGCAATATTCAAGGAGCCCAAGTCACCTAGGCCGCAACTTCCAAAGGCGAGGACGTGACGTTGGCGACGACATCCTGTCAGATGCGATCTGACCTGAGCTGATTGACAGAGACGGCTGCCGCTACACAAACTGAGATTCTTTAACTCTTTACTATTATTTTGTGTAGTTGTATAAATCTTTGTAGGGGAAACTTTACAATTGCTACGTTTTGGGGTCTTGTCTAGTTGGTCTAGACAAGAGAGCTTTGCTAGTTGAGACTATAGCCAATAGAAAGCTTTTACTATTATTAATCTTGTTGAACACGTGTGTTGTGGGGGTACAGAAGAGCCTGTCGAGTGTAGAGACGTAGAGATGTGCTCTAGTCGTACTCTAGCTTGTGGTTGTACTTGGTACATTATTAATACTAGTATCTGCTTTGGAGGCTGGACGTAGGTCGTTAGGACGACCGAACCAGAGCAAATCTGCTGTGCATCTGTGTCTACTTTTTATTTACCCTGCATATCTGCATCTGTGCTTATAACTACGTGTGATTGTTCGTGGGTTGCACGAGTATTTTTATTAGCATATTCACACCCCTCTAGGCTACGATCCGGATTCAACACGTCTCCAGTTAGTGTGCGTCCTTACAGGTCCCCCCACATATAGAAGTATGAGATTGAGAGGCTGATACGGGAGATGCTACAGGCGGGGGTGCTACAGCCTAGTGTGAGTCCTTTTTCTAGCATGGTACTACTGGTTAAGAATGACGGTAGTTGGAGGTTTTGCGTGCATTATCGCGCCCTCAACAAGGAAATTGTGGCTGACAAGTTTTTTAAACCGGTGATAGATGAGCTACTGGATGAGTTACATGGAGCGACAGTCTTTTCGATGATTAACCTGAAGTCGGGGTACCATCAGATTAGAATGAAGACCGAGGACCATGGTTCAAGGTTTCGCCCGATACCTATCGGTATCGGGTGTTTCGTCCCGGTTTCGGCCCTAACCGGGACGAAACCGACCTGGGTGTTTCGGTTTCGGCCGGAACGTTGCCGTTCCGGCCGGTTTCGGCCGAAACCGACCGGAACGGCAACGTTCTAGCCGATACTCACGAAGAAAAAGAAAAAGAACGGAGATAGAGAAGAGGAATCAAGAAAAGAATCCGTGCAAAATCTTTTAAAAAAATCTGAAAAAAAAGAGAAGAAGAAGAGGAGAAAGAGGAAAGAAGGACTTACCTCGGCCTAGGCACCGCCTCCCGCCGCCTAAACCTTCAAGCCTCCTGCCGCCTAAGGCTAACGCCTACGCTGCCTTCGTTTTTTTTGTCGAGTCGAGTGGGCAAGATGCAAGAGAAAGCCCTAGGCCCTTTATAAACATTCAGGCAAACTTGTAAATAAACGTACTTGTTTAGCAAAATGTGTACGGGACAAGCAGCATCATAAGCCACTAAGTGGCAAACTTGTAAATAAAGTTAATAGGTGTAAGTGTCTAGCAGAATGTGTATATAAAAGTTAACAATTGTAAAGAAAGCAGTCCAACTTGCAAATAATAAATAAATGTAATACATTTATCAAAATGTGTATGTGACTAACAGATCTAAGTCACTAGGCAAACTTGTAAATAAATGTAATACATTTAGCAAAACGAGTATGTGACTAGCAGCATTAATATGCAAACTTGTAAATAAATGCAATATGTCTAGCAAAATGATTTTTGGAATTTTTAAGGATTTGATATTTAGTTGTAGATAGTATTGGATAGGTATTTAAGTATTTAAAACTACCGATACGGACAAACCGAAACTTACTTCCGAAACCACCGAAACGGACGATACCGATACCGAAACCCAAATTTTTGAAAGACCGAAACCGAAACCGAAACCGAAACCTAAAACCTTGCCGAGGACATTCCGAAGACGGCCTTCTGTACTTATGAGGGGGATTACGAGTTCCTAGTCATGCCCTTCGGGCTGACAAATGCCCTAGCCACTTTTCAGGCACTGAGGAACAAGATCTTTAAGCTCTATTTGAGGAAGTTCGTATTGGTGTTTTTTGACGACATTCTGATATATACCTGATATATAGTCGGACAGTGGAGTAGCCTGTGTGAGATTTGGTGACAGTTTTACAGGAGTTGCAGGTCCACCAGTTGTATGCCAACAAGAAGAAATGCACGTTTGTGCAGCCGAAGGTGGAGTATTTGGGTCATGTCGTTTCGGCGAAGGGGGTAGCGGCTGACATGGCGAAGGTAGAGGCGATGCTAGAGTGGCTACAGCCGATGACATTGTGCACTTTGAGCGGATTCTTGGGCTTGACTGGGTACTACCGTAGATTTTTTCAGGGTTACAACACTATCGCCTGGCCATTGACAGAGCAGTTAAAGGACAGTTTTCAGTGGAGTAAGGATGCCACGAAGGCGTTTGAAGCGAGTTATGACCATTGTTCCCGTGTTGGCCATTGTTCCAGTGTTGGCCTTACCAGACTTCGGCAAGGCCTTTGTGGTGGAGACTAACGCCTCAAGGCATGTTTTGGGGGCAGTGCTGATGCAGTAGCAGAGACCAGTAGCTTATTTCAGCCAGGTACTGTCAGCACGGGCTAGATTGAAGTCCGTATATGAGCGGGAATTGATGGTGATTGTATTGGCAATTCAGAAGTGGCGACCCTACCTATTGGGGTGACAGTTCATAGTGCGCATGGATCAGCGGAGCTTGAAGTATATATTGGAGCAGAGGTTGATTGTGGAGGAGCACCAGAAGTGGATATCTAAACTTGTAGATTACAAGTTTGAGATACTGTACCGACCCGTATTGGAGAACAAGGCGGCAGACGCTCTTTCACGCTGGGGGCAAGTCGCGTGCGTCGCAGCATTATCAGTGCCACTATTGATGGCTTGGGAGCCATTGTGGAGAGAGGTTGATGCAGATGAGGAGCTGACTAGGATACGAGAGGTTCTGACCCAGGGAACGGCTGATCACCCCGGTTATTCGTTTGACGTAAGGATGTTATTATTTCAGGGGTGATTGGTGATACCCAGACTTCGGTACATATTCCCTTGTTTTTTCAGGAGTTCCATGGGAGCGCGGTAGTGTGGCATTCTGGTGTTCAGCAGACATATATGCGGATGTTTATGGAGCTTTACTGGCGGGGAATGAAAAGGGATATTGCGAGGATGGTCGCCAGTTGTGACATATGTCAGCGTCACAAGTAACTTGCCATGGATCCAACAGGGCTACTGCAGTCATTGGCCCTTCATGAGCAGGTGTGGGTGGGCATCAGTATGGACTTAGTTGACGGGCTTCCGAAATCCGATGGTTACACAGTGATTTTGGTAGTGGTTGACCGTCTGAGTAAATATGGGTATTTCATCACACTACGCCATCCTTACATGGCAGTGGCAGTGGCGGCGGTGTTCATACGAGAGGTGGTTTGCTTACATGTGTTTCCCACTTCGATAGTGTCAGACAGGGACACATGTTTTATGAGCCAGTTCTGGAAAGGAACTTTTTTGAGTTCAGGGGACCGCTTTGGGGAGTACGACCTATCATCCCCAGACTGATGGCCAGATGGAGGTCGTCAACAGGAGCGTCGAGACGTACCTCCGCTGTTTTGCTTCTGATTGTCCGAGGAGTTGGCATAGGTGGTTAGCCTGGGCAGAGTATTGGTACAACACTTCCTATCACTCATCTGCACAAACTACGCCGTTTCGAATTTTGTATGGGAGAGACACCCCTTCCTTGGTCCACTACATCAAGAGAGCAACTCCAGTTTCGCAGTTGGAGTAGTATTTGAGCAAGAGAGATGGCATTTTGGAGGAGTTGAAGAAGCATCTTACGAGGGCGCAACAAATTATGGAGGCTAAGGCTGATGGACATCGTAGAGAGGTCCACTTCGAGGTTGGGGATCATGTGTATTTGAACCTGAGGCGGTATAGACAGATGTCTTTGGCTAGGAGGAGAAATGAAAAGTTTGCTGCTCTCTTTTATGGGCCTTGCGAGATTCTGGCAAAGATAGGCCCAGTCGCTTACAGGTTGAATCTGTCCCAGGATCGACATTGCATCCAATGTTTCATGTATCACAGTTGAGACAGGCTATCGGAGATTACATAGCGACATCCACCTTATAACCCACTCTGATGGAAGACTTGGAAGTGTTGTTGGAGCCACATGATATCTTGGAAGTGCGGCGCGATGGCGGACAGGGCAAAGAGGTGCTGGTACGTTGGCGGGGACTTCCGGACCACGAGACGACGTGTGAGTCCGATGACATCATATTGTCACAGTTTCCTGGCTTCAACCTTGAGGACAATGTTCGTCTTTTGGGGAGGGTAATGATGCTGTCTTGGTGTACAGAAGGAGGCGCGCGTGTGAGTCGCCAGGTGCGGGTACGGGTCCAGTCTCAGACTGGCCCAATGGGTGACTTCTTACTTATTACTTCTTTAGTAGTGGGCTTATTATTTGTGGTGCATTTAGACTCTTGTTAGGGTTTAGTATTTAATGGGGGATGGCTGCCCTAATTAGGTTTATCGAATATTTGTGATAGAAATCATTGTGACGGCTAGGGTTCTTCAAGAATCCTATTTGGGGGATTAGTTTTGTTCCATTAACACAAGATTGGGAGATATCCACTCCAGATTGGATCAATCTATCATTTTTTTTCCAGAAATCAATAAAAAGTCTACTTCTATATTTCTTTTCTTTCATCAAATCTGAATTTAATTGTCATTTGTGTGCAAAACGTATCAATTTCACATTGTTTTGAATCTTTATTTCTAAAGGATTTTTTATTTTTAACAGGTAAGCCATAGGTAAGTCATGTTGTTTTTTACATTCATCCAATAACACGTTAATTGATTCGATATAAATATGGAGTAAGTCATTCTTAGGGGTGATTTTTTGATTCATTTTCTATTTATGCAATATTTTAAATTTTAATTTTTTATTGCTTTGTAGGTAGTATGTGATAATGGTTAATTTTAATGCGGTATTGTAACTCCTATTGGCAATATTTTGGTAATATAAATGAACATGAATATTTATGATGTTATATATAATTTTTGTTATTAAGATTTGTATATTTTTAATGTCTCATATGAGCCATCAGATGTTGACACATATCCCCGATCGCTCGATATCCATTATCACATATGAAAATCAACCATCTGATATATTTCAGTCACTAGTTTAAAGTGGAGCGGATTTCTGCTAAGGTGGAGTTGCCAATGCTTCAAGTCTTTGACATGGGTGATTTGAGTTGGATACATTAATTTTTCATTGAGATGATCAATTTTGAATCAAAATAGAGATTGTTAGTATTTTAATCAAAATCTTATTAAGTCCCCAAGTGAGTTATGTTATATTTGTATGTTTTTCTTTTTACGAGTCCTTTATTATTTTGGATTCTAATTTAAACTACAATTATTGCTAGTAATTCAATTAGGTTTGGGAGTTTAGGTATCAATATAATTAAGGGGTCTTGGATTTAGTTGTATCAAGAAATTTTAAGGGGCCTTATGGGATTTTTGTGAGAATTTGTAAGGGGGTTGAGGTGTCTTTGTGAGCGATTTTGGTAAGATTTATGTATTTTGATTCTGTAGGTGATGTATAAAATTGGAGAAAATTCATCTCTCAAATTTTGTGATCTTTTTTCTTATTTGAATTTTGATTTTGTTGTAACAACAAAAAATTATTGATAATAATAAGCTTCAAGTAAAACCCATCTTGCAAAGTCCTATTTTCATAGTCCTCGAACTAAAAGTTTCAGACGGAGGGAGGACCCTCTACTAATATAAAAATGGAAACATGAGAATCATATTATTCGGTTTATATAATAATGATATGCAGAAAATTGAAATAGTTTGCACAACAAAAATTATTAAAAATAATAATCCTAGAGTGAAACTCACTTTGCCAAGTTTTATTTTCATAGTCCTTGAATGAACTTTCAGGTCATTATGAAATAAAGTGCCTTTACAGATTAAATGTACTGGAATCAGCACAGCTTCGTCACACACACAAAGAGACTTGCATTTTGCTTTCTTCTATATTTTGTTGCTTGTTCCATTTTTATTGAATTCACTTATTATTGTTATCTTTAAGTATAAAATATTTATTATTCATTAATGACTTGAGAGATACTGTTGAGTAGAAAGCATTGTAGAGGGTAGGACTAGTTTGGCTGTCATGCATATGAAAGCTTGAAAAGAAAGAATCAAAATTGAACTTCTAAATCAAAACAAAAACCAAAATAGTGCATCTGAAATTAAAAAAAAAGTTGAATAGCAGTCAAAATAAATACACCGAGTTATAAAAAACACAATTGCAATAAAGCCTTATATAGAATTTTCGAAACGAGCCCCAATTTGCTGAATTATTCTTCTTAATCATCTTTGCTTCAGCACATCTGGTTTTCTTTTTTTGTAAAGTGAAATATGCACGAAGAAGGATGAAAAAAGTGAAGATTTGAAGTCATTAATGAAAAGAAGAAAACCAACGAATGAAATAAAGTGTTCCTTTCATTTTTCATTTTGGAGAAAGAAAAAGATCTACTTGGTTGCTTTTTTGGATAATAATAACTTTCGGGTCAGTCTTTCGGATCCATGTGCATGGTTTTGTGCTGGCTAAAATAGAGTAAAAGATGTGTTAGGATTTTTGATGGTTTTTGGGAAAAGATGGGATATTTAGGGCTAGAGAAGGGATTTGGAAAAAAAGTCGGGATTTTTATTAATAATAAGAGGAGATACAAGGGTTTGACCTCAATTTGAGAGGACCGCTCCTCAATTCGATAGGAAGGCCACTTTCCAATAAACTAATCTAAACTAACAACTCACTAATAATCTTTCTCACAATATTCTTCCATAATCATTCTCAAGACTCCCCCTCTTATTTATAATAATCTCTTGATGAGTCACCGAATAAAATTCCCAAAATGTCACTGACCTAGGGTTTCAGCCGCCACCCTGTAATTACGAAATTGTCACTGGCCACCCTGTAATCACGAGACTGTCACAAGCCGCTCTGTAATCACGAGATTGCCACTGCACCTAGAAAATTACAAGACTGCCGTTGCCATATAATTATGGTATATTTCCAATGCCCTATAATTACACAACTGTCACTGGTCTCTAGGGTTTGCCGCCGCCTCTCCTTGACTCTCCTTTTTCGCCGACGCTTGCGTGCAACTATATTATTTGCAATATATGACTTAATGTACATATTTAACAAAGAGATGACGACAATAGTTGATTGGTGGAGTTTGGCAGAAGTTAATTACTATGTCATAGACTATGCAGCATAATCAAATACATTTCAATAAGGTTTTGTTACTCATCAAGCATGCAGATGGACCATTGGAACCGTTTGTGTATGTTGTTTAAATGAAGTTTATTAATTTCGTCTAGTTGAGCAGAATTTAACATTTCTTAAAACAACTAATGGATATCGAGATGTGATTTTTCCCAAAATTCTATTGAGGTTCCTATGAAATCTTCTCTGAGTAATTTTTAGCATGATACTGTAAATCTTGGTTGTTTTCCTTGACAGTTAAACTATATTTGTATTTGTAGATGTTGTGGTCGGAAAGGCTGTAACTCTGCCTATCATCTAGCTTGCCTTGATCCACCGTTGAACGAGATTCCCCTGGGACTGTGGCTCTGTTTTTGCTGCTTGAGAAAGAAGATGGAATTTGGTGTCTACTCGGTATCTGAAGGAGTTGAGTCCATATGGGATTCTAGAGAGGGTAATGATTTAATTTCAATAAAAGCTCTGGATTGATAGTCCTTGTTTCCTAGTAGTTAGTTTGTTTCCTGGTAATGTCATTATGTTGCTATCTTTACATGGCTGTCATAATCTTAGAAATGCAGGAAAAGCATTACCTTGTCAAATACAAAGGTCTTGCTCATGTCCATAATCGTTGGATTCCAGAAAGCTGGTTGCTTCCTAAAGATTCTATGCTTTTGGCAAAGTTCAAAAAACATCCAAAGGAACAGGTCTCCTATCTTATAAATATGTTTTATGGTGATTTCAACTGTTAGCATTTGCTATATCTCAGCATTACATGGTTCATAGCTTACTACTTTTTGGGTTTACTAAATTCTACATTCATCTAACAGGTTAAAAAGTGGAAACAAGAGTGGATGCAGCCTCACCGACTCTTGAAGAAAAGGTTTTTGATTCCCCCAGAACGAACTAATGAGTGTTCGTGTGGGCATGGCGATAACTATGAATATTGTTACCTTGAGTGGTTTGTGAAATGGAAAGGTCTTGGTTATGAGCATGCTACATGGGAATTTGAGAATTCACCATTTTTATGCTCAGCTGAGGGGAAGGCTTTAATAGACGATTACGAGAGGCGCCGTGAGCAGGTGAAGAAAGCATCTGATCCTTCTAGAACTGGGAAGGTAATTTTGCTGCTTGCTTCCAGCTTATAATTTAGCACCACCTTTTCATATTTTGATGTTTTTATTTTTCTTCCATATTAAAATTTTAAACAAAGTACTTGTGCTTACTAGTTGTTCTTGATGGGTTTATTGAAGTTTTGAATCTTTGTGCCGTGCCCCAACAAAAAAATATAATATACAAGCTACTATTTATAATGACCTTTTTTCTACGTCATTTTCTACCATGGGGCAAACTGATGGGCTCATCACGTATTCGAGGCGGCGCACCAAAGGAGGATTCGGCTCAACCACGTGACTCAGGGACATGTTCACACCTTTTGAATTAATTTCCATTATTTTATTATTAAAAGGGCAAACTTGTAAATTGCTAGTTTTCGGCAAGGGGGGATTTAAGGGGGGTGCGGCGGCCGGCCCTAGGGCATGCGATGCTTATTTTGTGAGTGGAATTTCAGAGAAGAGTACGGACGTCCTCTTAACGGCGTCTTGGGAGGGTGGTTGTCCCTACAATTGTTGCCAAAGTTATCCCTTTTATCTCAATTTTCTTTAATAAAGTTCAGATTTGTCTTAGGTTCCATTAATTTGGTATCAGAGCGTTTGATCCATGACGGCATCGACAAGGGCTAAAGATCGGGGCAAAGCGGGGGAGGAGAAGAATAATGGAGAGATCGTGGAGGTGAAGAGAACCCTAACGGAGAACGGCGAGCTCGATTGCAAAGTTGACGGCTTCCATTGATTAGCTCACGGCTAAACAAGACAAAACAGACGAAGCCCTCGCGCAGATCATCTTTTAGCTTTCGATTCTCAACGAAAAGATGGGGAGCGACGGCGCGAACCCTAGTTCTTCAAAAATGGTTCCACCTTTGGAGAAGGGAAAGAAAAGGTGGAGACTTTCGATGAAGACTTACTCGTCGATGCCGATGAATACTTCAAAGATGAGGAAGAGCCATGGAGGGAGGAGATCGGGGGACTTCACCGGAGCGTCAGAATAGTGCGGTCGAACCCCCAGACGCAACCCGGGGGCCGACCGACCCCTATTGGGGGCGGGGACACCGCCCCCAGGCGAGTTACCGGCAGGGCCAGCCGAACCCTGCCAGCCATTGGCAGGGTCGGCCGACCTTGCTCGGCCCACTGGAGGGCTCGTCAGGCCTCCGGCAGCCACGACAGGGCCTGCCGGGGGTCCGACAGGTTGCGGCAAGCCCCTGGCAGCCGCCAGAGGTCTTCAGCAAAATCCCGCCGGCCGAACAACCCCTTTCAGGCTTTCACTGATACGCCGAGGGTACGAGGAGCAATTTCAGGGGGCCGCAAGTTTTCTGGACTTATGCAGGGGGAAGTTTAGCATTACGGGGATGAAGGAGGAGGCAGAAATTACGTTGACGATGGTGGGGGAGCCTACGGAGGAGGCTTTGGAGCTGGTGAGGATTGGGAAGATTATGGGGGAACCGGTGGAGGTCCATGAGGTTGCTATGGAGACCGTGTAGATGGCCACATGGAGGACATGAGGCACATCATGGGAGGTGACAACATTATCACCAGCACAGATGCGCAGATGGTAGGCCAGATCTGGGGCATTTTGAGGGTGATGGCAGAGTAAAGAAGTTGAAGATGCCCATGTTCGAGGGAGAGGACTCGCATGCATGGATTTTCAGGGCGGAGAGGTACTTCACTGCGTATCGCATGAAAGAGGCACAGAAGCTGGAGGCAACATCCATATGTATGGAGGGGAGAGCCCTAGGATAGTATCAGTGGAAGGAGAAGCGACACCATTTCCGCAGTTGGGAGGAGCTTAAGGATCTCATTTTGAGAGGTTTCGGGATCCCCATCTCGAAAACTTTCACGAGCAGTTATTTGCGCTCGGGCAGGACGGACCAGTGAGGGAGTACATCTAGAAGTTTGAGACCTTGTCAGGGCGAGTGCACTGGATCACTGACGAGTCACTGGAGGGCACATTCATGAAGGACCTGAAGCCTATTATTTGCTCTGGGATTCGGCCGTACAAGCCCAAGGGACTGGCGGAGGTCATTGAGATGGTGCAGATGGTCGAGGACCACTAGGACGAGGAGAGGAGAGCTAGGAGCGGGTATGGGAGACAGGTGCAGCATGGAGCTTCAGCAGTTACAGGAGGGGTGAAGGCTACCACGGGGACAAATCAGACTGGCAGGGAGAAAATCGACGAGAGGAGCAGTGCGCCACCAGCTGGGGGTCAGTTCAGGAGGATGTCCGATGCGGGGATGATGGAGAAGCGTCAGAAGGGACTCTGCTTCACGTGTGACGAGAGGTTTACCCCGGGCCATAGATGCGCAGGACGCAAATTGCAGGGACTGCTACTGGAGGATGAGGGTGAGCACGCGGATGTGGATGCTGAGGCTATTGAGGACACAGTGGACCGATGGTTAGATGTAACGGAGGTCTCCCTTAACTATGTGGTAGGGTTCCCCCGAACCATACCATGAAGTTGAGTGGACATATTGGTGATCAGGAGGTGACAGTTCTCATCGATAGTGGAGCGACCCATAATTTTATCTCCAGGAGTGTAGTGAAACAGCAAGGGCTACAGCTGGTAAACATTGGCAGTTTTAGCGTGATGATGGGTACGAGCAAGAAGGAGAGCAGCAGGGGTGTATGTCGAGGACTGGTGCTGACATTACATGAGATACATATATTAGCAGATTTCTTGCCTATAGATTTGGGCAGTATAGTTATCATTCTGGACATGACTTAGCTGCATACATTGGGGGAGATGAAGGTGAACCGGAAACTTCTCAGGATGGAGTTTCAAGATACCGAGAGAGCAGTGATGCTGCAGGGTGACCTCAGTCTATGCGGACCCCAGTCTGTGCAGAGTTGCGGACCCCAGTCTGTGCAGAGTATTGGTTTCCTTGAAGACTTACCATCCGGGCAGGGGGGCTTTCTGGTGGAGCTACACATGATGGCAGGAGAGGGTGGTGCTGACGTATGTAGAGCGCAACGGGTATCACGAGAGGTGCAATCGATGCTGGAGCAGTTTGAAGATGTTTTTCAGGAGCCACGAAGTCTTCCTCCACCTAGGGACCATGAGCACGCCATAGTATTGCGAGAGGGTGGCCCATATCAGCGTCAGGCCCTATCGCTACCCCCAGGTACAGAAGGATGAAATAGAGAGGATGGTGGCAGAGATGGTTCAAGCTGGTGTCATCCAGCCCAATGTGAGTCCCTTCTCCAGTCCGACGCTATTGGTTAAAAAGGAGGGGAGCTGGCGCTTTTTGCGTAGATTACAGAGCGCTAAACAAGAAAATTGTGCCAGACAAGTTTTCCATTCAGGTGATTGACGAGCTCCTCGACGAGTTACATGTGTCAGCCATATTTTCAAAGATAGACCTCAAATCAGGCTTTCATCAGATCAGAATGAAGGAGGATGTCCCCAGGGCCGGTTCAAGCATAAATGAGGCCTAAAGCAAATTAAAAATATGAGGCCTAAGTATTAAAGCAAAATTTATTAAGAGCATTAATATAACTGAATTTAAACGGACATCATCCACTCCCAAACAAGCATGTTACAATCTTAAACTTAAAGAAAACAAAGATCAGGTTATTTGAACATTTTTCTAGCCTTTTGATTTCTAGCTTTTTGAGAAGCAAAGTTTTTTATCAAAGTTTTATATTCAAGACTTTCAAGTATATCTCTCTCAATTGAAAGAATACTCACCCCATTTAACCTATCTTGAGTCATGGTTGATCTTAAATATGTTTTCAATATTTTCAACTTGGAAAAACTTCTTTCCGCCGAAGCAACTGTTGCTGGAATGGTCAACAGTATCCTATATGCAATGCTTGTATTAGGAAAAGAATCTGTCTTATTAACATAATCTAAAATCAAAATTGGAGTATTAATATCTGCAGGTAGTACATCTTTTAGGACTCTTAACTCTGAAAAAAGATCACACCCATCAATATCAGAATGTTCACCGACTTTAAAAAAAATTCAAGATCTATGCAACGGTTCTTCAAAATACATTCATTTGAACATTTTTCTAAATCAAATAAAAATCCAAATATCTTTTCATACTCCACAAATTGTTCAAACCTTGTTTTAATTGAAACAATAACTTGATCAACTATATGTAGAAAAAACTCGATTCGAAAAGATTCTTCAACTGAAAGTCTAATCTCATCACCATTATTTTAATCAAATCTTTTCTTTCTATGAATCACACGTTTCTCACGAAACTTGGGTGCAATATCTAATTCTTTTGCAATTTCTTTTGTATCCTTCATAGCAGACTCAAACTCATTCTCCCTATATTTTTCAAAGTGAGAATTAAGGCCTTTTAATTGATCAATAGCAATGCCAAGATGCATATCTTTAGATTTTAACTTTTTACTCACAGTATTTACTGCAAACAATATATCATACCAAATATTCATGGACAAAAGAAATTCAAAGTCTTCTATCTCATATTTGGCTAAAGAATTTGCTTCACTTTTTGTTTTAGCATCATCACTAATAATTGCTAATTCAAAAAGAGCATCCCTAATGTTTGGAGCTTGGAATTTTATGGCCTTTACACTTTCAATTCGACTTTCCCAACGAGTATTAGATAATTGTTTAACAGAAAACTTAGGCACGTGGTCTTGCAAGAGCTTCCACCTTTTTGTAGAAGAAGAAAATAGACAATATATACGTTGCACCACACCAAAAAAAGATAAAGCTCTAGCGCATAAATTAGCCACATCACATAGCACAAGATTAAGATTATGACAACCACATGGTGTATAAAATGCTCTGGGGTTTATATCTAGAAGCCTCTTTTGCACGCCTTGGTGTTTTCCTTTCATGTTAGATCCATTGTCATAGCCTTGACCTCTTATGTCACTTACATCAAGGGTATGCACTTCTAAAGCACTTACAAGTACCTCAAAAAGACCTTTTCCAGATGTATCATCTACTTTCAAAAATTCTAAAAAGTACTACTCAATTTTTATTGGACTTACTGAAGTATTTACACATCTTATTATAAGAGTCATTTGTTCTTGATGGCTTGCATCGGGAGTACACTCAAGTATGACAGAAAAATATCTTGATTGTTTCACTTTTTTTATTATTACTTGTTTAACTTCAGAAGCTAAACATTCTATCAATTCATTTTGTATGCGATGACTCAAATAATGATTATGAACCTCACCATGTTGTATTCGTCTAACGTGTTCTTGCATCACATGATAAAATTCTGCAATCATCTCAATTATGCTCAGAAAGTTTCCATTACTAGGTTCATAGATCCTCTCATTCTTCCTACGAAATGCAAGATTACATTTCGCAAGATGTTTAACTACATATATAATCCTCAATAACAATTGTTTCCAATGCTCCTTTTCTTTGTTGATATTCTCTTGAATGGTTTTGTCAATTGTCTCATTTTTCTTAAATCTCTTCTCTACATCAACCCATTTACTCATGTTAGTTATATGTTCGTAGCTTGTTTCATGAGTTTTGAGCTTAGCACTAAGGTTTCTCCAATCATTTGTTCCTTCATTCACAAGTAAACTAGTACAAATTTTTGAACTAAACAACTTGCAACAAAAACAATATACTTTATCCTTTACTTTAGAGTACACAAGCCATTTTCTATCATATGTTTCTCCATTTACTAATTTCCTAGTATAAAAAGTGATAGAAAAGTGTCTATTAAGCACATCAACTGGAAAATCTAAATTGCACTCTCGAATAGGACCTTTTTCAATCAATATATCTCTAAACTTCACATCAATATTTATCCAATTTCCAGGATCATAAATATCTTCAATAGTCATAAAATTTATCACATCTTTTGGGTTATCATTGTTTTCCTCATTAACCGTTGGAGTATTTTTCATTGGTATTATCTGATCATCTTTACCCACAATATCTTCTACAATGTCTACTAATTCTTCCTCAATTGTTATTTCATCTCTTGAAGAGGATGTCTCATTTTGCTTGTTAATCATAAACTTATCAAGAGCTCCCTTTTGAGATTGAAGTAATTCAATTTTTTTTCTTCTTTAGTTTTTCATATCCACTTGCAAATTTTCTAGTAGATATTGTTGAAATAAAACACAATAGAATAAATAAATAATAAAATAATCGATACACAAAGATCAATACTTAAAGGCTTTAGTCTAGAAAGATATGACCTGAGATATAAGAATGAGGTCTCCGGTCTGAATCAATCTCCTCTTTTTCTAGCTAATCTGATCAATGTATTTTTAAACTGCAAAAACAAAACATATAAGCGTTTGTTATTCATTTGATAAATAAAAACAGAGTATAATTAGCGAATCTGGATTAAGTAAATCATTCTCCATTTAGTAAAAAATAATAGATTGTGATGTACCCATGAACAATATAACCCAGCTAATCTAGATTTTTTGGGTGTGAAAATGTGTGAAAATGTCTGTGCCCCCCCCAAACCGAAAAAAGGCAATAGCAAGTTGTGTGGTCCATTGCCCACTGGTGGATATCTTAAAGAGGATATGTTGGTCCCTGGCCTATAACATATGCCTCTAGGTTTTCTCAGCACTGCAACAAAGCTAGCTACGGCTCATCCTAAATGCTTATACTTTACAATATATGTATACCGGAGAGGACCACATGAATTTGTGCAGATGATCATTAAGCTCCACTGTTGCAAGTATATATCAAAAAGATTTGAATTCATGCATGTCAATATTTTGTTATTAATCATTGGTTGATTAGTTAGTAAATTTGCATAATGGGTTCATAACTTGTGATTGTGACTCTGACTCTGAATGGGATAAGGAAGCAAGCATATCTTCATTCCCTTTGCGCTAGTGATTCTCCGGCATCCACACCTCGACAATAATGGCTTCCATAGATTTTTTTATGTGTGTGTAAGGATATGAAGATTCTTTAATAGGTGAAGTTTGATAGCCTGTAAAATTTAGGGGGTAAAAAACTGAATTTACTCTAAAATTGACGTCTGCTTGTCAATGCCACAATATGTTGCAAACTGTACTGTGCCTAGCTTTTCATCTTTTCTAGGGTTTCTAAAGATTGAGCATCTTTCCTTTCTTACATAGTCATTAGTCACTAGATATCAAACAGAACCAATATCAAATCTTGTGGTATTAACAATTAAAAATTAACACTTAAAATTAAAATCTAATCTTTTGTTTCCATTCAATTACCTAGATTAAAATAAAAGTAAAAAATCATACCTTTGATGAAAAAACCCCCCAAAATTGATCGAAGTCTGAGGGAGAGGCGGAGAGAGGCGCCTGCACTGCATCACACTTCGGGCGCGATGGGCTCGATCTGAGAGAGAGGCAAAGGCCGCAGAGCGCCGAGTCGGAGAGGGCCGAGAGGCACAGGCAGTCGCAGTTCGAGAGAGAGAGAGAGAGAGAGAGAGAGAGAGAGAGAGAGAGAGAGAGAGATGAACGGGTGCAAATTGTAATCGGTGGAGGCTCTTAGGGGGTTTCCTCTCAAATTAAATGCTTGATTGACTAAATCGGTGGAGGCCACATCATGTACAATTTGCTTGATGACTGAATCTGTGAAAGGGCGCACTGCAATAAATGTTTTCAAGACTGAGGCCTCTCAAGCTGGGCCCACATGCTGGGATGGGATGTTAAATTTGAATCGGGCCTTCTAAATTGGGCTTCAATGGGAAATTTTAGGCAGGTGAAAAAATTTTTGAGGCCTCTCAAATTTAGAGGCCTAAAGCACATGCTTGAGTGGCCTTAGGCTAAAACCGGCCCTGGATGTCCCCAAAATGGCCTTCAGGACACATGAAGGTAACTATGAGTTCTTCGTCATGCCCTTTGGCTTGACTAACACACCGGCTACGTTCCAGGCACTGATGAACTAGGTATTTCGTCCATACCTGAGGAGATTTGTACTTGTATTCTTTAATGATATCTTGGTGTACAGCCGCTCATTGGAGGAGCACTTGGATCATTTGCAGGTGGTGTTCCAGGAGCTGCAGTAACACCAGCTGTATGGAAATCGAAAGAAGTGCTTATTTGGGCAGCCACATGTAGAGTACTTGGGGCATATGGTGTCCTCAGAGGGTGTTGCTGCAGACATGGCGAAGATTGCAGCAATGTTGGACTAGCCGCGTCCCACCACTCTTAGGGGTTGAGGGGGTTCCTAGGCCTCTCAGGTTACCACAGGAGGTTTGTAGAGGGGTATGGTATGATCTCACAGAGTTGTTGAAGAAGGATCAGTTCGTGTGGAGCGACGAGACGACACTTGATTTTGAGGCCTTGAAGAAGGCCATGACTACCGTACCAGTGTTGGCGCTACCCAACTTCTCGAGGCCTTTCGTGGTGGAGGCTGATGCCTCGGGTCATGGACTAGGGGCGGTACTGATGCACGATCAGTGTCCTATTGCTTAATACAGCCATGTGCTGATAGCGAGGGCCAGATTGAAGTCAGTTTATGAGAGGGAGCTGATGGCTATAGTCATGGCTATTATGAAGTGGAGGCCATACTTGCTTGGGAGGTGCTTCTTAGTGCGCACAGATCAGAAGAGTCTCAAGTACCTTTTGGAGCAGCATATGGTGGCAGAGGAGCACCAGAAGTGGCTGGGGAAGCTGATGGGGTACATATTCGAAATAGAGTGCCGTCCAGGGTTGGAGAATAAGGCTACTGACGCTCTATCACGGAGGGATGAGGATGTTCAGTTGGCGGCGATATCTGTTTCAGTGCTTCAGGACTGGGAGCCATTGCAGAGGGAGGTCGAGGGGGACCAGGAGCTGGCAGACATTCGAGTGGCACTTCTAGGGGGGTCAGCAGATCACCCAGGATATTCCTTGCCGGATGGGAGATTGGTTTATTGGGGACGCCTGGTGATACCGAGGACTTCCACCCATATCCCTGCCATACTTCAGGAGTTCCATTGCTGTGCCGTGGGCGGGCATTCCGGGGTCCTCAAGACCTTCCAGAGATTGGCTAGAGAGGTATATTAGCGAGGAACGAAGAAGGACGCGTCGAAGATGGTATCTGAGTGTGACGTGTGCCAGTGTCACAAATATATAGCGATGTCACCGGGGGTTACTACTGCCACTGTACTTGCCAGAGCGAGTCTGGGAGGACCTCTCCATGTATTTTATAGATGGGTTGCCGAAGTCTGGAGGATTTTTGGTGATATTTGTTGTGGTGGACCGCCTCAGCAAGTACGCGCATTTCATACCGCTCAGGCACCCTTACAGTGCAGTTTCAGTTGCAGAGGTCTTCTTCAGGGTGGTCATCCGCTTACATGGGTCCCAAAGTCCATTATCTCTGATAGGGAGGTCTTTTTGAGCAGATTCTGGCAGGAGCTTTTCAGATTGCAGGTGACAGTTCTGAGGCGGAGTACCGCCTACCATCCGCAGACTGACGGCCAGACGGAGGTCGTCAACCGGAGCATCAAGACCTACTTGCGATGTTTCATCTCTGAGAGCCCGAAGGAGTGAGCCCGTTGGTTGGTGTGGGTAGAATATTGGTACAATACCTCCTATCACACGGCTGCTCAGACGACGCCTTACTGGATTTTGTACGGTCGGGATCCCCCTCATCTACCGCACTACGGACAGGAGGCGACTCCAGTATCAGATATGGATAGTATTTGGCAGAGCGGGACATGATTTTGGGGGAGCTGAAGCTCCATTTGGCTAGAGCTCAGCAGGTCATGAAGGCGAGGGCTGACCTACACCGTCGAGACGTTCAGTTGGATGTGGGTGACATGGTATATCTGAAATTGCGCCCCTATAGGCGAAGTCTCTAGCTCATCAAAGAAATGAGAAGCTCTCTCCCAGGTATTTCGGTGCTTTTGAGGTGGAGGCTAAGGTGAGGGCAGTGGCTTATAGATTGAAGTTGCCACCAGGATCAGTCATTCCACCGGTGTTTCACGTGTCCCAGCTGCGCCAGGCGATTGGAGAGCATACACCTTCTCCTTCACTTCCGGAGACATTGACCGAAGATATGTATGTCTTATTGGAGCCTGAGGAGTTGAAGGGTGCGCAAGAGGGGGACTGGAGAGCGGGAGGTGTTGGTGCGATGGAAGGGCTTGACTGAGCACGAGAGCACCTGGGAGTTGGTGAGCGTCATGGGACATCAGTTTCCAGATTTCTACCTTGAGAACAAGGTGGCCCTTTTGGGGGGAGTAGTAATGTACTTATCACGTATTCGAGGCGACGCACCAAAGGAGGATTTGGCTCAACCACGTGAATCAGGGACGTGTTCGCACCTTTTGAATTAATTTCCATTATTTTATTATTAAAAGGGCAAACTTGTAAATTGCTATTTTCGGCAAGTGGGGATTTAAGGGGGGTACGGCCGGCCGGCCCTCAGGCATGCGAGGATTATTTTGTGAGTGGAATTTTAGAGAAGAGTGCGGACGTCCTCTTAACGGCGTCTGTCCTCTTAACGGCGTCTTGGGAGGGTGGTTGCCTCTACAATTGTAGCCAAAGTTATCCCTTTTATCTCAATTTTCTTCAATAAAGTTCACATTTGTCTTAGGTTCTATCACAAACCTAAGCTTATTGTTTGGAACCTGTCTTTGGCTGTATCTTCTGACACAAATTGGTGAGAAATGACTGTTTGAATTATTCCATCTGAAATATGCCTCACATCTTCCAATCATTTGGAAACCTTTTACATAATTTTTACGTCCCATCCACAATTTTGATTATCCTATGTAACTTGTGCTTTGATCGCTTATTACATCGAGTCCAAAATTTCTTAGATTGTTATCACTGTGGCAACTGCTTGATAGTCTCAGTATGAGATAAACAAATTGGGCTTATTCCATGAAAGAATAAGTTACATAGAACTTCATTCTTTTGCGGTTAGTATAATAACTGCTATCTTATGTTGCCTTCATAGGATTGATTTAGTAGCAAGCCTATCACTCTGTATTGCTTGTATAGAGTATTAATTTTTATAGCTAATATGTATATAGGGTAGTTTGTATCTTTCCTTTTTTTCTTTTTCTTTTTTAAAACTTAAAATGGCTTTGCAATTTATTTAATTCTTAGTAAAGCGTGTCACAAATATCTGAAAGCATCAAATTATAGATTCTTCTTGATTTTACTTTCATCTTTTCTTGTCCTGCCTCACGTTATATCTTTTAAAACCTTCATTCCTCATAAAATGCTGGAGTGTAGTTTTTAGATATAATTTTTCAAAAAAAATTCTTTTCCAGCCATGACATTATATGTTTGCGGAGTTTATAAGTGAAGTGATCCTACTGCTTCGTGTACATAATGGGGCTGGATTCATATTAGCCTGGCTTAGGATGCATTTAAATTTCCAGAGTCCTAGCGGATCCCATGTATATATGGAGGTTTAGATGCCTGAGTTCATTCCGAAATTAAAATGGTCAGCTTTCGGTTGTAACTGGCTCATTTCAAGCCATATAAGCTAATCCATGATCATGATCTAGCAAGTTATATTGGAAGTAATAAGTAAACTTCTTTTAACATAATGCATATTGTTTCTAATTCACCAAGTCAAGAATTCAAAAAATTCCTAAAAAATGGCAAAGAAATGTGAGGAGATGCTTATATTCCGATAAATATAGGCTGCTTTTGGTTAGAGGATTTGGTTGATGAAAGTTGCCTAGAGCATGGGTTAGGGGGAGTCACCACTTCCTAAAATACGTCAAAAAGCAGAACAGGACAGGTCCACGATATCTTTAAACGAAAAGGAACATCCTCTTGACCTAAATACGACATGCTTCAATCAGTCACACCGTTGGTTCTTTTACTTATGAAACTAATAATGAGTTACTACAATTAATTTAATTCATAGTTTACTAGTCAAATATGAAAGGTAGCAAGAATGAATAACGAAAGTTAAAATAATGATATGAATTTTTGCAATTAAAGTAAAGGGATCAAAGACTCACTGAGATTGTTCTCCAGTGAACTCAGGCACTGAGTCACTCTTTTCTAGAATGCCATTTGATAAACTTGCTTTTCGGATCTGACGGACATTTCAAATATGAAAATATCAGATAGTGGCATTCGCTCGATAAGTTTTATTAGTTCAGGAATTTATTTTATTTAACGTTTCATTTGCATATGCTATCTGGCTGGTAAATACGAAAATAATTAAATAGCAGGATAGTGAATAATTAAGTAGCATGATAATGAATAAATAAGTAGAATGATTGATAAATAAGAATGATGATAACTAGGCAGGTAATGTCTAAATTAGGCAATGAGAAAATCAATGTCATTGTTGTACTTGCTCAGTTGCTCAGTTGTTTTTGTCTAACATTTAGCTCATGTCCGAAGGTATGGTGTGTAATTTGGGTGTTCCATTCCGTCTCGGAACAATGATTAATAAGGTCAATAATCACCTTCCCATACGGTCCAGACATCCACGAGTAATAAATCTATTCATACGATTATAGAGGCAGACTGCATTCGTGGGTAATAAACCTTCCAGTATGGTTTCTATCTTGGCGGGCTATAACTGTGGATAGTAATTATAATCTTAATCCTTATCATTTTCATATCTAGATAACATAATATATCATCCTTCCATCGTTTATATTTGGATAACACTAATACAGTAAGGGATCATCATCGCTTCTGCACCTTTTGTGACATTAAGTTACATGAAACCCTGTGTGTCATGTTATTACTTTAATATTTTAGATTCATGCCAGATTCATGTTAGGATCCAATGATTCATGTTTTTAACTTAGGTTTAAAGAATATACATGTCAATCAATCAATATAATCTCACCCTCATTTTTGAAAAGTGGTGACAATCGGTATGTAAACAATCAACACGTGACATTTGTCATCCCAATACAATCAATCAATTAGTCTGTTTTCGTTTACATTTTCATTTCAATAACCATGTCAAGTCAACTTATTTAACCATCTTAACAATGAATATTAACAATACAACATTTAGAATTCCGAATTAACATGAAAAATTAACAAGGCCTGAATCATTTTAATAACTTTAATCAATTAACAAATCAATAAATCAATAAATCAATATGTAAAAGAAATGCTACACTAAGCCTCTTTTTAATTATTCCATTTAATCAACATTATTAACACAAAAGACATGCAGTGTTGAAGTAGAGATTAGGCTACAGGGCCGAAATGGATATTAAGCTACATGTGATGTTAAACAACAGAAATTTCATTGTCTTCGACCGAATCATAAGTACATTGTTTTTCATACTATAGTCTTGCTACAGTCCAATTACAACAAGCTACAGTGCCAAACGACAGTGTCAGGATTCAGGCTTCATTGGTAAATCATCGAAGTAGATGATGATGAACACATCTAAGAAATTCATTAACAACAGATGCATTATTAATGAATTCTACATTTATTAAGAAAATCATCAACCTCATCAAATCCTAAAATCAGTAGGATTAACTAGTATCAGGGCAGAGCCATGACATAGGAAAACCCAAATAGTTGACTAACATTCTCTACTATTCCATTCCAATTTTCCAATTCAAGTTCATAGACATCCTACTAATTTGAATCAAAAATCGATCATCATTTTATTTCAAAAACTATGTCCACTAGTTTCATTTTTTTTGTAAATAAATTTCAGTTGGGATGAAACTTACCTAAGGAGTGTTTAGATAGCGGGACCATCGGAGACGACAGTTGTGAGCATGCAATGGTAACTGTCGGCTTCAACGCTCATTGGATATCAATGGCAACGTTATGTCACAAACTAGAGGTCTCAGGATCGACAGTGGCAAACTCGGGCAATGACATGTATGATGACTACGGTGATGCTTCGGCCGGTGACGACTAAAGCAAAAGAGAGATGCCAAAATATTGTGAGAGAGTTGAGGGAGAGATTGGGGAGTTGATAATGACATTGGTTATACCGTTGTAGGGTTATGGTTTGCGAAGAGAAAGATCATAGGGGGAAGATGATGAGAGAGAGCTCAAGGGTCTTGGGGTCGGTGGTTGCAACTGAGAGAAGAGAGAGATCATGAGATGGATAGAGATTACTGGGAAAGAGAGAGATCGGAGAAGGGGGAGAGGGATCGAGGTGGCTAGGCGAGGAAAGGAGAGTGGGAGTTTTGGGTGGTGGAGAGAAATGGAGCTTGGGATGAGAGGAGTGTGGATGAGGGAATATAGAGGGGAATAGTGTTGGGGTTTGTGTTTTGGGGGAGCAGGTAGGAAGCAGGTAGGGGTTTAATAGGGTTTTGGATCGGGTTTAGGTTACGGGTTTTGTTTTGTACTAGGAATCCGTTAAGTTTATAGGCTTAAGTTTGAAACAGCTTTGGGTCAGCAGTTGGGTTGTGTTACAAGTTTAAATTTAAAAATTTTGATCTGATTTTAAATAGGATAAATTAATAATTTATTGAGGGGTTATAATTTAATTTTAAATTTTTTAGTTTTAAGTGAAATGGGTTGACGGGTCGTGGGTTCACGAGTTTGTTAATGAAAAATAGAAAATAGAAATAGAAAACATTGTATAAAAATCACATAAAATTCTAAAAATTAAATTAAATTGAAAAATGTTTGATAAAGAATTATTTTTGTCAAAAAAGGCGCGTTATGTTTTGTTTAGTTTTTTTTTTTTTGGGGGGGGGGGGGGGGTTGTGGGCAACTGTAAGGATTTTGTAACCTAAAGTTTCAGTATGCGGTTCTAGGTGGGATTAAGTCAGTTTATGGAAGGATGGAGCTGGTTTATGGCAATTCATATTTCCTAATTCTGGACTATTTTGACCGGTTTGGTTGGAGTTGGATGGGTTAGGGCTAACCCCACATCAACTCTTCCGGCCAAAAAGGCCATATATAACTGACCATTATAGTAAGTTCAATCAAAATCTATGCGTTATTTCATCATGTAACAAACGGTTTGGCTGGAGTTGGACGGGTTAGGACTAACCCCACATCAACTCTTCCGGTCAAAAAGGCCATATATAACTTACCATTATAGTAAGTTGGATCAAAATCTATACGTTATTTCATCATGTAAGAAAATAGATTAGATTCTTCTAGTAATGTAACCCCATGAGATTTTAATATCTAACAATAAATATGGCAACAAGGAGAACAGTAATACATGTTTCTTGTACAAATCCTTTAATGATTAGTTTGTAACTAATTTAGGTTCATTTGGCAAAATGCCCTAACCAGAAAGCCGTCCAATTAAAAATTGGCCCAAAAGTCTATGCCAAAATCCTACTAGTAAATTACAAAAGCTTGAAGCACGTGCTTCTCTTATTGGGCCGTACTGAGTCCAACCTGTACCGGGCTTGGGACAATTCCAAGACATACATATTATGCTACAACATGTGTTGACTTTGGCCAGTTGTCTCTGGTATTCCCTTTTGGATTCTGCTTTAAGCCGAGCTTAGTTTGGTGTCTGCTTCGCATTCATTAAACTTCCCATATTGGTTTAATTTTTGTCTTTCTTACCGTTTAAACATCTCTCTATCCTAACTTGTTTATTATTATTCTTTCCATGGACGACTTTCGTGATATTCTGTAGTTTTCAGGCTGAACATATTAAGAAAAAGCCATTTGACAACCTTGCAAGATCACTGGATGGATGCCTATCTAAACTTGATAATATTCATCTAGAGTCTGTTCACAGAATCCTCAAGAGCTGGCACGGAAACCAGAATGCTGTTATCATTGATGATCAGGTAGGATTTACTACATGATACTAATTATTTCACATCTTTTGATGAGATATTATATTACTTTCAATGGTGAAAAAAATTCTTTTGCATTGGTGTTAAATTATTATGCTTCCTTTTGGTTTTAAGGTAATCTCTATGATATTTACTTCAGAGTCTAAGGACTTAGATTTTGTTGGATGAAACAGAATGTATGAATGCTGCTCTTTCAACCTGTGGGATGAAGCTATGACCATAATTATGCCAATAACACCTAATTACTAATCATGATGGTAAGGTCAATAGCCAATAAATACTTACCATGCGATTTCATGATACAGGTGAATCTTATTGAAGGAAAAAATGCATAAGATAGGTATTCAAATAGCCATGACATATGTGTGAGAACGTTGGTAATGTATGAACCGTGATGTCCAAATATGACCGTATGAACTGATAACATTGTGGTTGAGATGGATACGCTAGAATTCACAGATAAAATGAGAGCTCTGATAGAGAAGGTGGCAATTAGTAGAATCAATAGAGAAAAACAACTCATGTAGTCAAGCTTGAAAGTTTGGGATAAAGCTTGTTATTGTTGTCTTGGCTTACGAGCAGTTGTAACGCCCCAGGAGAGGGAGCCGTTACACTCTTAATAGTTTTGCAGGTCTTGCATGTACCCGTGAAGTCAATATAGTTTAAACAGGAAATATTAAGAACAAAGATAAATGAAATACTCTTTTATTAAACCTTAAAAGAGAATTACATTGTCTAGGCAACAACGACAACTACAACTCAAATTAAGCAAAGCTGAAAAGAAAACGACTAAGAGAAAAAAACTAACTCTCCTGATGACACAGAAGCTCAGAAGTCTACGTCCTCAACAGGAAAATCGGACTCCTCGTACTGCGGGGCCTCCTTCGAGCTGAGTATTACCTGATGGATTTGAACCACCATTAATAAAGTAGATTGCAAAACCGAATTAAACATTTAATTAATTATTTTACAGGAAAATTAAAAAATATAAAAGGAACTATAAAAAGGAAATTACTGACCTGGCGTGACCAAATGACAATAAGTAATGAGCAAATGACCAAAGGAAAATGTTGTATTGTGTCGTGACTTATAAAAGGAAGGCACGATGTGCAACGTGAAGTCCACCTTGGACCGCGAGGTGCTACCCCGGGCCGAGTATAAGGACGAATTGTACCGAGAACTCAGGATCCATAAAGAAAATCCTCCCAGATAGGGGCCATAAGCATGGCTTCAATCGCTCCCGTATCCTCTCAATTTATAAGTTACCCCATACCCATGATGTCACGTGTAGTTGTTCTCTAGATTGTATATTTAGTTAGCTATGCAACTATATCCTCAGGTTATCATGTTTGGTGCAAGAACATGAGGTGTACCGATAATATTGTATCATTTTGTTGCATAACTTCTAAACAGATGCTTTAGAGAAAAGTTTCAATTATATACGTATGTCCAATTAACATTATGAGATAACCATCCATCTATCAAATACGCAATAATTATCAACAAGCACTTTTAAAACGAGTTGCAACAAGAGAAAAATTTCTATAACGTCAAAAGTGTAAATGTAAGTAATAAAGAATCTTCAAAGAGCAAAGTAAGATTGATTAAAACATAAGAATGAATCAGATTCATGTTGGCACCTTTCTAAGTTGTGGTCTACCTGCCTAGAGGAGTTGCTCTGTTCCGGATTTGCTTGAAAGGCTACTGATCCATCTCAATTTCATTGCAATAAAGAAGGTACATGTTCCCAGCTTTTAAGATAACTTATACGGGGGACAAAGACTGAATTTTATAAAGGAAAACTCGAACTTGATTTATAAAAGGAAAACTGAAACTTCATTTATAAGGGAAACTGAAACTGAATTTGCAAAAGAAAGCTGAAACCTGCTTTATGGGGGAAACTGAAAATGGGTTTATAAAAGAAAGCTGAAACTTCATTTATACGGGAAACTGAAACTGGGTTTATAAAAGAAAGCTGAAACTCATTTATACGGGAAACTGAAACGGAATTTGTAAAGGAAAACTGAAACTGAATTTGTAAAAGAAAGCTGAAATTGCTTTATGGGGGAAACTGAAACTGGGTTTATAAAAGAAAGCTGAAACTTCATTTATACGGGAAACTGAAACTGGGTTTATAAAAGAAAGATGAAACTCAAAAATAATACTGAACTTAATGCTCAGAGAATTCTATTATAATTTTAAACAATTACTGAACTGAGATTCTAGAAGAAAACTGAACTGAAAATTTAAAAGAACAAAAAAAACTGAATTTTCTTTAAGGATCATCATTAACCGAATCTATAAAGGAGCTGAATTTTAATATTTGAAAACACTGAACATGAGGAAACAAAAACAGAGCTGAAACTTTAATATTTTAAAAGAACAGAACTTAATATAGGAAAGATCAACAGCCCAAGGAAAAATAAGATATAAGATATGTATATTTCCAACGGAAAAACTGAATATGTGCAAGTCAACGCAGGCAAACCCATGCCGTGCCTTCCACCTCGGCGGCTGACCACAAATAATTAATTCTACGCAATGGTATAATAGTGAGCAACGGCGAAAGTGCCATGAATTCAACCTAGGTGCCCAAAGTATTCATAGAGGAGTTATCCTATCTAAAATATTACATGAATCATCATCTTCATTCTAATAATAAATAATTAGAAGCTTAATAGGGTTCGAAATCTACCTGAAATCGAAGTTTGCAAAACTATAATAAAGATCCGAAGCCAAACAGAGTGGAACCGAAACACCAAGAGCAGATCTGCGACCAAGGAGCAAAATCGAAAACCTCTCGGAGCAAGATCGGAAGTCCTAGGGCAATTTCGTAGCCCTAGGAGTGAGACCGAGTCCCACGGTGATGTCGAAGCCCTCAAGAGTAGAATCCGAAACTTCAGAAACAAAAAAAAACGGGAATTTTCGAAGAGACAAGGAATAGTTTTTTCACATGAAGAAAACGAAAACCCTAGAAATCCATTTATATAAGTAAGGAGGGAAGAGAGGAGAGATCTTATCGCGAGGGGGCGGGATCTGCAACCGGCACGAGGATCTCGCGAGAGGGGGTTGTGCGCGTCACCGGATGGAGAGGGTTTTTCAAAAACCCTAACTGCCGCCGCGATTCTCGCCTTCGCCGCTAGTGCGAGGAAAACGAACCGAAGAGACTCACCTGGGCTCGGGTCGAAGAGAGAGAGAGGTCGGGGGTTTCGGGTCCGCCGCACGCGAGGGAGAGAATGGGAGCGTCGGGGGGTTCTGCTGGGCTTGGGCCAGAGAGAAAAAGGGAGTGGGAGAGAGAAAAAGAGAGGGGGGCTTTTTTTAAAGAGAGATGGGCTTGGGCTTTGGGCCTTTAGAGAACGGGCCTTTACACCTTATACACATTCAAAGAAATTCCGTCCTCGGAATTCAAAGAAAACACTAAACGGTGAAAAGGTACGGATACCGCTCATTCATCTCTTCTTCTCGCTCCCAGGTAGCCTCTCCTGGTGAGTCACGATGCCACATCACTTTAACCAAATCCACAGTCTTGTTCCTGAGAGCCCTTTGTCGACGATCAATTATCTCCACTGGCTGTTGTTCATAACTCAAGTCTGGCCTCACTGTGATCTCTGAATGATCAACCACATGGGTTGTGTCTCCCACATACTTTCGCAGCTGAGATATGTGGAACACATTATGCACACCCTCCAGAGATGGAGGCAGTGCAAGTCTGTATGCCACCTCGCCCACACGCTCGAGTATGTTAAAGGGTCCGATAAACCGTGGGCTAAGCTTTCCTCTGCGACCAAATCGGATCATGCATCTATTAGGTGAAATCTTGAGAAAGACATGGTCTCCAGGCTGAAATTCCAAATGCCGACTCTTTGCATCTGCCCAGTGCTTGTAACGGTCTTGTGCCACCTGTAGCCTCTCTCTGATAGTCCGTACAACATCCACTGCCTCTACAATCATCTCGGGCCCAACCAGTTCTCTGTCTCCAACATCGTCCCAGCTCAAAGGAGAACGACACTTCCTTCCATACAAAGCAGCAAAAGGAGCCATTCCAATACTCGCCTGATGACTATTATTATAATCAAACTCCACGAGATGTAGATGGTCTTCCCATGACCCCTTAAAATCCAGCATGCATGCCCGCAGCATGTCCTCCAAAATCTGTATAGTACGCTCTGATTGTTCGTTCGTCTGCGGATGATAAGCTGTATTGAACTTCAGCTGCGTACCCAACTTCTCCTGTAGACTCTTCCAGAAATGCGAAGTAAACCGGGTGTCCCTATCAGAAACGATACTCACTGGGACCCCATGTAGCTTCACAATCTCCTCCATGTATCTCTTGGTAAGAGTCTATGTAGACTGTCTAACCCTGAAGGGAATAAAATGAGCCGACTTGGTCAATCGATTAACGATCACCCAAACGGCGTCATGTTGCTTCTTGCTCTTTGGAAGTCCCGTCACGAAATCCATTGTGATATGCTGCTATTTCCACTCGGGGATGGGCAGGGGCTGTAACAGACCGGCAACGCGGTGATGCTCAGCCTTCACATGCTGACACACCATACATCTGGCCACACTTTGTGCTACGCTTCTCTTCATTCCATGCCACCAGTAATTTCGTCGTAGATCTTGGTACATCTTGGTGCCTCCTGGGTGGATGGAATACAGGGAACAGTGTGCTTCCTTTAATAATTCATCTCTGACATCTCCTGATGGTACACATATCCTGCTGCCATATCTCAATGATCCATCTGCATGTATCTGAAATTCTGGTCTCTGTCCTGCCAATGCCATGTTCCTTATCCGCTGTAGCTTTGCATCTCCTGTCTGAGCAGCCTTGATTCTGTCTACCAACGTCGACTGTATCTCCATATTCATAAATGACGAGGTCAGCCCGGGTAACACCATGTCTATTTCCATGTCGCGGATCTCCTGCTGCAATCTCCACTGTGTCGTAAGCGTCATCACTCCTGGAAGCTGACTCAAAGCGTCAAGTACCATGTTAACCTTTCCAGGGTGATACTGAAGATCAATGTCGTAATCCGCCATGAGCTTGATCCATCTCCGTTGTCGCTGGTTCAGATCCTTCTGCGTGAGGATGTATGTCAAGCTCTTATGTTCCGTATATACCTTCACGCGCTCCCCAAGTAGAAAGCGCCTCCAGATCTTCAAGGCAAATATTACTGCCGCCAACTCGAGATCGTGAGTGGGGTAATTATTCTCATGATTCTTCAATTGCCTTGATGCATATGCAACAACGCGTCCGTGCTGATGAAGCACACACCCGAGACCAGTGTAGTTAAGGAGCACCAAGGCGCACGCCTGAGGCGCACCAAGGCGCGAGGCGCACCTATCGCGCCTCGCCTAAGGCCAGGCTACATGTATATTTGCAGGCGAGCCAAGGCGAGTCAAGGCGCGCGCCTTGGACCCAAGGCGAGGCGACCCAAGGCGCGCGCTTTCTCATTTTTATGTCTTTTTTCCGTCTTTTAATTTTTTGGGCCCACAAACCAAAAGCCCACAAATTCTGGGCCTATTTCTTCTCTAATTTGTTGCATAAGCACACAGCCTTGAACATTTCAACCCTAGAGACCAGCCACCCAAACTTCCGGCCAAAATTCCAATCGACGAAAAGAAGCAGCGGCGCCCTAGCTCTCTCTCTCTCGCCGTCTCTCTCTCTCTCGTGCAGGGCAGCAGGTGAGTTCTTGTTTTTTTTTCTCCGTCTCTCTCTCTCTCTCTCTCTCTCTCCGTCTCTCTCTCTCTCTCTCGCGTGCGGGCAGAAGGTGAGTTTTGTTTTTTTTTCGTTCTGTATTTTTTTTCGTTTTTTTTTCATTCATTTTTTTCGTTCTGTTACTTTCTGTTTTTCCCTTGTTATTTTCAATAATCAGGTTCTAAGCATGATCTTTCCTGTATATTTTTTGCCTGTGTTTGTATGTTTCTTGATTATTCTTAGGTTCTGAGGACATAGATGCACACTAATTTTAAGTTACTACTTCCATTTGGTAAAATGGCTTTGCATGTTTGGTGTAGATGTTTATATCCGTGTAAATAGTAAATACTGAGATGATCTTGACAGAGCACCTTGTGTGTAATCATCGTATTGATCATGACTTAAAATACTACAACTCTTACACCATTTTTTGTTGGCTGTAAAACAATAGACTATAAATCTAACAGTTTACTAATTAAGCCGTCGTTTTTATGGTAACTGAAGGCTTTTTTTGTTTGTAGTCAACACTAAATGAAATGTTTCAGTTTAAATAAAGTGGATCATTAAATGTAACGATTTCCTTAGGAAGTAGGCCAAGCGGATGCTACAATAGCATAGCTATTAATATCGAAGCAACTCTGTTAATGTTTATACTGATTCCGGAACATGGCAATTCCCTCTGTATACATATATATCGACACATATGCCTGAATGTTCAGGGTTGCTTTATCTTGATTGCCAACTGAGCTATACATATGAATACAGTCAGATGCATTGGAAAATTTATATGCTTCAATCTTTCATGAAAATACAAGTGACTTGACTGCACCAAAATTGTCATGTTTCCACTTCTGTCCTTTGTTCTTTTGCCATCATGAAAAGCTTGGATACAAATGCAGTGAGTCACCATTAGAGACCATCATTTGTTATGAACAATCAATAGAAGTCTTCATTTCATTGATTTCTCTCCCCTGGTGGTGGATGCAAAAGCTAACATTATTTTGTCTCTCATCCATTGCCAAGACGGCACAAAGCTCATGCAGGAGATGTCTGCTTAGAGAAAACCTGCACCACGGAGAAAATAATTAGTACCACTAGAACAACAGTAGAATGGAAATCACTTCCAAGAAATATGAAGTTTTCTCTCTTCTGAATAAAATATTCCACATGATAGCATAACACCATTCAATAGCATCAAATTGTCCACAATGCATCAATATTTTGTTATCATTATTATTATTATTTGATTGCGAGTTTGCGACCCACAGATTCAAATTTTACTTGTATGAGAATGAAATGAAATGAAAAAGTGTTTGCTGTATATTGTGTTGTGTTGTGCATGAAATGAAATTGATTTATACATATGAATGGTTTGATTGTCAACAAAACTAATTATTACCATGTTGTAGATTGATTTATTATGGTGAACATTGTTTGATGTGTTAGTAGTTATGGCTGGAAATAACCCGGAGGGGTCAACGACAGTAGGCGCTCCTAGTAGAAAGGATCCAGCTTGGAAATATTGCAAACAGTCGGATCCTAAAAATACGAACGACTTGAAATGCAATTTTTGTGGAAGAGAGTTGAAAGGAGGCGTGTATCACGTGAAGCTACACCTTGTTGGAGGAAACAGAAATGTCCTTGTATGCAAACATGTACCGGATGTTGTTAAAAAGGAGATTCAAGATTACATGGACTCAAAAAGCGGGAAGAAGTCCTTTGCATCGTCTGCTGCTTCAAATGCTGGTGGTTCATTTAATATGGATGTTTCGGGAGAGGAAGACCGAGTTATGGAGGAGACTACGAGTGTTGGAAACAGTAAAAGAAAAACCGGTAACACTATGGATAAGTTTTTCTCAAAGAGGCCAAATACATCACAACCTTTGAGACAGGCGACATTAGATGAGTGTCTGGATCCTGCAAAGGTTGAGTATGCTAATACATGTGTGGCTAAATGGTTCTATCAAGCAGGCATTCCATTCAATACCGCAAGACTTGATAGCTTCAAAGAAATGTTTGATGCAATCTCTCGGTGTCCTGGCATGAAGCCGACTAGCTATCATGAGCTGAGAGTTCCTTTGCTTAAGAAGCAAGTTGGTATCACTAGAGCTCTCTTGGCTGAGCATGAAAAGGAGTGGAAGACGACAGGTTGTTCTATTATGTCAGATGGATGGACTGATAGAAAAAATAGGTCTCTCATGAACTTCTTGGTCAACAGTCCTAGAGGGACGGTGTTCATGGAATCTATTGATGCTTCAGCCTATACAAAAACGGGGAGCAAAGTATTTGAGTTGATGGACATGATGATTCAGAAGGTTGGGCCACAACATGTAGTTCAAGTCATCACCGATAATGCATCGAACTACGTGGCAGCTGGTAAGTGATTTATCCTTCATTCCTTCCCGTTGACATACTTTAAGCCTTTTATTTAACTTATTTTATCCTTCATTCATTATTATTTTTCTCAATGTGATAGGGAAGTTGATAGAGGAGAAGTATCCCAATATCTTCTGGACCCCTTGTGCAGCACATTGTCTAGATTTAATGTTGGAAGATATTGGAAAATTGCCCAACATAATGAAGACTATCAAGAAGTTCGTGGAGTTTAGTGGTTACATTTATAACCATGGGAAGGTGTTGAGCATGATGAGGGGCTTCACCAATGATAGAGAGCTAGTGAGGCCAGCAAAAACACGGTTTGCTACTTCCTTTTTGACTATGCAGAGTATCTATAATCAGAAACGTCAATTGCAAATGATGTTTAGGTCTCAAGAGTGGCTATCTAGTACTTGGGCAACAAATGATAGGAAGGGAAAGAAAATTGCAGCTACAATTCTTTCTCAGAGCTATTGGAATGGGATGGTGCTAGCATTGAAGATTGCATACCCACTTGTTAAAGTCTTAAGGCTAGCTGATAGTGAGAAGAAGCCAGCCATGGGTTACATGTACAAGGCCATTGAAATGGCAAAGAATAGCATCCGTGAGTCTTTGGACAATGATGAGAGCAAGTTTGGTGAGGCGATCAACATTGTTGATAAGAGGTGGGAGTGTCAGCTTCGCCGTCCATTACATGCAGCTGGATATTTCTTAGATCCAGGTACGTTTTATGATGATGAAGACATCCAGCTAGATATTGATGTGATGAACGGTGTATATGCTTGTGTGAAAAAGCTTGTGCCTCCTGAAGATCAGAAGCTTGTTTTGAGTCAGCTCCCCCTATACAAGGCTGGAAGTGGATTATTTGGGATTGAGTTCGCTATCATGCAGCGAAAGGACTTAGCACCAGGTAACTTACATTTTATTTAATGTATCATACATAGCTTAAATTATAGGTAAACTTATACGGCAACTACTCACTAGTACTCACGTTTGTAAAATTGGCAGCGGAATGGTGGAAGTCTTATGGGGCCACTGCTCCACAATTGGCGAAGTTTGCGATCCGCATACTTAGTTTGACTTGTAGTGCATGCGGGTGTGAACGTAATTGGAGTGTATTTGAGCAAGTAAGTAAAAGACAATCTATTTGCTGTTATTTTTGTATTTACCTATTTATAAATATTAACCAATACTCTTTTATTGTTTACTAGATTCATTCCAAGAAAAGAAATCGGCTTGAAACTCAACGGTTGAATGACTTGGTGTTTGTTAAATACAACACCATCTTAGAGGAGAGATTCAAGATGGGTGACAAGCTTGATCCTATCTCACTTATTGAGTTACTTGAAGATAGCAATGAGTGGACGACGGGAACGACACTCGAGGAGGAAGAAAGTGGAGCTGTGGACATTGATACTATTACTCCTATTGGTGAGTTAGCCATCCATACATTACTTTTTTCATTTATAAGACAAGTACTAGTTATATTTTATTAATAAGCACGTTTAATACTATTTCAATGAATTAAAGGAACTCAAGGGAATGTGGGTGTGGCGCCAACCCCAACCCCTCCAAGTGCGGCAGAATTGGAGGCAGATGATGCATGGCTTGAAGAAGAGAGACGTGAAGGACATGTTGCAGTAGAAAGAGGGGTGGCTGATTTAGAGGTGGATCATGCAGGAGGTGATTAGTAAAAAACTGATAACATTTCATGTCTTTATTTTCACGAGTTCTGATAAGTTTATTAACATATTTTTCTATGTTATGGACATATAGGGTCAACTTCTAGTACAAGGCCTAGTGCATCAGATAGAGTTATCAACATCACTTTCACTAGGAGGAGAGTTGGAGCACTAGGGAGAGCCTCCACATCATCCTTTCATCTTAGAAATGAGAGCTCTGGAGAGGAAGAAGCAGCACTGGCAGACGATGATGCAGATGCAGTTGATGATGATGATGATGAGACATATGAGGATGAGACTGACTTTCATGATGCATATGATTGATCTTTCTTTATTGCTAGATGGATCGTGGTCGATGGACAGATTAGTATATTATTGTTTTTCTATTTTGGATATCGGTTATGGATATCGTATTATGGATTATTGATTTTTGACTTGGTCAACCCATTATGATATATGATATGTGATGTTATATTTTGATGTTTTAATCATGATTAATTCTAGTTCCTATGCAAATTTATTTCTGAAATATCATACCTCTTCGGGGTTATATATCCAATTTTTATACACTGTGCGCCTTTTCAAAAAAGCCCGCGCCTTAAGTGCGCCTTGCGCCTCAGGCTCCAAAGGACATGTGCGCCTTGCCTTGCGCCTTGCGCCTTGACTACACTGCCCGAGACCTTTGCCAGACGCGTCGCAAAACACTTCAAAATCCCCCAGGCAATCTGGAATGACCAATATCGGTGCTGTCGCCAACCGCTTCTTCAGTTCTTGAAAGGCATCGTTACACGCCCTCGACCAAACATACATTACGTCCTTCCTTGTCAACTGTGTCATGGGCTCTGCGATCCGCGAAAAATCTTTGATGAACCTCCTGTAGTAACCAGCTAATCCCAAGAAACTTCGAATCTCTGATACTGTCTTAGGGACCGGCCAATTCTGTACTGCTGCAACCTTCTCTGGGTTCACAGAGATCCCTTCTCCTGAAATCACGTGGCCTAGAAACACCACCTTATCCAACCAAAACTCACACTTACTGTACTTGGCATATAGTTTGCTCCGCCTCAAGGTCTCTAGTACTGTCCTCAAATGTCCGGCGTGCTCCTGTGCATTCTTCGAGTATACCAATATATCATCCAGATACACTACCACGAACTTGTCCAAAAATTCATATAATACTTTGTGCATGAGATTCATGAATATCGCCGGTGCATTAGTCACACCAAACGGCATCACTAGAAACTCATAGTGTCCGTATCTAGTGCTGAATGCTGTCTTATGCACATCTTCTTTCTTGACTCTCAGCTGATGATAGCCGGTCTTCAAGTCCAATTTAGAAAAGACACTTGTTCCTCCAAGTTGATCAAATAAGTCGTCGATACGGGGAATAGGATACTTGTTCTTCACCGTAAGCTTGTTCAATTCCCGGTAATCGACATACATCCGCTTGGATCCATCTTTCTTCTTTACCAATAATATTGGAGCGCCCCAAGGAGACACACTGGGACGTATCCACCCTTTCTTCAAGAGGTCATCCAACTGCATCCGCACTTCAAACAACTCGGATGGTGACATGCGTAAGGCTGTCTAGAATAAGGCTGGGCACCAGGCATCAGCTCGATCGCAAACTCAACGCCGTGGTCTGGAGGCAACCCAGTAAGTTCATCGGGAACAACATCCAGAAATTCTCGGACTACCTCTGGCTTCTCTATCTCAATCTCCATGGCAGTCGCTGCTGTTGGTTTAGCTCTGAACCTTGCTGGTCTATCTGTTCTGACAAATTCGAATCTGGGTTGGCATGTCAAACACCACTCTTTGCGACAGTCAATCGTGGCATAATGTACCGCCAACCAATCCATCCCGAGGACGACGTCAAAATTTTGCATGTTGATGACGATGAAATCCGCTGGCAGTTTGTGTCCACATATATCCACATGACATGAAAGATATGCACTAGTCGTTGTTAGTACCCCACTGCCTGTGTTAACGTCCCAACAAGAATCGAGGGGCGAGACAGGAATGGTGTGCTGTTCGACGAAACGCTTGGACATAAAGCAATGTGAAGCTCCCGAGTCGAATAGGGCGAAGATGGGTCTATTGGCAACTATTATAATACCTACGGTCATGGATACTAAGTCTAAGCATACATATACCAGTGTATGAAAAACATAACTAAACAAGTAAATAAGAAGTAAACTGTAAACTACATACCAGTGATAACTTGGCCAGTGGCCTCTGCCTCCTCTGCAGTCATAGTGAAAACATGGCGCTTAGCTGGTGGAGCCTGAGTCCTCGCCTGTTGGTACACCTTCTGCTGAGGTGGAAGTGGAGCTCTACGCTGATTGCCCCCTGCCGGGGCTGGGGCTGAAGCGGTAGGCTGAGCTGGGGCAGCTGGTCTCTGTACCCTATGCGGGCATTCTCTCGCTGTGTGATCCTTGGCACCACAAACCAGGCACAAATTTAGATAAAGTCGGCATTCTGGCTTGATGTGACCCGGTTTGTTGCAGTAGTGACAGATAGGAGTGGGTCGCCTGAGTTGTGACTGTTGCGGTGGCTGGGGTGGTGCAGGCCTCTTAAACTATGCCTGATGCATATGCCTGTGAAGCTGTCTGGTAGGAGCAGGTGGCTGTCTGTGATGCACTGCAGGAGCTGTCGAAGAGGGAGGTGGTCGTCGTGGGGCAGCCACCTGATGCTCTCGTGCTCGCTCCCGCTGCACATACTCGTACTCTCGAGCAGTGGAGAGCACGTCAGCATGGGTCTTCAGTTTGAACCCGACCAGCTTATCACGTATGTCGATGTTCAGGCCCTTCTGGAATCTCTTGGCTCGGGCCAGAGGAGTGGACACCACGTCCTTAGCAAACCTGGAGTTTACAGGTCGTTAGAAAAAGAAATCATGTATTCGGAATAAATAACAGTTATGGGCCAAGAATACGCACCTGCTGAGCTTAGAGAACTCATCATCATATTCTTCCACGGTTATGGAACCTTGCTTCAGTTCCATAAAACGTTCCTCGAGCTCCATCTGTGCCTCGGGCGAAAAGAATTGGGCATCGAATGCCTCCTTAAATGCATCCCAAGAGATCAGCTGCGGTAAACGGTCCTCCACAGAATCCCACCATAACATGGCACCCTTGGTAAACTGTAGCCTTGCCATTTCGACCCAAGAATCCACAGGAGCTCGTACCGCCTTCAGCATATGAGTAATAGACCGCAGCCATTCTTCTGCAGCTAGAGGGTCCACCCGTCCAGTGAAGATCGGTGGACGTAGTGACCGAAACTCTTGTACTCCTCCTTCTCGCTTTGATTCCTGTCGTACGGGTTCCTGCCGCATGGCTTCCTGTCGTATGGCTTGAACCATTTCTCGCAGTGCTCGATCAGATATCTGGTGCACCATCGGAGGTTGTTCAGTATTAGCACCGCCATCATTGCGAGCATCGCTTCCGTTGGGGCCAGCTTCAGGATCGATATTGTTGGCGGGGTCCTCATTGTTGGGGATATGGTTCCCATTCCTGTTCATCTCCATCTCTGTGCTGACAATATCAGGATTTGATCCAACGGTGGTACGTGTACGTCGGTTATACACCTTCGACATTCTGTAATTCAAGGATGGTTGTCAGTTTAATAATTCGAGTATCTTATAAATATTTCCTGTTTATTCTATACTGTTCACGAGGTGGTTGTGCCGACCTGCATGGGCCACCACTTGTAATGCCCCAGGAGCGGGAGCCGTTACACTCTTAATAGTTTTGCAGGTCATGCATGTACCCGTGAAGTCAATATAGTTTAAACAGGAAATATTAAGAACAAAGATAAATGAAATACTCTTTTATTAAACCTTAAAAGAGAATTACATTGTCTAGGCAACAACGACAACTACAACTCAAATAAAGCAAAGCTGAAAAGAAAACGACTAAGAGAAAAAAACTAACTCTCCTGATGACACAGAAGCTCAGAAGTCTACGTCCTCAACAGGAAAATCGGACTCCTCGTACCGCGGGGCCTCCTTCGAGCTGAGTATTACCTGATGGATTTGAACCACCATTAATAAAGTAGATTGCAAAACCGAATTAAACATTTAATTAATTATTTTACAGGAAAATTAAAAAATATAAAAGGAACTGTAAAAAGGAAATTACTGACCTGGCGTGAACAAATGGCAATAAGTAATGAGCAAATGACCAAAGGAAAATGTTGTATTGTGTCGTGACTTATAAAAGGAAGGCACGATGTGCAACGTGAAGTCCACCTTGGACCGCGGGGTGCTACCCCGGGCCGAGTATAAGGACGAATTGTACCGAGAACTCAGGATCCATAAAGGAAATCCTCCCAGATAGGGGCCATAAGCATGGCTTCAATCGCTCCCGTACCCTCTCAATTTATAAGTTACCCCATACCTGTGATGTCAAGTGTAGTTGTTCTCTAGATTGTATATTTAGTTAGCCATGCAACTATATCCTCAGGTTATCATGTTTGGTGCAAGAACATCAGGTGTACCGATAATATCGTATCATTTTGTTGCATAACTTCTAAACAGATGCTTTAGAGAAAAGTGCCAATTATATACGTATGTCCAATTAACATTATGAGATAACCATCCATCTATCAAATACACAATAATTATCAACAAGCACTTTTAAAACGAGTTGCAACAAGAGAAAAATTTCTGTAACGTCAAAAGTGTAAATGTAAGTAATAAAGAATCTTCAAAGAGCAAAGTAAGATTGATTAAAACATAAGAATGAATCAGATTCATGTTGGCACCTTTCTAAGTTGTGGTCTACCTGCCTAGAGGGGTTGCTCGGTTCTGGATTTGCTTGAAAGGCTACTGATCCAGCTCAATTTCATTGCAATAAAGAAGGTACATGTTCCCAGCTTTTAAGATAACTTATACGGGGGACAAAGACTGAATTTTATAAAGGAAAACTCGAACTTGATTTATAAAAGGAAAACTGAAACTTCATTTATAAGGGAAACTGAAACTGAATTTGCAAAAGAAAGCTGAAACCTGCTTTATGGGGGAAACTGAAACTGGGTTTATAAAAGAAAGCTGAAACTTCATTTATACGGGAAACTGAAACTGGGTTTATAAAAGAAAGCTGAAACTTCATTTATACGGGAAACTGAAACTGGGTTTATAAAAGAAAGCTGAAACTTCATTTATACGGGAAACTGAAACGGAATTTGTAAAGGAAAACTGAAGCTTCATTTATAAGGGAAACTGAAACTGAATTTGTAAAAGAAAGCTGAAACTTGCTTTATGGGGGAAACTGAAACTGGGTTTATAAAAGAAAGCTGAAACTCAAAAATAATACTGAACTTAATGCTCAGAGAATTCTATTATAATTTTAAACAATTACTGAACTAAGATTCTAGAAGAAAACTGAACTGAAAATTTAAAAGAACAAAAAAAACTGAATTTTCTTTAAGGATCATCATTAACCGAATATATAAAGGAGCTGAATTTTAATATTTGAAAACACAGAACATGAGGAAACGAAAACAGAGCTGAAACTTTAATATTTTAAAAGAACAGAACTTAATATAGGAAAGATCAACAGCCCAAGGAAAAATAAGATATAAGATATGTATATTTCCAAAGGAAAAACTGAATATGTGCAAGTCAACGCAGGCAAACCCAAGCCGTGCCTTCCACCTTGGTGGCTGACCACAAATAATTAATTCTACGCAATGGTATAATAGTGAGCAACGGCGAAAGTGCCATGAATTCAACCTAGGTGCCCAAAGTATTCATAGAGGAGTTATCCTCTCTAAAATATTACATGAATCATCATCTTCATTCTAATAATAAATAATTAGAAGCTTAATAGGGTTCGAAATCTACCTGAAATCGAAGTTTGCAAAAATATAATAAAGATCCGAAGCCAAACAGAGTGGAACCGAAACACCAAGAGCAGATCTGCGACCAAGGAGCAAAATCGAAAACCTCTCGGAGCAAGATCGGAAGTCCTAGGGCAAATTCGTAGCCCTAGGAGCGAGACCGAGTCCCACGGTGATGTCGAAGCCCTCAAGAGTAGAATCCGAAACTTCAGAAACAAAAAAAAACGGGAATTTTCGAAGAGACAAGGAATATTTTTTTCATATGAAGAAAACGAAAACCCTAGAAATCCATTTTTGTAAGTAAGGAGGGAAGAAAGGAGAGATCTTATCGCGAGGGGGCGGGATCTGCAACCGGCACGAGGATCTCGCGAGAGGGGGTTGTGCGCGTCACCGGATGGAGAGGGTTTTTCGAAAACCCTAACTGCCGCCGCGATTCTCGCCTTCGCCGCTAGTGCGAGGAAAACGAACCGAAGAGACTCACCTGGGCTCGGGTCGAAGAGAGAGAGAGAGAGAGAGGTCGGGGGTTTCGGGTCCGCCGCACGCGAGCGAGAGAATGGGAGCGTCGGGGGGTTCTGCTGGGCTTGGGCGCGAGAGAAAAAGGGAGTGGGAGAGAAAAAGAGGGGGCTTTTTTTAAGAGAGATGGGCTTGGGCTTTGGGCCTTTAGAGAACGGGCCTTTACAGTAGTACTCTCCAACTATGGATCTCAAGATCATATACCACATGATTGAACCGTGATGGCCATATATGACCGTATGAACTGATAACATTGTGGGTGAGATGGATACACTAGAATTCACAGATAAAATGAGAGCTCTGATAGAGAAGGTAGCAATTAGTAGAATCAATAGAGAAAAACAACTCATGTAGTCAAGCTTGAAAGTTTGGGATAAAGCTTGTTATTGTTGTCTTGGCTTACGAGCTTGTTATTGGTCAACTCATATACCACATGATTGACGTAGGACGTGAATCGGATGCAGAGTTAGTGATGTGGATGACCTATGGAGGGCTGAAGGAGAAGCGAGTACAGGGTGATAGACCTAAAATTTGGGATACGAGGTTTTCGTTTTCTTCTTATCGTCTTCCACATGCCATCCTTATTTAATCGATAAAGAAATTTAATTGTATATATTCTTTACATGTATTCCGCAACTAACTCAAAGACTCGATGTTACTTTAAAGTGAATTTTAAGGAAAGAGCAAAACCACCGAGACAAGATTTTCGACTTTGTGTACGTTCAACTGTACTTAAATGTTGACATTGATTTATCTCAAATGTATTGTGGCAAACCGCAGAAAATTTCAGCAATAAGAGCCAATGAAAATTGAAACATGCTGGTAGATGTGCTTTTGTATCCTATCCAGTCTTTTGTTACGTAAGATGTTGATTCAACCTATAGATTAGAGTCCCCCGAGATCCGAATACATTGACTCTGTGCTTATAGATATCAAGTCAGATCTATACTTCTTGGTTTATTGATGAAAACAATGCAGGTAAACCTATGTTTCTTGAACATTTTTGCGGGGTTGTATTTTTATATCATCTCTTTTTTCTTTTAATTTTACCACATAATTCTTTGTATTATTTGTAAATCTAAAGTGTAGGTTGTGCTGTGTATGGAAAAGGTGCTAGGCCGGGCCGGGTGGGGTGCTGTAGTCACCACCTAGAGCCAAGTCACCAGGGTGTTGAGAGGAGAAAACAAAAGAGAAAAAAATTGGTATAGTGGGGGGGGGGGAGATATACATATACATACATGTATACATACATACATACAGCGTGAAAAGGGATTGAATTCAGTCCCTCTCCCATCTCTTTCTATCTCAAGAAACTCGGTTGCCATCTTCTTCAAGGATCTATGCGTGGGGGAGGCGCCGCTTAGGGTTTCCTTTTGAGACTCCGTTCCAGATCCGGCGCTGGTTCCAGATCCGGCGCTGGTTCCAGATCCGGTGCCTTTCCACCGGCGCGGCGCGTCTCCTGACTCCGTTCCAGATCATGCGCGGCATGTCTTCCTCCGACGCGTCTTCCTCCGGCGAGACATTCCCTCGGCGTGGTTTCCCCCGGCGAGACATTCCCCCGGCGCGACGCGTCTTCCCCCGGCGCCGTTCCAAATCCTCGGCGAGTCTACAGTCCAGACCCGGCGCGGCGCGACTCCGTTCCAGACTCCGTTCCAGACCTTTGCGCGTCTCCGTTCCAGATTCGACGTGTCTATGTTCATCTCTTCCAAGTCTGTTCGAGGGTCGACGATGGTGCCCTCTTCCAGTCGCAGATCTGGTGGTGGCAGTTGGATCCGTGCTTGACGGATCCGTAAGAGCAACAATCAGATCTGATTGTTGCTGGTGTTGGTAGATTGTGGACGCGGTCTGAGGATTGATAATTGTATTAATGCATCCAATTCGTACCATCGATGCAATGACTTTTGCTTTAAGAAGGAGATGTCTGCTTCAGTCTCAAATGGGGCTGACAGTGCTTGGAAGGTTGTTCACAGGCGGGGTGTGAAGTCTCATGCTAGAACTATCACCTCTGTGAGAGCGAAATTGGGTGAGCCGTTTGACAATGGTACACGACGTGCTCATTTGGCCCGATCAGATCTGAATATACTCCTCACCAAACGCGCGGCGAGGCCAAATATTCCTCTCCACTTCAGTAAGGTGACTCCGGCGGGCTCCTGGAAAGATATATGCGCACGATTCAGATCTAGTGATCCAAGTCGCAAGCTAACGTTCGTAGCCCCTGTGTTGGGAGGTGACGGTGCGCTGGCGGGCCTGATACTTGATCATTCTATTTCAGCCACTGCGAGACGTTGGGATAACAGGCCTAATACTTGATCATTATATTTCGGCCACTGCGAGACGTTGGGATACACACTCGTCGGCCACATTGTTGGCGATTACCCGTTCTACAGCCAAGTTCAGGCTTGTGTTAGTTGCTTATGGAAGATGGAGGCGGGATTACGGGTGTTCTCCCGTGAAAACGGGTTCTTCTACTTCAAATTTAAGCGGGCTGAAGATTGTGAAAACGTGCTATAGGGGGGCCATGGCTCTTCGAGGTCGTCTGATAGTTCTACGACGCTGGTCCCCTGAGCTCAAGCTTGAGCGAGATCTCCTCCGCCGCGTCCCAGTTTGGGTGAGATGTTCTAATCTTCCTCTCAACCTTTGGTCGCCTGAGATTCTGAACATTATCTCTAGTTTGGTTGGTTACCCTATTTGCATGGATCGTGCGATGGCCAATCTTGTGCGGATTGATTTTACCCGATGCTTCATTGATGTAGATGCCTCCTTGCCGCTCCCTAGAAAAGTCAACCTACTATTTGAAGACGGATCATCACTTGCTCTTGCGGTTGAGTATGAAGGCGAACCTTCGAGGTGCACCGAGTGTTTATCATTTGGTCATACTGTCATTCAGTGCCCGTTGGTGTCATTGGGGGGCCTGGCCCTTCAGTGGATTTCGAAAAAGAAGCGATGGATGCTACAGAGGGTGGGGGAGTGTTGGTGGAGCGGGGTGATGGTGGACCTGTCCCTGAGGGGTCTATGGTTGGCCCGATTATCGTTGGTGGTACTGGTGAGATAACTATTGGAGTTGGAGAGACTGTTGTTGATCCTAAGCCTATTGTCCCTGAGGTGGCTAGAGACAAAGGTAAGGGTGTTGATTGTGGGGTGGAGTTGCTATCTGATGAGGATGAGGTAGAAGATTTGGGTACAGAGCACTGGCCTAAGCTCTCTCGATCTTCGTCTGGACTGGGGAAGCTTGTTTTTCGGCTCCGCTTATTGGGGATGATGTTTTGGGGATGCCTCTACTATTGGTGACTATTTGCGTGCTGCTATGGCAACATCGGCCTCAGCATTGACGCCTTCTCATCCAGCTCCTCTGGAGACAGCTGGGATCGCTTACTCTCGTCCATTGCTTCTCGATGACAATAGCCATGATGATGACGACCTGTTACATTTTCACCGTGTCACCGACAATCCCGATTGGGAGCAGCTGGTTGCTGCTTCTGTGAAGAAGAAGCCATTCCAGGTGTTACTTCCTCCTCGCAGGGGTTCTCGGGTCAGGGTGGGGCGAGTCTTGCGCGAGTACACGACCTGATCTTTGAGTATGTTTTGTTGGGATCGTTTTTGTACTGTCATGTCACTTATGGCTTAGTGGATGGTTGGTTTGGTTGTAAGTGTGGGTTGTAGTTGGATTTAGCTAGCTTTGGGGTGCTAGAGGCCTAGGTTTTTGGTGTACACGACCTGATCTTTGAGTATGTTTTGTTGGGATTGTTTTTGTACTGTCATGTCACTTATGGCTTAGTGGATGGTTGGTCTGGTTGTAAGTATGGGTTGTAGCTGGATTTAGCTAGCTTTGGGGTGCTAGAGGCCTAGGTTTTTGGGTGTCTTCACTCCTTTCCACTAGTCCCAATATACCCCAAATTCTGCCTAGTTGGTTGTATCTTTTGACTATATTTATGAAATCAATTACCTTTCAAAAATATATATTTACACACACACATACATACATTCACACGTACATGATGTTGTCATCGATCATACCATTCTTGCTTGTTGATGTGGCCTCCTCCATTATGGAGAGAGAGAGAGGGGGGGTATGCCTATCGTCAATGCCCCCACCCTTTTGTCTGTGATTCTTGTTCTTTGTCTATCACTTTTAGAAGAGAGAGTTAGAGATCACTCCTTTCTATCATTTCTTTCTCAATCAAGGCAGTGGTAGATGAACGATAATGATGGCAATGCCAAGCGGATGCATTGAAGACGGTGACGAATGGTGGTGAACACCTGACACTTGACACTGCATGGGGGCCACCTTCGCTTATCTGGTCATCGAGGCCGCTTTTAAGGCACTGATGCGGGGTTACACACAAAAGATATTTATTTTGCCGACCTTATAAAAATAAATTACTCGTATTTTTGCTATATGGGTGTATCTAGGGGTGCCAACCTTATGAAGAATGGATTACTCATATTTTTGATACATGTGTGTATTTAAGGGTGTCTAAACTTGTGTCATTGCTTTTTCATTAATGATGAAAGATTTTATTATGAGTTTTGGTGATAATGGATGCACCACCTCTATTAGTCATTTGTCATATGACGATAGCACGGAAACGTATGTGCATAGTACAATCTAGGCATTTCATATAACAGATGCAAATTTGGCAATAAAATCCGTGAAACGGTAAATGTTCTATTGTGCAAGTAGTATTTGTTAATCACTATATAACACAACACCCAAAATTTGGTATATTTATTAACAAAAATGAGAAAAAATAAGTATTGTTAGACTAAATTAAAAGCTAAAATTAATTAAATGAAAGTCATGATTCACTAGAGTTGGGAAATTTCAAAGAAAAATAATCTTTGCTGACCATTTGGCACAAAGCATAATTGCTGCTGAACAAAAAATCCAAAGATGAAAAATGAAAAATTAATAGGTATTTTAAATTTTCTCGGGTTTAAAGTGGAAAAGTTGGGGAAGAACAAATTGAAAAAATTGGGGATCCTAAATAAATAAAGGATGTTGGGAGTTTCTCACACAGGCCATCCTCCGCCCACTCCGACAAATCAGTATGCCAGAGATTTAGAGGAGTATACTTCTCGACAAGGCTCTCGCGCCCACTCCTTCACATCTCACAAGAAAAATTTAAAAGAACCAAGGTTTTAGGTCTCGGTTTTGGTCTGGATATTGTTCTTCCCAAAATTTAGGTTTCGGTTTCGGTATCGCCCGTTTCGGCAATTTCGGAAGCAAGTTTTGGTTTCGTCCGTATCGCTAGTTTCAGCAGTTTCGTTTCGGGTATTGGTTTTGTTTTCGGTTTCGGAGATACTTTAAATATGTATATACTAAATACACACAATGATGGTTTCGGAGGTTCTTAAATCTAAACCTATCAAATACTATTAAATACTTAACAAACTAAAATATTAATCATATACTATCAATTACTAAATACTAAATAGATAAACTAAATTTGAGTTCGTAATCATATCAATTACTAAATACCTAAACTTTGGTACTTAAATGCTAAATATTAGATAAATGAATAGATTCTAAAGTTTGCCTTGAGCACCCACCGTTTTACCTTGTGCACATACCACTTATTTACAAGTTTGCCAGAAAAATCGCTAGGCGTTGCTTTACGCACCCACCATTTTGCTTTGCGCACATACCAATTATTTATAGGGTTGCCACAAAATATCCGTTTGATATGTGCACCGACTGTTTTACTTTATGCACACGCCAATTATTTATAAGCTTGCCTTTTTAAAGAACGCAACATCTCCTGAAAGGCGACTCGGACCTTTCTCTCTCTCTACTCTCTCTCACTCTCACGCTAGATGGTCAAGGCGGGTTCGGCGAGGCAGGATGCTGGTTCGGCGAGGCGGCGACGCGATGCGGTGAGTTTAATTTTTTCATCACCTTTTGTCCCTTTTCTTCTTTTTTTCAGCAATTTTTTTTGGTTTTGCCTCTTCTTCGTCTATTTTTTTTATCATTTTTAAGCCTAAACCCCAGGGCTTTCTCCTCTCTTTTAACCAAGCTTTCTATGCAACCTATTGATTCACGAATTTTTTTCGGTTTTAAGAGAATTTTTATTCAATTACACATTCTTCTTCCTCTGTCTTCGACTGGTACTGAACGGTATCGGTCAGTTTCAGCCGGTATCGGTCGAAACTGACCGATACCGTTCAGTATCGTCCGATACTAAAACTAACCCTTGGTTTCGGTATCGTCAACTGTCGATACCGATACGATACGGCCGATATATCAAACCCTGAAAAGAACTCTTTTTCTCAAAGAAATTCTTTTCAATTCATTCATTCATTTTTTTTAAAACAAACAAGTCTATGGCTATATATAGCCTTACAAATCAACACACTCTTCACCCATCCGACATGGGACTAAACTCACTCAAAAGACTTAAACTTTTAAAAGACTCAAAATAAACTAATGACTAAAAATACAATTAAAAATCGTAATCGCATCCTTATGATTCTCCCATGCTTGATAACTTCGCCTCCTGGTGAAGGAAGGCAGAATAACACAGGTGGAATCAGTAGTCCTTTGCTAATATCATGCCATTGCTAATATCATGCCAGGAAAATGAGAAGAGGGGGAGTGATTGGGTGTTGGCTGGGGATTCTTAAATGAAGGGGAAAGTTGTTTGTGGGCTGGGCCAGGAAAAGAAAAAAAATAAAAAAAGAAAAAGAAATGAAAAATGGAAGAAGATAAGGGGGTGGCTACGTGGGCTTTGGGCCAGGGGAAGAAAAGAAGAAAGAAGAAAAAGAAAGGAAGAGAAAAGGAGAAGAAGATAAGGTTTAAATAAAATTAATAAACTAAATAAAATAGCTTTAAATTGTAGAACAACTTCCAAAAATTATAATTGTATAACATAGAAATTTCAGGCCATTATAGTGTGGATCAAGGGTGTCATGATAGAGTTTCAGTTCTCAGTTTTTCTACCTATGCAGTTTTCTGATAACAAGACGACCATTCACATTATGAAGAACTTTATCTTTCTTGAGCGCACTTAGCATATTGAGGTTGATTATTTTCTGGTCTGGAAAAAGGTTGTATCTGAAAAGAAATTGCAAATATTTTATGTAATCTATGAATTAGTTGACTGACTTGTTCACCAAGCCGCTTGGGGTGCCCGTATTCATTTTATTTGTTGTAAGCTTGGTTCGTATGCCATACATGCGCTAACTTAAGAGGGGGTGTTAAAATACAATTATGTAAGATGTTTTGTGTTGAACCATGTTATAAGACTTTATAAATAATAACTTATTCTGGTTGAGAGATATTGACTCTCTCTAACCCTTCCACCGAACTACGTAATCTCTGATATTAACCAAAATATGTATACAAGACCAACAAATTGAATCAGCTAAGATCATGGGTCAATTTTTTGCATTAATGAATGTCAGTTTTGTTCACATGTTGTAATTAGCATTTGGATCAAGATTAGTGTGGACGGTGCTGTTGTTTTTGGTTTGCATTAGGTCTCTGATATATTAATATGTTGATCAAGTTGGATTCCAATATGAATGTTCAAAGTTCCAATTTGAAGCTTTGCCTCTGACAATGTGCTTATTAATTTGGTATGACATGGGATGCACTATTGATTAAATTACTCAAGAAATTGATTCATCTCATAAAAAGGTTCATTGAGTACGGTGTTCAATGATACAAGTACAGTATGGGTTATTTGTGTCTATTGGGTCTAACATATATTTTGCGCATATAAATGATGGATGCATATGCAATTGCACTTGTTACGGCCTTATGACCGGCCCATGTAATTGAGGCCCACATACACTGGAAGCCTAGGTGGCCAGCTCTCCGACCATCCGGAAGGGGTACTAGCCCGAAAGAAGATCGCCTCTATCCAGGAAAGCTCGTTTCGCCGTACGACAAGCTCGCCCCCAGGCCAACTCAAGAAGCTCGCCTTGCCGATCAATATGCTCGCCATACCAGAAAGAAGCTCGCCTATTCTCCAACAGGAAGAACAGTCAGACGGTCCGAAGGCACCGAGCTTGGTCGTCGAGCTTGACTCTCTCCACAGCATAAATATCTCCGACAAGGTGATGTAGGGCCAACTACCCTCCATTAATGCCAGAGGTTAAGGGCGAGAACTGATGGCCGTCCCTCGCATCTCATTAATGCGTCTGACACCATTTGACACCCATTAATATATAAAATATCTCTGACATGCCACGCCGACCTATCACTTCTCCTCCAGCTAAGCAGACTCGACTGCTGATGGGACATCGAGCAACCGACTCTCAGCCCTATAAATATCCCCTCCAGCCACCAATGAGGGGGTTGGTCAGCTAAAATTAGGGCTGTTGACGAACGAGCTTGAACGAGCTTGAACATGGAGCTTGGTTTTGTTCATGAACAAAATCCATGTTCAAGCTCTGTTCGTTTACTAACTGAGCTCTAAAAACCTGTTCAAGCTTGTTCGTTAAGCTTACCGAACGAACGTAAATGAACGTAAACGAACATTTACGGAGCTTGTTCACAAGTAGTTAACCGAACGTTCTGTTCGTTAACAAGACTTATCGAGCTTGTTCGTGAACATGTTCAGGAACATGTTCGTGAACACATAATCAATTTTGTTCATGAACAGATTTTCAATCAAACAAACAAACGTCAATTGTTTAATTAGGAATAATAATATTTAAACATAATTGCCAATGACTAAATCAATTAAATAAAAGGATTAAATATTTGCAGGACAAAAACAAATAAATCCAGCATAATAGCTCCATAGATCCCATTACAAGCATCCATTCCAAGTATAGTAAAAAATATAGTATATGTCTAAATTTACTATTTTCGATACATGTTCATTCACGAACACTTAACGAGCTTGTTCATGAACATCATTTAATGAGCTTGTTCACGAACATTTAACGAGCTTGTTCATGAACGTAAATGAACGAACACAGTTATGTTCAAGCTCTGTTCGTTTACTGACCGAGCTCTAAAAATCTGTTCAAGCTTGTTCATTAAGCTTCCTAAACGAACGTAAACGAACATGTACCGAGCTTGTTCACGAGTAGTTCGTCGAACGTTCTGTTCGTCAACAGCCCGAGCTAAAATCTTAAAATCTTTTCTAACATTCAAGGTCGGATATCTCCCATATATCTGTGCCTTCCTCATAAGCTCGTCACGCTTCGCCGATCTACATTAAGATCGCCAAGTGTGTTCGACACACTCATTTCAAGTCACCTACTGACTTAAGCATCGGAGAGGCTACGGACTGATAGCCAGCTCCGCCTTTCTGACGAGTTGCTATTGTCACATGAAGCTTGTCTCAGCTGCTAGGAGATGGCGACCTTCAGGCGACCTTGGATCCTTCACCCCCGAAGTGTGTTTCGAGTCGTGCTAACCTTGTCATCAACCCAATACTTGTAATTATTGTACCCGTGATTCACATTAACTACAAATATCATTGTTAGACGGAATTGACCCGCAACAATTGGCGCCGTCTGTGGGAATCAAGGGTTACACCCATGTCAGGCTCCACACATCATCACCGCAATTTCCGCCATGGCAAGTCGCCTGACGTCACACCCTCGCCAACTCAGATGTAAGGCCCCAGAAACGAGTGTTGTCACACTCTTAGTAGTTTTGCAGGGTCTTGCGGGTATCAGTGAAGTCAATATAGTTTAAAAAGGAAATATTTGAGACAAGAATAAAAATACTCATTTTAAACCTGTAAAAGAATTACAAAGTCTAAAATAGAATTGAACTACATTGTTCAACTAAGCAATACTGAAAGAAAGAATAACTGAAAGAAATGTAAAAACTCTCCTGATAACTCAAAAGCTCAAAAGTCAGCGTCATCAACAGAAAAATCAGACTCCTCGTACTGCGGAGCCTTCTCTTCAAGCCGAGTATCACCTGATGGAATTGAACCACCATTAATAAAGTAGATTGCAAATCATATTAAACATTTAATTGATTTATTTTGCAGGAAGTTAAAAGATACAAAAGGAACTGTAAAAGAAAAGTTACTGGCTTGGCATGATTTAAGTGGCAATAAGAATTAAGCAACTAACGAAAATAATTGTTGTTGTGATGTGATTTATAAGAAGAAAGCACGATGTGCAACATGAAGTCCACCTTGGACCGCGGGGTGCTACACTCGGCCTAGTATAAGGTCAAACTGTACCAAGAACTCAGGATCCATAAAGGGAAACCCTCCCAGATGGGGGCCATAAGCATGGCTTCAATCGCTCCATCTCAGTTATAAGTTACCACATTTCCATGATGTCATGCGTAGTTGTTCTAGTTCTAGGGTGTCAAGTATATTGTTCATGTAGGTGTCCCCTAAATTAGATAATTAGATAGTTATGCAAATCTATGTGCAGGATTGTCATGTCTTGTGCAAGATGAACATGCGTATCGATATCTTTGTAATAATCCCGTTGCATAACTTCTAGTCATCTAGTTTGGTATATTCAACTAGATTTAACATGTCTAGTTACAATATTCAGGGATCATAACGTTTAACAATTAAACTTGACAATTTCAGAAAAGATACTTAAAAACGCAATTTGTATATAAAATAAGTAGACGACGAAAACATATAAAATTTATGAAAGTTGACTCAATGGATCCGATTCATAATTTTTGGCACCATTTCTGGGATTGTGGTCTACCTGCCTAGAGGGGTTGCTCGGACCAAGATTTGCTTAAAAGGATACCAATTTAGGCCAAAACCATTGTAATAAAGGGAGTATATGTTTCTAGCTATTAAAATAAACTTATAAAGGAAACAGAAATTGGTGCCAAAACGAACAATAACGAACAATGGCAAAGAATGCCGTAAACCTTTATTGATGCCAAAATATTCATCGGAGGAAGAATCCTCTCATATTCTACATGAACATCACTTCTATTACAAAAATAAGATAATTAAAAGTCCAATAAGAATCGAATCTACCTTCACCGTAGTTTCCGAAAGAAAATAAGAGATCTGAAGCCAAATAGAACAAATCCGAAAAACTCAGTTAGTCCGAAAGCCAACGGAAACAAATCCGAGCATTGTGAGCAAAATCGAAGTCTTCCGGAGCAAATCGAAAGTCCTAGGGGCAAATTCGTAGCCTAGGAGCAAAACAGAAACCCCACGGGTGATGTCGAAGCCCTCAAAAGCAAGATCCGAACCCAAGGAGCAAGTCAAAGTCTCCAAAAACAAGATCCAAAACCTCAAAAAAGAAATCGGAAACTTTCAAAGAGAGAAAGATAATTTTCGCATGAAAACGAAACCCTAGAAAATCCCTTAATATAAGTAGGAAGGAGAGAGAGGGAAAGGATCTTATCGCTTGAAGAACGATGTCGAAGACGTCGAGATCTCCTCACGAGAAAATCGGGCGGTTGAAGATGACATTTAGTGTTTCGAAACCCTAATCTCCACCGCCGCCGTCGCTGTTCGCGGGAGCTTCGAACGAGAGAAAAGAAATGGGCATCGGGTTGAAATGGATGCGGGTGAGAGAAAATGAGAGTGGGAGAGAGAGGGGTTTAATTAAAAGGGGGACGGCTAAATGGGCCTGGGCTTTAAACAAAGGGAAAAGAAAATAAAAAGAAACAAAAGAGAGTTTTGGGCCTTTACACCTTATACACATTCAAAGAAATTCCGTCCTCGGGATTCAAAGGAAACACTAATCGGTCAAAGTGAAAAGGTGCGGATACCACTCCTTCATCTCTTTCTCTCGCTCCCAGGTAGCCTCTCCTGGCAAGTCACGATGCCACATCCCTTTGACCAAATCCACTGTTTTGTTCCTAAGAGTCCTCTGTCGTCGAACAGTAATCTCCACTGGTTGCTGTTCATAACTCAAATCTGACCTCACCGTGATCTCTGAATGATCAACCACGTGGGTTGGGTCTCCTACATTCTTTCGAATCTGAGATATGTGGAACACATTATGCACCTCTTCCAGAGATGGAGGCAGTGCAAGTTTGTATGCCACTTCGCCCTCACGTTCGAGTATGTGGAAAGGTCTAATATACCGTGGACTAAGTTTTCTTCTGCTACCAAAACGATTCATGCCTCTACTTGGTGAAATCTTTAGAAAGACATGATCTCTCGGCTGAAATTTCAAATGTCGCCTCTTTGCTTCTGCCTAGTGCTTATAACGGTCTTGTGCCACCTTTAGCCTCTCTCTGATAGTCCGTACAACATCCACTGCTTCTACAATCATCTCAGGCCCAACCAATTCTCTGTCTACAACATCGTCCCAGCTCAAGAGAGAACGACACTTTCTTCCATACAAAACAGCAAAATGAGCCATTCCAATACTCATCTGATGACTATTATTATAAGCAAACTCCACGATATATAGATGGTCTTTCCAGACCCCTTGAAATCCAACATGCATGCCCACAACATGTCCTTCAAGATCTGTATAGTACGCTCTGATTGTCCGTCCGTCTGAGGATGGTAAGCTGTACTGAACTTCAACTGCGTACCCAACTTCTCAAGTAGACTCTTCCAAAATTGCGAAGTAAAACATGCGTCTCTTTAAGAACAATACTCACTGGGATCCCGTGTAGTTTCACAATCTCTTCCATGTATCTCTTGGCAAGAGTCTCTGTACACTGTCCAACCTTGAAAGGAATAAAATGGGCCGACTTGGTCAATCGATCAATGATCACTCAAACGACGTCATGTTGCTTCTTACTCTTTGGAAGTCCCGTCACGAAGTCCATCGTGATATGTTGCCACTTCCACTCAGGGATGTGCATGGGCTGTAACAGACCGGTAACGCGGTGATGCTCAGCCTTACATACTGACATACCATGCATCTCGCCACACTTCGTGCTACGCTTCTCTTCATTCCATGCCACCAATAATTTCATCGTAGATCTTGGTACATCTTGGTGCCTCCTGGGTGGATGGAATACGGGGAACTGTGTGCTTCCTTTAACAACTCTTCCCTGATGTCTCCTGAGGCTACGCATATCCTAATGCCATATCTCAAGGACCCATCTGTATGTATCTGAAATTCGGGTGTTTGTCTTGCCAATGCCATGTTCCTAATCTGCTGAAGCTTTGCATCTCCTGCCTGAGCAGCATTGATTCTGTCTACAAGCATCGACTGTATCTCCATGTTCATAAATGACGAGGTCAAACCGGGTAACACCACGTCATCTCCATTTCACAGATCTCCTACTGTAGCCTCCACTGCGTCGTAAGCGTCATCACTCTCGGAAGTCGACTCAAAGCATCAGGTACCATATTGACCTTCCCAGGATGGTACTGAAGATCAATGTTGTAATCCGTCATTAGCTCGATCCATCTCCGTTGTCGCTGGTTCAATTCCTTCTGCGTGAAGATGTATGTTTAGCTCTTATGATCCGTATATACCTTCACGCGCTCCCCAAGTCGAAAGTGTCTCCAGATCTTCAAGGCAAATATTACTGCCGCCAACTCAAGATCATGAGTGGGGTAATTCTTCTCGTGATTCTTCAATTGCCTTGATGCATATGCGACAACACGTTCATGCTGATGAAGCACACACCCAAGACCTTTTCCAGACGCGTCACAAAACACTTCGAAATCTCTCATACAATTTGGAATGGCCAATATCGGGGTTGTTGTCAACCGCTTCTTCAATTCTTGAAAGGCATCGTTACACGCCCTTGATCAAACAAACATCACGTTCTTCCTCGTCAGCTGTGTCATGGGCTCTGTGATCCTCGAAAAATTCTTGATGAATCTTCTATAGTAACCAGAAGCTTCGAATCTTTGATACTGTTTTAGGAACCGGCCAATTCTGAACTGATGCAACCTTTTCTGGGTTCACAGAGATTCTTTCTCCCGAACTCACGTGGCCTAGAAATACCACCTTGTCCAACCAAAACTCGCACTTACTGTACTTGGCATATAGCTTGCTCCACCTCAAAGTCTCTAGGACAGTTCTCCATGTCAGTTGCTGCTGTCGGTTTAGCTCTGAACCTTGCTGGTCTCTCTGGTCTGATAAATTCGAATCTGGGTTGGTTTGGCATATCAAACACCACTCTTCCTTTGCGACAATCAATCGTGCTATAATGTACTTCCAACCAATCCATCCCGAGGACGACGTCGAAACTTGGCATGTCGATGACGATAAAATCCGCTGGCAGTTTGTGTCCGCATATATCCACAGAACATGAAAGACATGCACTAGTTGTTGTCAGTACCTCACTGTCCGTGTTAATGTCCCAACAAAAATCGATGGGCGAAACAGGAATGTTGTGCTGATCGACAAAACGCTGGGACATAAAGCAATGTGAAGCTCCTGAGTCGAATAGGGCGAGGACAGGTCTACTGGCAACTATTATAATACATACGGTTACGGATACTAAGTCTAATCATATATATATATATACCAATGTATGAAAAACATACGAATAAGCAGTAAAACTGTAAACTACATAACATTGATAACTTGGCCAGTGGCCTCTACCTCCTCCACAGTCATCGTGAAAACCTGGCGCTTAGCTGGTGGAGCCTGAGTCCTTGCCTGCTGGTACACCTTTTGCTGAGGTGGAAGTGGAGCTCTACCCTGATTGTCCCCTGCTGGAGCTGGAGCTGGAGCTGGAGCTAGAGTGGAAACTAGTGCAATAGTCTGAGCTGGGACAGCTGGTCTCTGTCTCCACGCGGGCACTCTCTCGCAGCGCGATCCTTGGCACCACAAACCAGTCACATATTTAAATAAAGTCGACATTCTTGCTTGATTTGACCTGGTTTGTTGCAGTAGTGGCGGATAGGAGTGGGTCGCCTGGGTGGCTGGGTCGCCTGGGTGGCTGGGGTGGTGCAGGCCTCTTAAATTGTGTCCGATGCATAGGCCTGTGAAGCTGCCTAATAGGAGCATGAGGCTGCCTATGATGCCCTGCAGAAGATGTCGAAGATGGAGGTAGTCATCGTGGGGGCAGCCACCTGACGCTCTCGTGCTCGCGACCGCTGTACATACTCGTACTCTCGAGACGTAGAGAGCACGTCATCATGGGGTTTCAGTTTGAACTTGATCAGCTTATCACGGATGTCGATGTGTAGGCCCTTCTGGAATCTCTTAGCTCGGGCCAGGGGAGTGGACACCACGTCTTAGCAAACCTGGAGTTTAAAGATCGTTTAGCAGAAATCACGTATCTGGTATAATTAACAGTTATGAGTGAAAAATATGCACTTGCTGAGCTTAGAGAACTCAACATTGTATTCTTCCACAGTCATGGAACTTTGCTTCAGTTCCATAAACCGTTTATCGAGATCCATCTGCGCCTCAGGTAAAAAGAATTGGGCATTGAATGACTCCTTAAATGTAGCCCAAGAGATCGGCTGTGGTAAACGGTTCTCCACAGAATCCCACCATAACATTGAATCCTTGGTCAACTGCAGCCTTGCCATATCTACTCAGGAATTCATAGGAGCTCGTACCGCCTTCAGCATATGAGTAATGGACCGCAGCCATTCCTCTGCAGCTAGAGGATCCTCCCGTCCAGTGAAGGTCGGTGGACGTAGTGACCGAAACTCTTGTACTCCCCCTTCTCGCTTTGGTTCCTGCTGCACGGGGTCCTGTCGCATGGCTTCCTGTCGTTTGGCTTGAACCATTTCTCGCAGTGCTCGATCAGATATCTGGTACACCATCGGATGTTGTTCAGTATCAGTGCTGTCATCATTTCTAGCACCGTTTCCATTGAGGCCAGCTTCAGGATTGGTGTTGATGGCAAGATCTTCATTGTTGGGGATATGGTTCCCATTTCCATTCAAATTCATCTCCATCTCTGCGTTGACAGTATCGGGATTTGTTCCGGCGGTGGTACGTGTACGTCGATTATACACTTTCAACATTCTGTAATCCAAGGATGGTTGTCAGTTTAATAATTCGAGTATCTTATAAATATTTTCTGTTCTGCTATACTATTCACGAGGTGGTTGCACGGACCTGCATGCGCCACCATTTGTAACGCTTCAGAAAAGGGTGCTGGCACTCTTAATAGTTTTGCAGGTCTTGCAGGTACCGGTGATGTCAATATAGTTTAAACAGAAAATATTTGGGACAAGGATAAAATACTCATTTTATTTCAACTTTCAAAAGAATTACAAAGTCTAAAACACAAATGAACTACATTGTTCAACTAAGCAATACTGAAAGAAAGAATAACGGAAAGAAATGGAAAAACTCTTCTGATAACACAAACGCTCAAAAGTCAGCGTACTCAACAGGAAAATTGGACTCATCGTACTGCGGAGCCTCTTCTTCAAGCTGAGTATCACTTGATGTAATTGAACCACCATTAATAAAGTAGATTGCAAACCGTATTAAATATTTAATTGATTTATTTTACAGGAAATTAAAAGATACAAAAGGAACTGTAAAAGAAAAGTTACTGACCTGGCATGATTTAAGTGGCAATAAGAATTAAGCAACTAACCAAAATAATTGTTGTGATGTGACTTATAAGAGGAAAGCACGATGTGCAACATGAAGTTTACCTTGGACCGCGGGGTGCTACCCTGGATCGAGTATAAGGTCAAACTGTACTGAGAACTCAGGATCCATAAAAGGAAATCCTCCCAGTTAGGGCCATAAGCATGGCTTCAATCGCTCTCGCATTCTCTCAGTTATAAGTTACCACATTCCCATAATGTCATGTGTAGTTCCAGTTCTAGGGTTTCAAGTATATTGTTCATGTAGGTGTCCCCTAAATTAGATAATTAGATAGTTATGCAAATCTATGTGCATGATTGTCTTGTCTTGTGCAAGATGAACAGGCGTACCAATATCTTTGTAATAATCCTGTTGCATAACTTCTAGTCATCTAGTTTAGTATATTCAACTAGATTTAACATGTCTAGTTACAATATTTAGGTATCATGACGTTTAACAATTAAACTTGACAATTTCAGAAAAGATACTTAAAACACAATTTGTAAATAAAATAAGTAGATGACAAAAACATATAAAATTTATGAAAGTTGACTCAATGGATCAGCTTCATAATTTTTGGCACCATTTCTGGGATTGTGGTCTACCTGTCTAGAGGGGTTGCTCGGACCAAGATTTGCTTAAAAGGATACCAATTTAGGCCAAAACTATTGTTATAAAGGGATACATGTTTCCAGCTATTAAAATAAACTTATAAAGGAAACAGAAATTGAGCTTATAAGAAAACAGAATAGAAGTCTATAAGAAAAACAGAAGTGTAGTTATAATGGATAGAACTGATTCTACAAAGGAACAACAAAGGAAACAGAATAGAATATTCAAAGGAAGGGAACTAAATTTGTAAGGGAAACTGAACTAAATTTTTTTAAAGGAACTGAAACTGAATTTAAATTTGTAAGGGAAACTGAACTGAATTTTTTTAAGGAACTGAAACTGAATTTATAAAGGAACATAACTGAATATGCAAAGGAACTTAACTTAATATTTAAAAGAACGGAACTGAAGCCTAAAGAAACAAGATATGTATATTACCCAAAGGAACTGAATAGGTAAAGGAACTGAAAACTGAATATGTAAAGAAACTGAAACTGAATATGTGAAGACAGGCTGAACTAAACTGAATATGCAAAGGAACTAAACTGAACTGAAAATGCAAAGGGACTAAACATGTAAAGGAACTTAACTTATCACTAAGGTTTCAACAAAATTAACCTAGGAACAAGGATCGGCCTAACCCATGAGAAACATAGACAAACCTTAAGCCGTGCCTTCCACCTCGGCGACCAACCACAATCACATATTAACTTACAGGTCTAACTGAAACAATAACGATCAACGACAAAGAATGCCGTAAACATATATTGATGCCATAATGTTCATCGGATGAAAAATCCTTTCATATTCTACATGAATCATCACATCTATTACAAAAATAAGATAATTAAAAGTCCAATAAGAATCGAATCTACCTTCACTATAGTTTTCGAAAGAAAATAAGAGATATGAAGCTAAATAGAACAAACCCAAAAAACTCAGATCAATCCGAAAGCCAACAGAAACAAATCCGAGCCTTGTGAGCAAAATCGAAGCCTTCCGGAGCAAATCAAAAGTCCTAGAGGCAAATTCGTAACCCTAGGAGCAAAACCGAAACCCCACGGGTGATGTCGAAGTCCTCAAAAGCAAGATCCGAACCCAAGGAGTACGTCAAAACCCCCCAAAAGCACGATCCGAAATCTCAGAAAAGAAACTGTAAACTTTCGAAGAGAGAAAAAGATAATTTTCGCATGAAAACGAAACCCTAGAAAATCCCTTAATATAAGTAGGAAGGAGAGAGAGGGAAAGGATCTTATCGCTTGAAGAACGAAGTCGAAGACGTCGAGATCTCCTCACAAGAAAATCTGGCGGTTGAAGATGGCATTTAGTGTTTCGAAACCCTAATCTCCACCGCGGCCGTTGCTGTTCGCGGGAGCTTCGAACGAGAGAAAAGAAATGGGCATCGGGTTGAAATGGATGCGGGTGAGGGAAAATGAGAGAGGGGAGAGAGGGGGGTTTAATTAAAAGGGGAAGGCTAAATGGGCTTGGGCTTTAAACAAAGGGAAAAGAAAATAAAATGAAAGAAAAGAGAGAGTTTTCTGCCTTTACATCCGAGAAGGCCGGGACGACTTTAGACAATGATCAATGACACTTTGAGGCTGTCCTTGGCCGAAGAGCCGCTTCTCTCAGAAGAACTCCCCCAATGAATCTACCCCTCGAAGGGTCGGCCGCAGTCATTCAGGACGCGGCCCTCGGTGTCTCCCAAAGTTTTCAGAGATTTTCTAAAATGATGGAAGAAAGAACGGTTGGCAGACAAGCGAGACCATCTCGGTCGGAAGGCCCCTCCAGACCCCACAATGTGAAGAGAGAACTCCTTCCCCAGTTTGACGAAGAAGTGGCCGCACAGTAAAGGCGATTCGAAGAGGCAGAATTGGCCGCTCTGCAGAGGGAGTTCGATAAGGGGGAAGACCGCCTTGATAGTGCGCAGGAGCCCCGTGCTGGACTATCCTGCTGAAAGCTATCGTCGTAGGAGATCGCCAAGCCCGAGGCGAGAAGGTCGTGCCCACCGTAGTAGGAGCTTCCCCGACCAGATCGTCACTCTCCTAGGCGTGATGTTCGGCGGCAGAGGAGCCACGACCACAGTCTGACCCCCGGGAGAGGAACGACTCTGAATGCCGAGATGGCTCATTCCGCGATTCCAACCAGCTGCGAGAGCATCGAAGCAACATGAACCTTTTCCAAAGGTCGTCAACGCCACCCCTATTCCGAAGAAGCCAATCCGCTGACCCGAAGGATGAACTCAACCTCGGTACCATATAGGTTCAAGATACCTAAGATTGAACTGTATGATGGTTTGGGCGATCCCCTTGAGCACGTACATCGATATCGGGGAATGATGGAGATCCATGGGGCGGGTGACACCCTCCTCTGCCGAGCTTTTCGGACGACATTGAAGAAGGCAGCGGTCGAGTGGTACAACGGCTTGCCCGATTGCTCCATTGATTCGTTCGGTGACCTCTTTCGAAAGTTGTCACCAATTCCTGACAGGGCAGAGATGGAAGAAGGCGTCAGATTATCTGTTCACTGTGATCCAGAAGGAAGGGGAGACCATCCGCAACTTCTTGCAGCGCTTCAACGAAGAAATACTCAACGTGACGAGCTGCGGGGACGAGTTTCTTATGGCGGCCTTCAAGAAGGGATTGACGAATTGAAGTCTGCACAAGTCGCTGCTCCGAGATCCGCCTGTCGAGCTCCACGCCTTGTTCGACCAGGCGGAGAAGTTCATGCTTAGCGAGGAAGCCCTGTGGACGGTGAAGAGGGCCTCGATAGTCAATGCCGCCCGTGTGGAAGCTAGGCCTAATGAACGGCCGAGACGGGATGAACGCCCCCAAGAGCACACCCAGGATCGCCCCCGAGGGCGCGACCAAGACCGTCCCGAGGGCGCGACCAGGGAGGCCCTTGAGCGCAAGATCGCTCCGGACCTCTGATGAGGCTCTTCACGCCCAGGAACCTCGCTTTGAGAGGCGGGCCAGAAAGAGCGCAGGAGGCGGTGCACTACACGAGACTCAACGCCTCCTGGTCAAGGTGATGGCAGCGGCCATGATGGGTGGGCTTCTCAAAGACCCGCCCCTGAGACGTGGACGAAGACCGGAGGAATGTATATGCAAAAGTATTGTTGATACCACTGCGACAACGGTCATGACACCGACGACTGCTTCGCCTTGAAGAGAGACAGTGAGCGACTGATCCAGTGCGGTCATCTCCGAAGATTCGTCGACCTGCAGAGACCAGACTGCGGGAGAAGGGCAACCGCATGGCCTGATCAACTGGCCCACATTGCCGAGCAAGTGGCCTATTATATGCACGAGCCGATCATGCGTGTGGAGGTAATCTACGGCGGTCCACCCCAGGGTGGCACAACAGCGTCGCCGAGGAAGACGTATGCTCGACAAGTCATGATGGTGGGCGCCGGCACAGGGGCGAAGCGGAGGAGAGTAGCTCGTCCCTCCATCTCCTTCTTTGATGACGACCTGGAGGGGGTCGAGTTGCCGCATGAGGACGCCATCGTCATCGAAGCCCTCATGGGGCCAGCGATCGTGAGCAGACTCCTGGTCGACACAGGTAGCTCGTGCGACGTCCTGTTCCTGTCCACGATTCAAAAGACAGGGTTGGACCAGGCGGAGCGGAAGCCTTTCTTGGGCTCGATTGTCAACTTCACCGAACACTCGATGACCATTGTCGGAGTGATCACCCTGCCCGTCATCCTTGGGGAGGCCAAAGATCGTCACTCGAAGGACGCAGTTCGTTGTCGTCGACGTCACCTCAACATACAACGGCATCATTGGACGGCCTTATATGACCGCCGTTGAAGCTCTCCCCTCGTTGCTCCATCAAATGGTGATGTTCCAGACTCCGCACGGGGTTGGACAGGTGCGGGGATCCCAAAAGCTCTCCCGATACTGCTACGTTGGCTCCATAAAGTACAAAAAGTCCGAGGAAGCACTGTTGATCGACCTATTCGATGGTCGGGAGGATTTCTCTCATCAGCGACCAGCTCCGGTGGAAGACGTAGAGGAGGTACTGGTGGCGGCGGAAGCGAACAAGACTGTGTCCATTGGCACGAAGCTGCCCGCCGAGTTGGAGGGGCTAGTCGACCTCCTTAGGGCGAATGCAGATATTTTCGCATGGTCGCCCTTGGACATGCCCGGAGTCGACCCAGTGGTGATCGCCCATGAACTTCATGTCGACCCGAAGCTCGCCCAGAGCACTAGAGGGGAGAAATTGCGGGCTACAGGCGAGGAGGTGGAGCGGCTCTTCGAGGCCAAGTTCAGCAGGGAAGTGAGCTATCCTGATTGGCTCGTCCATGTGGTAATGGTGAAGAAGTCCATCGGGAAAAGGCGAACGTGCATGGACTTCACGGAGCTCAACAAATCCTGCCTGAAAGATAGCTTCCCGCTGTCGAGGATCGACCATCTGGTGGACAACGCCTTCGGGTATGAGCTGCTGACCTTCATGGGCGCCTTCTTTGGCTTCAATCAAATCCAAATGGCGCCCCACGACGAGGAGAAGATGTCGTTCATCACCGACCGGGGGACGTCCTGCTACACAAAGATGCCGTTTGGACTTAAGAACGCCGAGCGACCTATCAACGGACGTGAACAAGATTTTTCATCCCCAGGTTGGCAGTAATCTGGAGGTCTACAACGACGAATATGCTGGTTAAATCAAAGAGGTCCGAGAGTCTCCTTGTCGATCTTGAAGAGACTTTCCAGAAAGTGCGGCGCTACAATCTGCGTCTCAACCCGGCGAAGTGCAAATTCGCCGTCCGGTCTGGGAAGTTTATCCTCTTCATGATTACAAAGTGAGGAATCGAGGCCAATTCTGACAAGATATCCGCCATCATCAACATGAGCGAGCCAAAGTTGATCAGTGACCTACCGAAGCTGAACGGCCGGATTGTCGCGCTGGGGAGGTTCTTGTCGAAGTCCGCTGAAAGGTCCCTCCCATTCTTCAAAATTCTATGGAAAGCACTGAGCGAGAGAAAGGGAACAAGGAAGGAGGTCTAGTAGGACGACTCCTGCGCCCAAGCCTTTGGCGATCTGAAAGCCTATCTTCAAAGCTTGCCGCTGCTCGCAAAGCCGGAGGAAGGAGAACGTCTCGGCCTCTACCTCGCCACCACTGAAGAAGCAGTTAGTTCGGTTCTAGTCAAAGAGGACGGGGCATCCAAAATCCGGTCTACTATGCAAGTCGAGTGCTCTGGGAGGCGGAGCCCTGCTACAATCCCATCGAGAAGTTCGCCTATTGCCTGACGTTGACGGTGAGAAAGCTCCGGCCCTACTTCCAGACGCTCTTGATCATTGTCTATACCAACTTGCCATCCGAAAAGAACCTGAGGAGGCTGGAGAGATCCGGTCGAATGGTGAATTGGAGCGTCGAGCTCAGCGAGTTCGACATCATCTACAAGCCCAGTGCGGCAATCAAGGGTCAGGCACTGGCGGACTTCGTGGCGGAGTGCACTGTTGAGGAAATTGGCGAAGCAACGCCTGACGACCAGCCGGACACACAACAGCAGCTCACGGACGAGAATTCTCCATCCACTTCTACACCAACCGAAGGCGAGCTGTGGATCGTCCATGTCAATGGGTCGGCCACAGGGTCAGGAAGCGGAAACGACATTGTGATAGAGACCCCGAAGGAAAGCTTACTGGAGTATGCACTACGCTTCGGTTTCTCGATGACCAACAACGTGGCGGACTACGACGCCGCCATCAATGCGCTGAAGCTCTGCAGGGCGCTTGGGTCGACGAATGTGCTGTTGATCAGCGACTCAAGGCTTGTCGTCCAGCAAATTGAAGGCAGCTTCGAAGCAATGGAGGATCTGATGAAGTTATACCTGAAGTGCACCCGTGCCAAGCTACTCAAATTCAGGAAGGCTGCGGTCCAGCATCTCCCAAGGTCGAACAACCTCCGCGCCGACGCCCTCTCAAAGCTGGCGTCCTCTTCTCCGGCCGAGATTGGGAAAGCTATCTACATTGAAAACCTGCGGATTCCAAGCCTGGAGGAGGGTGAACTATTATGCGTCGACCTGGAGCAGTCGTGGATGAGCCCGATCGTCACCTTCCTCGAGACCGAAGCCGTACCAGGGGACATACTGGAGGCACGAAAGATTGAGAGGCGGGCCTTGACGTTCGTGATCTTCGGCGGCGTGCTCTACCAAAAGCGCCGCGCGAGGTACGACGTCTTGCCATATCTAAAGTGCCTTGGGCCAAGGAGGGCAAAGGTCATCCGTGAGATACATGAAGGGCTCTGCGGGAATCATTACGGAGGCCGCACCCCGGCACACAAGGTAATCCGGCGAGGCTACTACTGGCCGACCATGGTGAAGGACGCAACCAGCTACGTCAAGTGATGCGGAGAGTGCCAACGATTCTACAAACATACGATCGCCCCGTCCGTCGATCTGGTCCCAATCCTTAGCCCGGTCCTATTCGTCAAGTGGGGCCTCGACATCCTCGACCCGTTCCCCATGACAGCTGGTGGAAGAAAGTTTCTCGTCGTGCCGTCGACTAGTCCACCAAATGGATCGAGGCGGAGGCACTGGCGCGCTTCACCTAGGTGGACATGAAAAACTTCGTCTGGAAGTCAATTATATGCCGCTTCGGGGTACCTCGCTCCGTAGTGACGGACAATAGGAAGTAGTTCAACTCCGTGGACTTCAAAAGCTTCTGCTCGGATTGGGGCATCAATATACATTTTGCCTCCGTGGCGCATCCACAGTGCAATGGCCTGACCGAAGCAGCGAACAAGTGCATCCTGGAGCCATTAAAGAATAAGGACGGCAACACTCCTGGATCGTGGCCCGACGAGCTACCCGTCATCTTTTGGTCCTATCACACGACATACAAAGCTTCAACCGGCAAGAGCCTCTTTATGCTAGCTTATGGGGTGGAGGCGTCCCAGTGGATGTCGGTGAGGAGTCCCTCCGGCTCAAGTACTTCAATGAAGAAGCAAATGAAGAAGGCCTCGACATCAATATCGAGCTCGTCGACGAGGTAAGGGATCGTGCACTAACAAATCTAATCAAGCACAGCCAAAAGATAGCAAGGTACTACAATTCCCGTGTCAGGAAGCTGAGCTTCAGAGTCGATGACCTCGTACTCAGGGACGCAACTTTTAGACCCGAGATCGGCCGCCGAGGGAAGCTCTCCGCAAAATGGGAAGGCCCCTACACCATAACAGACGTCGTGTGACCGACGACTTACATTTTGGCGACCATGGAGGGCGAGGAGCTAGCCTACCCTTGGAATGCCGAGCATTTGCTCAAATACTTTCAATAAATACACTTACTTGTACATTCAATGAATATTTTTAATAAATTTCTGTGTTTGTACACTCAATGAGTCGTCTGAATCTAAATTTCAGCACTCCTCTAAAATTAAAGGCGTCATAGTGAAGGTCGGCTATACATTCGGGAGCCCAAGCCTCCGTGTGACGACCCAACAGAGGTCGGGTTGGCTTCGGCCAATCTGCACCCACCTTCTCTACGACCTCCGGGTCAGCTCGCCACTCAAACCGGAGCGGACATGCGGGATATGCGACGGCCCAATACATGCCCGATTACAGTGGATGCGGGGTCGGCGACGGCCTAATACCTGCCATCTTAAAAACCTTTATGGCTGATCGTTACGCAAACCGGAGCGAAGATGTGATGTTGGCTTCGGCCCATCTGTACCTGCCCACCAACAGAGGCTGCGGGGTTGGCTTCGGCCCATCTGCACCCCTACTCTCTACGACCTCTGGGGCAGCTCACCACTCAAACCGGAGCGGTCTTGCGGGGTAGGCGACGACCCAATACCTGCCCTGTTACTGAGGATGCGGGGTCGGCAACAGCCCAATACCCGTCTTCTCAAAGACCTCCGGGGCAGCTCGCTACCCAAACCGGAGCGAAGTTGCGGTGTTGGCTTCGGCCCATCTGTACCCGCCCAACAACATAGGCCGCGGGGTTTGCTTCGGCCCATCTGCACCCCTACTCTCTACAACCTCCGAGGCAGCTCGCCACTTAAACCGGAGCAGACATGCGGGGTAGGCGACGACCCAATACCCGCCCGGTTACAGAGAATGCGGGTCGGCAATGGCCCAATACCCGCCCTCTTAAAGACCTCCGGGGCAGCTCGCTACCCAAACCGGAGCGAAGTTGCGGTGTTGGCTTCGGCCCATCTGTACCCGCCCAACAACAGTGGCCGCGGGGTTGGCTTCGGCACATCTGCTCCCCACCTCTTTACGACCTCCGAGGCAGCTCGCCGCCTAAACAGGAGCGTAAATGCAAATCTACAACATTCCAATTCTCCTCGACCTTAAACTCGTCTATGCTGAATGTTGGGGGCATACACACATAGACACAGCGCAGAACAAACAAGGCAAACAAACGACGGTAAGTCAAAAATTTAAATTTCATTTCATTTAAATATTAATACTACAGGTTACAAAAATGACTCCAAGCCCGGCCTCACGGCCGACATGCATTTGACGCCCCCTTGCCTAAGGCGCCTCAACTTGGTCGCCACCCTCTGGGCCTCCACCTGCCGGGACCTGGGAGTCCGCCTGGTTGCCTCCTGCTCACTGCTGTCCGGAGTCTCCACCACCTCTCCCCACCTCTCTACAACCTCCGGGGCAGCTCGCCGCCTAAACAGGAGCGTAAATGCAAATCTACAACATTCCACTTCTCCTTGACCTTAAACTCGTCTATGCTGAATGTTGGGGGCATACACACATAGACACAGCGCAGAACAAACAAGGCAAACAAACGACGGTAAGTCAAAAATTTAAATTTCATTTCATTTAAATACTAATACTACAGGTTACAAAAATGACTCCAAGCCCGGCCTCACGGCCGGCATGCATTTGACGCCCCCTTGCCTAAGGCACCTCAACTTGGTCGCCACCCTCTGGGCCTCCCACATACCGGGACCTGGGAGTCCGCCTGGTTGCCTCCTGCTCACTGCTGTCCGGAGTCTCCACCACCTCGACGTCGGCAGCATGGGAAGCCTCCGCTTCGTATCAGAGGCCACCGAAAAGTGGTCGAAGTCGATCTCTAGGTTGGGGTAGAGCTTTCCCAACCTCGCATTGGCCCTCTCGAGGCCGGCCTCCAGACCGTCATTGAAGCCATCCGTCCTCATGGCCGTCAAGGCGGGGAGGAGCTCATCGGTCTGATATTGGCGGACAGCCAGATCCTTGACCTTGTTCAGGTCGACCTGTGCCAGCTCGGCAACCCGCAGCTCCAGCTCGGTGGTCTTCGTCGCGGCTGCCTCCCTCTCCGAGGTCAGGAGCTTCTCGGCAGCGACCCTCCGGGCCTTCTCGTCGTGGACTCTCCCCTCCAGCTCCTCGGTGACCTTATCCAGCTTGGCGGTTTCGTCCTTCTGGGTCTTATAATATCCCCGTACCTTCGTCAGCTTCTCGGCGACGTCCTTCAGTTTCGCCTCGGCCGCCTTCAGCTCGGTCACATTCCTCACCAGGACGAACTCGGCCTTGCCCGTCGCTGACGTGTGTGGCTGGAGGGACACCAGGGTGGAACCAAAGGCGTGAACACAAATAACAAAGAGGAATTGTCGGCGAGGTGAATTGAGGGGGCGACGAACCTGAATGCCTTGCCAGATGATCGTGCTGCAGAGGCGTTCGACATCCACGTTAACCAGCGACTCTCGGTCCCTCGACAGAGTGCTGTTCTCCACCTGACGGGCCGCTACCCTGGGCCTCATCGAAGACCGACTCGTGGGCACCCATCGGGTAGCGCGGCACGACAAACTTCTCTAGCGCGAGGGCGAGGAGCTCCTCCTTCCGTGACTTGAAGGTCGCGAGCATCGCTTCACAGCTCGGGGGGGGGACTTCCCCAGTCCGGACGACGTGCACCCGTAGGGCCAGCGCACAGCTGGAGCTCGGCTTGCTGTGGCTGGCACAACATGAGGACGTGGAGGGGCGGCCGAACTGATGGAGACATCGGCGATCGGCGGGCCCTGCGACCCGACTGTTGTGAGGTCGGTCTCAGGCTCGGTCGGATCGAGATTGATGAATCCCTCCGATGCCGCCTCACTTCTGCGGGAAGTGTGAGCGGCCGTCGCAGGATCTTTCCTCTGTTTCGTGCTCTGCTCCTCGGCCTGAGCAGTGGCGACTGCCTCCTGACTTCGCTTTTGCCCGGCCGGTGTCAAGCTCTTGGATGCGGGCTGCTTACCCTTGTCCTTGGTCGGCGGCTCCTTAGACGCTGCATCTCTCTCCATCTTCATAACATCCTTCATGGAAAGACTCATGGTCGTGCCTGAAAAAAGAAGACAGATCAGGGTGAGCATATCAGAAGTAGTTCGCAAAGCTCGAAGTACCTTCGAGCCAGACGTGCCGAGCGAGCTGCTCGTCCTTGTTCAGCTCCTTCAAGACCCTGCTCTCCCAAGGGATCTCCTCCAGGATTTTGGCATTCTCAAGGTCGCTCCCCTCGAGAACCACTTCGGCATTCACTGAGGGATTCAGAGTCCCCACAGTTCGACCTCAGAGCCAAGTCCGCTGGAGTCGAGACGAAGACAAATCTCTCTTCCAGTCCCTCACTTTGCCCGGCAGCTCGAGGACGAGCGGTCGACGCCTCCTCGCACAGACGTAGTAATACTGTCATGCCTCGCTTCCCAATTACAGAAGGCGAGACGTGAGAAGGTCCGCTCAGACGTGGATCTGTGAAGCTGCAGTCTGATAAGCGTATGTAAAAATTACAAATAATAGCAGGTCCTTGCATTGCGACGAAACAACAATATTAATGAAGCAGATAAAAGAACATCCACCAACAAAACATCCAGAAATTATTCTATCATCACAGAGCAGTCACAAAAGTACAAGTCTGAACAATAGGCCTAAAGCACGACCGAAACAAAAGTAAAGAGAGTCACCTGCTGAGACTAAGGGTAGGACCGGAATACTTGAGCTGAACGTCAGCAACCTGTCGTCCTCTGCAACTAAATCAGGCTCAAAACTTGACATGTGACACCCAAAGAGAAAAGGGCACATGTCAGCAAAAGCCTTCCAAAAGAAAGCAGAGAACTTTTGTGCAAGGATACAAATAAAATAAAGCGACTAGCAGTTCTAAATATAATGTGCACAGGGTTTACGCCTTTTGGCTGAAGTGGCTGTACGGGCACACTTCTACGCTCAAGTGATCGATTAACCCTACCCCTCCCACGTGTATCGAGCCAGGGTTTCCCAAGTACGTGAGCTCGCTTCTGGATCACGAACCAGGAAGTGTATTTGGTTTGGCATAGAGTTGTGCTTGCAAAAGTAGGTGCCTAGCCTCAATTATTACAATAAGTGTAGCGTGTGCTACGCAATCACGATGAAACTTTAGATGAATGCAATGACATGGCAATGAACAGATAAATTGCGTACCGTTAATTGAAATTAAACATGGCAGCATGAATGCAAGCATGGTAAAAGTGTCAGATCTAGCTTCGTTGTCAAGCTAGATCAAGTATGGTGTCGGATCTAGTTTCGTTGTCAAAGTAGATCAAATAGGTCGTCTAGGCGACTATCATTTCACCGGCTAATCTCTTTTACGTTTACACACAAATTGGCCTAAAACGTGGCTTAAAACAATTACTGACAAGTATCACTTGCCTGAAGGAGACGTGCTGCAATCACAGATGAGAGAGATCCAGAACTTCCTATGTGCTCATTCAACGCCCAGCCTACAGTCTCACATTATTATCTTCAATTAGTGAGTTACCAGAGCAATGAAAACTCAGTTTTTATCTTGTTAACATGCGGGTGTGGATTCCTACGGTTCAGGTATACCTTAACACGACGCGAGAGCTACACTGACGTCGGGTAGCGACGTCAGGGGTTGGATTCCGGTAGCGTGTAAGGTAACGGCGTCGGCTCGGAAAGGTAACGGGTCGCGAAGAAAAACGTATTATATCTGCGACATCGGATGTGTGATATTAAGTGAAAGGTGTTGAATTAACAAAATGGTACAATATCGCAACATACAGTTGTATATCCAAATATATATAAGACTTACTATTCACCTTAGTAGCACTGATTATATGAACTAATACAGAGGTATTTAATATATTAATGTATGTGCTAGCATACCAACATTTTATACCTTAAGTTAATAGGACAACTTAACATACCATGTATTATACTGTTTCTATAGCATAATACCGTTCACATCAATTGATACACAGTTTATGACTAATCACCTATACATACACTAACAGAAGTAATTTAACTAACCTATTCGTTATATGCATACGTAACCCTACCTATTTATTAAAAAAACAACTAAAGGGGGTTACTCTCACCTACCAAAAATACTGTATTAAACTAATTACGTGTTTACGCGTTCATATGGGTTGTAGGTGATGGCAACAATGGATCGGAGCACCAGCGACGTCTAACGGCCTGAGGGTGGTGGCCTCCTCGACTGTCGGTCGGAGGATGCAATGGGCGGCGAATGATGTGGGAAGTTGACGATGAGGACGGCGGTGTGGGGTCGCCGAAGGAAGGCGGTTCGAAAACGAGCGCCAGGAGGAAGTCTAGAGTGCGCTGGGCGTGCGGGCGGGACTCGTCGAAGGTGGTGGACGCCGCAAGGCAAGGTGGGTCGGGGTATGGCGGAGCGACGAATCGGAAGGAAGGAAACAGGGGAGCTGCCGTGGGGTTTTTGTGGCACAGGGCTCATGGTCGGAGCTGTGATCGGAGGTTGTGGGATGAGTTCGCCGGCGAAGCGAGGGCGGAGTTGTGGCACTGCCGGGAGGTTATACGAGGGAGAGGGAGGTCAGGGCGTTGTGCAGCGTGCGAGTTTGTCGGAGATGGCAGAGGGAGGCGAGGTGGTGACGTGGCAATGGGAGGAGGGGCTCGAATGGTGTTGGCTGACGTCGGGAGTGGGTTCACGCGGTGGTCGGAGTGGCTGCTTAGCAAAGGGAGAGGGGACGGGGCCTTGCGGTCTGAAGGGGAGAAAGCCTGGGCTTTGTGGTCTTGGGGAATGGCGATCGGAAGGATGAGGTCGAGGCAGGCCTGAAGGGGACGGTGGATGGTGAGGTTTGGTCGAGGTGGCCGGAGGACTGGAATAGGGCAACATCGGGGTGAAGTCGGAGGTGCAGGGCCAAGGCGGGCTGCGGGTTGGGTACTCCGGTGGTTTGAGAGATGCGGGGTGTGGGCTGGCGATGGTGGCTTGCGATGGTCGGCGAGGCGGAGCGCTGGTGAGATGTGGTGTGTTCGATGGATAGGGGTGTTGCGGGGACGAGTCGGAGGGAGTGAGAGGAGATCGGGCTGGGCTTGTCGATGGGTTTCGTTGAGTGAGTTTAAAAGAAGAAGATGAAAAGAGAACATGGTGCATGCCTGGGGAAACGTGGGGTGATTTGTGAGGGAGAATTGGTCGAGAGCCTGGGGAGCTTGAGTTTCATCTCATTTCCTTTTTGTTATTGGGTATAAAAGTAGGGAGATGAGTCATAGAGTTTTGTAGGGGAGGTGACAGAAGATGGGCGTGGTTATAGTTACCGAATGATGGAAGGGTGACGTGGGTTGTTGGGGAAAAGTGAGATCCTGGCACGGTTGGTTGAGGGGAGAGATATGGGGAGATGCGGATACCGCATGCTTGGGGTGAACGTGATGAGAGGGGAAGTGAGCATGCAATTAGTTAGAATAATATAGTAGTAATTAGATAAAAGTTTTGTTATTTGAAACTTCAATCCTAAAATACACAGTTTGTTTAATAACCAAAACGTTTTCCTTTCTCTTATACAAACGTGTTAGTTTAAGGAGACAGTTTACTTAAAAGTAATAAAATTGTTAATAATCAGATTCTTACAACTTCACCATTGGACATCCAAAATTTCAAGAAAAATATCGGAGCGATCACGCTTTCGAGAGGATCGTGAATACAAGGTCTAATCGCGAGTCCGAACTACAGATAATCCATCAAAAATCAAAGTGCAAGAAACCCACAATCCAAAACATCAAAGGGGCACGTACGAAATACGTACGACGGAGAAGTGGCCGTTACAAATACACCTCCTTTCTCTCCACCTCAAAAAAGTATTAGAAGAGCGTCATCGTCGGACTTACGCCGCTAGCGGAGCAGAGGTCGAGAAAGCCGACCATCGAGCTGATGGATTTTGGCATCAATTGAAAGAGTGATAGTTCGAGGAAATTGAGGACGAGAAGGTGGGGTTGGAGCGGGAAGCGGAGCCCCAAGGCGAAGTTCGGGTAGTACACGTCGACCTCGTTATCCTTTGTGGAGCAAACCAGCTCGCTTAGTTTGGGGAGGCGAATTGTGTAGGGTGGCCGGATGTACTTGGAGCGGATATCAGGGATGGCGAAGGGCAACAGCTGAGACATCTGGGCCAAAATTCTAGAAGGTACTGCGGCCGTGACTCCACCGCAGCTTGCGACCTTGACGGCCTTGGCGGTCGACTTGGGCGTCTTTCCTTTCTTAGGGTCCCTCTTGATCCACGATGACGAAGCGACGACATGCTCAACCGCTGCGTCTCCGTCCCCCTGTTCCGGCCAAGACATCGATGACGCCTCCGACGCCATCGGATCCGATTCGGTGGCGCTATCCCAACCAACCTCACCGAAGTATTGCTCGACGACATAATTCAAAGAAGAAGAAGCAGACGAAGCATCAGACGGATCGAGAGTACCCAGAACAGAATAGATGAACGGAGCTCCGACGAACGAACGGACGACGGTGGTCGGCGGCCACTGCTCTCTGCAACGGAGGGGGAAGTCGAAAATTTGAAATTTTTGAGAAAGTCCTCTCCCGCTGCCCCTCCGTTTCTTTTTATAGGAAGAGCCGGGCGATCTCAGCCGTCGGACGTGGGCCACGTGGCGAGATCTGAGCGGGACTGGGCTGACGCCTCGAATTCTTCCGCAGTCACGTCAGCCACGCGTCACTTTTTGAGCAGATGGACGCCTTGAATTCTCTCCGTCGCCGAATCGTCATCATGACGTTTGAGATCTGGCAATCAGATCTAATTAAATACCTCCGACCAGCTCTCGACCGATGCAAGTGTGACACGTCATCCGAGCTGAGCCGGGCTTGTCGCTTCGAGCTCGAATGACGGGGGCAATTGTTACGGCCTTATGGCCGGCCCATGTAATTGAGGCCCAGGTACACTAGAAGCCTAAGCGGATAGCTCTCCGACCACTTGGAAGGGGTACTTCCCCGAACGACAGATCGCCTCTATCCAAGGAAGCTCGTCTCCCCGTACGACAAGCTCGCCGAACGACAGATTGCCTCTATCCAAGGAAGCTCGTCTCCCCGTACGATAAGCTCGCCCCCAGGCCAACTGAAGAAGCTCGCCTTGCCCATCATTTTGCTCACCATGCCAGAAAGAAGCTAGCCTATTTTCCAACAGGACGCACGGTCAGATGGTCCGAAGGCGTCGAGCTTGGTCGCCGAGCTTGACTCTCACCACGGGCGGCCCAGCATAAATATCTCCGACAAGGTGACGTAGGACCACCTATCCCACATTAATGCCAGAGGTTAGGGCGAGAACTGATGGCCGCCTCTCGCGTCTCATTAATGTGTCTGACACCATTCGACACCCATTAATCTGTAAAATAACTCTGACACGTCCCGCGACCTATCACTTCTCCTCCAGCTAAGCAGACTCGTCAGCTGATGGGACGGCGAGCAACGGACTCTCAGCCCTATAATACACCCCTCCAGCCACCAAGGAGGGGGTTGGTCAGCTAAAATCTCTAACTCTTTCCCAATATTCAAGGTCGGATATCTCACATATATCTGTGCCTTTCTTATAAGCTCGCCACGCTTCGCCGATCTACATTAAGATTGCCAAGCGTGTCCGACACACTCATTTCAAGCCACACACTGACTTAAGCATCGGAGAGTCTACGGGCTGACAGCCAGCACCGTCTTTCTGACAAGTTGCTATTGTCGCAGGAAGCTCGCCTCAGCTGCTAGGAGACGACGACCTTGTGCGACCTTGGATTTTTCACCCCCGAAGCGTGTTCCGTGTCGTGCTAACCTCGCCATTAACACAATACTTGTAATTATTGTACCTGTGATTCCCATTAACTACAATTATCATTGTTAGGCGGACTTGACCCGCAACAATGCTTATTATGGAAAAAAGTATAATTAGACAGCACACTAAAATCTAGAAAAGATGAATAGCATATGGAATATCTGAAAACCATACAATGACAATTTTTTGATTGCGTGACATTTATTATTAAAGAATGATAAAGAGTTGCATTAATAGTTAGTTGATTTCAAGTAAAGAACATTCATATAAAGTTGATACTAAATTAACAATGTCAGATGCTGAAACTAACATAAGTAATTAAATCTTAAAAATTGTTGGGAGTAGAAAAAATCCCATTTTAATGCTTACAATTGTTTGTGACACATAATATGTCAAGCATTATAAGCATACCAAATGCCATTGCCAAATATCTTGTGAAATGACACCACAATTTAGTATGCATAATTAATAACTTAGTAATAATGTAATAAGTTAATGCAAAAAATGTACCTAAGAACGTGCGCAGGTAGAATTACCTGCGCACGCCCCCTCTGTTCGGTGTTTGTAAGTATTTTTTTTTGAAATTTTTTTTTGCAGTAGCTAGATATACTTGTTATGAAGCTCCCCACAAAATTTCAGGTCAATCCGACACCGTTTGAGCCTCCGTTCATCGATTTCAAAAACGTTGCGCAAAACTGTCCAAATTCTGGACAGTTTTGCGCAACGTTTTTGAAATCGATGAACGGAGGCTCAAACGGTGTCGGATTGACCTGAAATTTTGTGGGGAGCTTCATAACAAGTATATCTACCTACTGCAAAAAAAAATTTCAAAAAAAAATATTTAGAAACCCCGAACAGAGGGGGCGTGCGCAGGTAATTCTACCTGCGCACGTTCTCAGGCACATTTGCCCCTAAGTTAATAACCAAATATTGCAAATGGCCATATATAATGATTTAAATGCGTCTCTGCTCAAAAATAAAATAAAATAAAATTCAAACGCCTCAGTTTTCACATTGTTTATTGTATTCCTTACAAACCTATCATATATTACATGGCGACACATAACCAAGTATATGATCAAGTATGGTTATACACCTGTATAGCATGCCCAATGGCATAACTTTTTCATTCTTACGGGGTCACATATTCCATGATATATGCACTGATGATGTTAGTTCTTTTGGTTACTTTCTGGGATGGCTTCTATTCAGGCAGTACGCAAGAAACACGAATATTTGGTCATTATCACTTGTTTTGCCATTTTTTTACTTATTATAGTTTATGATATTAAAACTGAATCAAAGATACCCATTTGTGTGGAATGTCAGGGGATGATGATGTTTTACTTCATTTATATTGACATAAAAAATACAACTTTCTAAATGGTAGAATATTCCTTCTCACATAATTAGATTTGATCTTACTTTTGGCAGGAGGGAATTATCAAGTCCATCATGTTCGTTTCAAGCTTAGTGCCCTATACAAGTCGGCCTTTCCTGGTTATTTCAAAGACCTCTTGTCTTTCCACATGGGAAGCTGAGTTAGTTCGTTTGGCTCCATCTATCAGGACTGTCGTTTATTGTGGAAACAGAAATGTTCGCAAAATGATTCAGTCTTTGGAATTTTATGAGGAAGGGGGTTGCATAATGTTTCAAGTGCTTTTGGTGTGCCCTAATGATGTTGTTGAGGTATGCTTGGCTCTAGCTAGGATATTTTTTTCACTGTCAGCACATTTCTGGTTTATTGTGCCATTTCTTCAAGGAGGGATTTGAAAGGACAGTTGGCAAGGATTGTGACTTGTGACAAGGAGGTTGCAAGTTCAAGGAATGCCATGACAGTGTGAGTGGTAGAAAGGGGTTTTCCTCCCTTCTAGTGGGAGTGGTGGAAGTAACCCACTTTACCTTAGCAACGCTGAGTTTTTAATGTGAAGTGTTACCAAACCATTGTCACTGTGATATTGTCTCTATAACTGTTGCAAAATTCAATGGTATCTATTAGACAGTAACTAAAATTTTAGCTTTATTGGTGCCTAGGACCTTGAAGCTTTTGAATGCATTGGCTGGGAAGCAATCATAATGGATGACTGTCAAAAGTCAGGGGTTTCCAAACATCTTGAACAATTATGTAACCTCGCTTCTGCATTTAGATTACTACTTTTAAATAGTCCGCCGAAGGTACTTTATGTTGTTAATCCCCCTTTTTTTGCTGCCTACATAATCCCCCTCACTGAATTCTTGAATTGTCCAGGATAACATTTTTGATTACCTCAAGGTACTTTCATTCCTTGATCCGATTGGACAGGAAAGGCCTGTCAGTTTAAAGCTTGATGCAATTGGCATCGATGATGAATTTTCCATTTTGAAAGAAAGATTAGCGCAATATCTTGTAGAAGAGCATAATCAGAACTCTTCAGTATTTGTGGAGTACTGGGTTCCTGTTCAGCTTTCTGAAGTGCAGCTTATACAATATCGTGATATCCTATTATCAAATTCTCACTTGCTTTGTTCACGATCAAGAGCTGATTGCTTTCAGTCTCTGCTTGATGTTCTTGTTTCTATTCGAAAGGTTTGTTTCTTAAACTCTGTTAGAGTTAATATTACAGACATCTTTCTTAAGCACAGCTGGAAACTAGTCTGGTCATAGATGTTTGTTTGTTTAAACATATTGGCAGACTATGCTGAATTTACTGAGAATGCTGTTAGTATATACTCTTGTATGTTTTCTAATCCTTTAGCTTTTTTTCTTTTTGGTTATTTGTTTCAGTGCTGCGATCATCCTTACTTGGTTGATGATTCTATCCGACTTTCGGTGACCACGTCTCGGCCAGGACTTGAATGTTTGGATTTTGGAGTAAATGCAAGTGGGAAGCTTCAGCTTCTCGATAAGATTCTCCAGGAAACAAAAAATTGTGGTTTAAAAGTGCTAATTCTTTTCCAGGTACCCGGTTTTGTTTCAATCAAGCCCACTCGTTTGAAAGTGTTGGATTTGTCTTCTTCTATTGAATTGTCGTAACTGTGTCCACTATTAGACTTGGTTTCTATTTATTTCATTTTATTTATTTAATTTTTGTTTAGTATCATGCTGACCCCAGAGGCTTTATATAAATTTTTTCTTGTTACGGTTGTTTTTGGCATCATAATGTTGGAGTTATTGTTGTATGCACTCATTTGTTTTACTGAAAGTTGTAGAGGATTGGATACCTGGTAAACTATATTAATGCTTCGGTCTGCAGTAGTAAATTGGATCAATATGTCCCCATGATAATAGTTTTTAGAATTTTTTATTAGTACAAAGTGTGTTTTCTTAGACAACGAGTTCAATTTTCTTATAAAGAGCTTTATGCCGTCTCTTGTAGCGAAATGAATTCTATGTGAAAATTGAAGGTTTGATGAGATTGAAGCTTTTCTCTTCCAAGTTTGTCTTTGATCATGTGATGCAATTCAGGTGTGAAATCTATAGTAGAGGTCTGCAACCTTTAGTTACCTTTTTTATTTGAATTTTTTGTTTCTTATCATTTAATTGGAATTGAAAAATTCTTAGTTTTAGCTTAAGAATTATTTATACTTCAGCCATACCCTATTTTCATTGGAAACATCTAACAGCCAAGTACCCGTTCTGCTCCCATTACCTTGAATCAAACCAAATGTAGCTTTTTTATTATTCAGATTTGAACTTGCGGTTTTGATTCTTTTGCTACGACATGACATCCTGTTGATTCTTGTGTGATTTCTTTATCCAGTAGTTTCGAATCTTCTTTTATGTATATGGATGGTGAGGATAACCCTGATAGAAGAGAGAAAATAATAAAGCATAGGAAAAAAGAGAAAAGCTAGTTCAGCCTTCTCCCCTTTGTGTTTTATTAAATGTAGAAGAATTAGATTTGTTACAAATCTAGGTCCATCATTCAAAACACTAATTAAGCACATGTGCATACATTATATCTAAGCACTCTTTATATTTAGCTCATATTTGAATTCTAACAATCCCTTTTAAGCTAAACCGCGCATGTTAATTATGCCCAGCATGTCACTCAAAAATGAAAACATTCTATGGAGTCAGAACGCCTGGAAGATCTGAATCAATATATAGATCCCATGCACTATGGCATGTACTGATCTAATAGCAGTAGTCATTCACTTGTGCCATCATGGAGATGACAAAGTTCTGCTTAGGCTTACTTTTGTCGCCATCCACTAGGAGGTGAATCCTCAAAACTAGAGAAAGATGAGAATCCAATTTGGATCTGATTTAGTCTTCTTTGAGTTTGAGTCGATTCATTTTTTTGGTCATTGATTCTTTTTTTATCTCTCTTAATTATGTCTTTTTGGTTGGGTCTTCTGATTTTCCTTTTAAGGAGTCTTTTGTTTTCTTTTATTATTTATAAAGTTTGAGTAAGAGTCTAGATAAAAATTTATTTATTTTACTTCAAATGTAGGGATGTTGTTGAACTTGTTTGTTATGAAGATTATATACTGAAAATTTGGGTTGCATACTCTTGATGGTTTGTGACAAACCAATTCTTTGAATTTCTTTTGCATGTGATGTGTGAGAGTGGGTGATCAATTTTCCTTTTAGTATTTCTCTTTAGGGTCTTTAGAATTTCCTTTTATGGATAAGTTTTTTATTTTCTTTTATTCTACAGTTTAACTCTTGTTAGGAGTTTGAGTAGGATTCTAGATAACATTTTATTTCTTTTGCTATAAGTATGGGTGTGAAGTTGAACTTTTTATTATGAAGATTGAATATAGAAAATTTAAATTGTAAACTATTTATGGGCTGTGAGAAACCAATCCTTTGAATCTCTTTTGCATACGAGGTTGAGAATGGGCGAGTGACTAACCTGGGTGCAAGGCCCGAACCTTTGTCCTTTTAATCTCAAATTCGTAGTTTAGATTTTCCCACAAAATCCCTAATTTCTTCTCCAACATTCTTAACCTCTTTTCCTTGTGTAACAATAACTTCTCCAATATTAATTTGTTGATGTATTTTTTATTTTTGATATGATAAAAAGCTTAAGAAATTTATTATTGAAAATGTTTTGGGTTGGTGCTAGACTCGTACAAATTAAGATTTTTTTGAAATTTAGATTCTTCTAATTGTTTGGAGTTTTTGTAGATGTCATGTGACGGCTTGAATCCGTCCGTAAATATTTTAAGATCGTCCATATGATCTTTTAAATATATTTTCTGTAAATTTTAAATTATTTTTAAAGACTCGTAACAGATGTAGCCCCAAATCAGGCTTTTCTGTCATTCGAAAAGTTTAAGAAAATAATTTTCATTAGTTTCTAATTTTTCTGAATTTATGGTAATATTTTTCAGAATTTTTCGGGACGTTTTTTTCGGGCCCTAAATTCAAAAATTTGGAAAATAAAAATTCATAATGATGCCTAAACAATAAATTTAACATTTAACTTTAAACTTAACTAATTGCCCCTAACCCTAACCTGATAATTCCCCCTCCATTAGATCATACATCCAACCTAGATCCATTTTTCTCACTTACGCCAACTCCCCCATTAATTCCCATTTAATTCCTAGGCCTCACATCCTAATTACTTATCCCCCTACACAGATCTAGAATGGAGCTGACGAGATCCAACACCATTTATTTTTAATTAAACCAAACAACCCCACACCTTTAATTACTTTTATTTCATTAAAAACCCCATCGCTTAAGCAGAGGGGCACCAAATCCTCTCCCCGCTTCTCCCATTAACCGCCATTCCCTCCCCCTCTGCTTTTGCAGCCTGCTGGCTCCCCGACTCCTTTGCGTCGTGAGCTTACTAGAGCACTTCTTCAGCCCAACTCTACGACACACCACCGCCACCCTTCTCAACCACCTATCCTGGTCGTCGCAAGCCACCTAGGTTGTCGTAAGCTTCCATCCGCAACCTCCTCCCCTGCTCTCGACCTTTCCATGCCTCCAGCCGCACACCCATGTGTGCAACCCAAATTCCCTGCAACGCAAGCCCCCTGCCTCAGCCTCATCACCGAGCCTGAGCTCCTCCCTGCCCTTCACCTGCTGCACCCTCACTCATCCTCCACTGCCCCATAGCTACACAACCCTTGCCCCTTGCCTTCAACTGCCACTCAAGCACTGTGAACCGCCGCAATATTGAGCACCCCAGCCAAGCCACCAACCCCATCGCACACCTTTGTCCCTGGTCGTCGTGCACACCGCTGCATCGCCCGAGCCCATGTCCCTTTCCAACAGCCATTCGAGACCCCCATTTTCGTGCGTCCTTGACAAATGCAACCACCCATCCACTTGAGCTCCGCCCGCACTCCCCCGCTAATCCCCGACCTCATCGCTGCCTCCAGCAGTGACCTGGCCATTTGATGTCCCTCCATATTCCATGCTGCCTGCTGTTTCCCATTTGCTTTGTCCCGCTATTCGAGACCATCACAAACCCCCCAGTGCCCACATCCCCTATGCACGGCCCCTCAGCGCCACCGTTACAACCCATATTTCCCCACAGCCCCGTCACCCGCCAAACTTAACCCCCTGACGTCTTGAGTTTTCACGCAAGATCAAAACTTCCTCAAATATTTTTTCGATTGTTTTCATCGGAGTTCTGGCTTGGATTTGATTTAAGGGCTTCTCTTCTTAGTTCGCGCCCCTCCTTCAGTGGAGGCCGCTTGACAGTAATGTGGCAAGGCTCCAACGAGTCTTTCTGACAATCTTCGGTTTCGATATATCACTGTAATTCAAGTTTTTGGTTTTAAAACTTGTGTTTTCTTCCATCGTGCAATGATGATTCATTTAGCCATGGTTTGGGGTTTCTTGGGGCTTGGTGACGACCCTTGCTGCCTCCCTCGCCGCTGGGTTGCTCTGCCGTGGGGTTTCTGCTGGGCTTTTGTCCTCTGCCATGGGTTTTATGTTTGGGCTTCTGACAGTGTATACTTTGGCCATGTGCCTTTGGCCCCCTTTTGTTGGACTTGGGCCTTGCCTTTTGTCTTATTGGGCATGTGTGGTTTCTTGGCGGCTGTTGGATTGGTGTTAGACCTTGGTGTTGGGCTTGTTGGATTTTGTGTTGGGCTTGTTGTTGGACTTGGGGGTAGGATCTTGGTGTTGCTTGGGTGTTAGTTCGGGCTTTTCCCCCCTGTTGCCATGCATGGGCTTTGCCCCTTTTGGTGTTGGCTATGCGCTTTGCCATTGGTGTTGGGCTTGGACTTTAGTGATGCGTTTGTGTTGGACTTGATGTTTCTTTTGGTTGTTAGGTGTTGGTGTTTGACTTGGGTGTTGGACTTGGTGTTGCATTTGGTGATGGGCATAAGTGTTGGACCTGCGTGTTGGACTTGGGTGTTGGCTGTGGGTGTTGGGCTTGGATGTTTGGCTTGGTGTTGGCCATTGGTGTTGGATTTTGGTGATGGACTTGTGTTGGACTTGGGCTTTGTCCTTTGGTGTTGGAGTAGGGCTTTACCTTTTGACTTGCTGGACCTGTGTGCTTTTGTTTAATTTCGTGAGGGATGGGTTACTATTGGTTGGGATTACTGACTTTTGCCATATTGATAGTGAGACATTGGATTCATGCTTGGCTTTATTTCCTGTTTGTGTTATACTAAAAATCATACCTGATGATATTGTTGGCTGATGACATGAAAAATGTGAACATATGGATTAGACTCTTATACGATCGATTATGCGACTTCTTAGTGATCAATACAGTTGTCCCTACCTCATTTTTATATTGCTATCACCTGATGCATGCATGATTAAATTAGAAATCTTATGACATCAAAATTTAGTGATATGTTTAGATGTGATATGTTGGTACATGATTTAGGTATAAACGGTTACCATTTTCGTGTGTGACATGTTGGACTCGTTGATTTTTGATGTCACCTTATACGTGGCATCTTATTGGGCCTGTTGACATATTGACTTCTGAAACTGCTAGTATCATGAACATGAATGGATATAATTCTCATAGCGCACCAATCATATTAACTAGTTTTGATGTGACATCTGCACTTGTATAGAGACATTGTCTCATGTTGCATGCTTGATTAAACAAATACTAGCACTTAAAAATATCTCTTGAACAACGCCACTTGACCCTAAGAGCTATATACCTTAAACAACACTTGGCACTTTAGGCACATTGGTTGGTTTTGGGATGACTCATAGTAGAGTACGTGAGCGACTAGAGCCATAATTCTTATTACATGACCGCAGTAGGTGTTTCGGTCGGGTTCATCGTGCACCCGATGGACCCTTATTAGTATCATCAGATATAATTTGAGTCTTTTTTGTCATTGTTTTGGATTCAGAGACCATCTTGTTTTTATTTTGTGCTCGGTCCGGGTGAGCATCCCTGTGGTATAAGGTGGATTCCTGGTTGCTTTCTGTACTTTCCAATATGAGACACTGCCTAAGATTGATATAACTGGTAGAATATTGTTAGCATAACTTTAAACTGTTTGCATGCATGTCTTTAATTCCTGCTTTAATTTCAGTCGTGCTTATGTACAATGTTTTAACTTTTAAATTTCAAAATCTAGAATTATTGTGATTTACATCTAATTACTAGCAGCTCTTCGTTTTGTTGTACCATTAGCTGTTGAACAAGAATACAAGGAGACTCTAGTATGGGGGGATACTTGGTTAGCTGCGCGTGCATAGATTGCCGAGTAGTAGGCCAGTAGTGGATTTCCTCTTATGTATTTCACTTTGTATCTTGATGCATTTATATTGTATTCAGAATTTGTACATGAAAGAGAAATTTATACGAGTATGTTGGTACATGTCTACTATTTGCTATAGTATTTTCACTGATAAACAGCAGGACCTGCATAGCATGTGAATGAACAGTCACATCCCCACTCCCTTAGGAAGCGGTGCATGACATTTGAGAATTTTTTCTTTTTTGAAAACCTTTTGCATCTTATTCTTTTTTTCTATGATTAGGAGACCGTCATGCGACAGTCACTGTGAACCGTCTGATGTAGAAGAAGCTGATGTCGATTGGTATCTGTTTGGAAGGAAAGTATTCTGCCTGGTTTCAGTGGCTGTGCAGCGCAGACTGTCAACTCATGGGATGATTTCAAGGATTGCTTGCTGGATTGGTTTCGAGATATGCATGGTGAGATCTATACGAACAGTTCTTTGTCCAAAAAGGAGGGCATCGTCAGAGATTATATGGAGAAGTTTGAGATGCTCTCAGGTGGCATGTGGAGGATTTCTGAAGAGATGCTAGATGGGAATTTCATGAAGGGCCTTAAGGCGAGTATTAAAGTGGAGCTTCGTATACTCATCCCGAGGGAGTTGGAGAGGCGAGGGAGCTGGTCTAAATAGTGGAAGACAGAAACTGCAGAGTAGGATGCCAGAGGAGCGATGAGTGGGATCACATCACGTACTCATGTCACGACAGAGGTTCAGAAGTCCCTGCCAGCGGCGGTTCAAACATGCCAGGAGAAGAACATTGAGCCTTAAACCGAAAGCATGTTCAAAAGTCTTTTGGAGGTGGAGCTTTAGAATAAGCACAAACATGGAATATGCTTCCGTTGTGGCGAGAAGCTCATGCCAGGATACCATTACAATGATCATGCTTTCTGATGGTTGTAGACGAAGAGGATGAGTGCGTAGCAGCCGAGGAGGAAGAAGCAAGACTTCATGATACCACCTTGAGGACAAGGTGGTTCTATATGGATGTAGTAATGATATGATTTGGGATGCGACAACAACCCATGACACATCTGTAATTCTGGGCACCATAGGTAAAATTGTGATTTTGGGGGTTAAGGGTGGCAGATATGTAATTATTAGGACATCGATCTTATAAATGTGCTGGAGGGCTGGGTATTGAGGGTTATGCCAAATATTAAGAAGAAAATTGAGAAGAAGAGAAATTAGGAGTATGAACCTAGATTTAGTAGGAGAGATAAATGTATTGGAGGGCTGGGTATTGAGGGTTATGCCAAATATTAAGAAGAAATTGAGAAGAAGAGATATTATGAGTATGAACCTAGATCTAGTAGGAGAGTGCTGCATTCTTCTCGAATTGGAGGCTTGGGGGAGGGTCCTCCTCTCGAAAGAGGCAATTATCTTGTATCCATTTTCTTTCATCAATAAAAATATCAGCTTTTTCCCAAATTCCACTCCCTCGACCATAAAAGTCCTATCTTTACCTAAGAATTCCCATCATTTCCTTCAAAATCCACTAAAATCCTATTATCCTTAAAATCCCTTGCGGGTTGTATTGAAGCAGCATATTGGCTTGAATAGTATAGTAGTATATGTATGCTAAGATTAATTTTTTCTTGTATACTAATAATAACACCAACTAGTTTAGCTTCAAGAACAAGAATTTCTTATTTTAAAGATATCTACTTATATATACATATTTTGTATGTGGGACGCTAAATAACCTTGTAACAAACAGCTTCTAATATAAAAATAATAAAAAACTATTGCCATCTCAAAAGAAAAAAGTGGTTAAAATTATTTTTTGTTATGAATGGTATTATGTAGGCTCATCGTAGGCCCATGTAGGTCCTATCTTATCATGTATCAGAATAGGATTTTGTATCCTACATAAACTATGTATTCTACCACTGTATGAACTCTTCCCTATAAGTAAAGATCCGTGGTCTCTCGCAAAAAGCATTTCACAACATGGTGTCAGAACGCTCTTCCCGAAGAGAAGCGACCATGTACGAAAGCTTTTGCAGAGGAAGACGGATTAGAAGATCGTTGATTCTCGGACACCGAAGGATCTAAGGACGTTCCCATGCAGGCGTACGACACAATCAAAATAATCCTTTCAAATTTAAGGTACTACTACACATTTTCTCTCTAAAATTATCATGATCATGATTATTGTGTCCTGGTTCTACATTTTGAGATCGGAACAAGTATTAAAAAAATTTATTTTGGGGGAGTGGGCTTGCAAATTTCTTTTTGGGGAGAGGGCATCGGCCATCGGCCGCCAGCCACACGCTGATTGCCCAAAAAAAATTCTTCGGCAGGCCGACGGCCCCTAAGCCGCCAGACCACACCGGGGATGTCGGCCTCTAGACTGTCGACCCCCTCCCCTGCCATTCCAGTGGCGGTGTGTTGCTGCCACCAGCGTCGACAGCGCCCCTAAACCCTAATTAAGGGGTTTGATCAAAAAATTCTCTTTTTGCAGGCCGAAGCCCGCTGACCTTGATGTGGGCCTCGGCCCACAACAACAACAAAAGAATTCTTTTGCGGACCGAAGCTTGCAGCCCTTGCTGCAGGCCTCAGCCGAGCACCAAGAAGGAATTCTTTTGTGGGCTGAAGCCCGCATCCCTTGTAGCAGGCCTCGGCCCACCATAACCAAAAAAAGAGAAGCAAAAAGGGGGCGGTGATAGAAAATAAATAAAATAAACATAAATAATATGGCATTGCTTAGTTTTCAATTTTTTTGAACTAGATCACTTTACCAATGTTTATAATTTTTCTTTTGGTTTTTCGTACATAGGTCCCCAAAACGTATAATTTGAAAAAAGTCCCCCAAATAATAACTTTTGACATCATGTCCCCCAATTCTCCTAACTCACGTGAAAAGAGTCATTTTCAACGAAATCTGTTTAAAAACGTAACGTGGGATTACTCAAGTCAAGTTAAGGTGTAGTTTATGGGAGGTTTATACCCGATAACTCATTATTAATCCGATAACCCATTCTTAACCCGATAACCGTATTAATTGGAGAGCAATGAGAATATGGAATAGTTGGACAAACGAGAGAAATTGTTCCCAAAATTGAAGAACTGGCCATATCGATTTTGAAGACGGAGGATATCAAGGCCAATTGCAGTCGAAGCCCTAGAGATTCGTCTTGGAATCAACAGGTATGAAGTGGGTTTTCTAGGTTTCAATTTTGGGAGATCATAAGTTCTGCGATGAAAATAAGGAAGCCCTAGCAATCTAAATGATGGAGGCAGATATAAAGTTGCCATTTTGAAGGAAATGGTGCTTAGGGGCCTCCATTTTATGGTCAGGTGTGTGGTTTAATTATGCCATTTTCGGAGAGCCTAATCATGTGTAAATATTGCAGGGGGCAGGGGCTTTGAATCTGTTGAAGAGAACGTTGCAAATTTGAAACCGTTTCAGATTTGAAGTGGATTAAACAATCCGCAGGTTAGTATGCATGTTTTATAGGTGTTGACATCATTGATTAAATATTCTGCAGCATGTTTATTTGTTTTGAAATCATTCAATATTTTAAGCATGCATGCAGCTAATATTGATTACTCACTGGAGTAGAGACATTATATTACCCAACATTTTGGTTCACATAATATTGTGTTGTGTAATATTATGTTGTGTATGAATGCAATAACATGGAGTCTGAATTGAGAGACGAATTGGAGGTTGATGTGAGAGAGATTGTGTTAACGTATGGTGGATGGTGGAAGTGTATTCCTAGAACTAAAAGGAAGAAGTATGAAGGGGGAAGCAGAAAACAATGAGGGTGGAAAGGAATGTTACTTTGAAGGGAATTGAAGATCGGATTATTCAGTTTTACCCCATAGCAAAAGGTCAGAGAATGAAGTTGTCTAGTGTGGTACCATTAACCAACCCTAAGGAGTATAAGCTGGTAAAAATCTTACATCGATTTGTTAATTATAATTTCAAAAGCGATGAAGGTAGAGATGTATATGAAATTGGAGGTGGCAAAAATGTTCCAGTGATACCAATTAGGACTGCTAGGAGGACAAATCCACCTAGAAAGGCTTCCAGCAGCAACAAGGCTTCCAGCAGCAACAAGGCTTAATGCAGTAACAAGGTGAAAATTCGGGAACAGATACTGAATCAGGACAGTGACTCTTGTGATGAAGAATTTCTAGGGGATGAGGATGTCAATTATGTTCAAGAAGATGATATATTGACTGATGTTCAAGTGGATGAGATTGGTATGTCAATTGGGATAGACAATGAGGAGATATGCTCTGACCAGGCAGATGATTGTTATTCCGAGGATGAATACCATTCTGTTGACAGCAGTGAGACTGAAGGCAATGAAGATATTGACTTGGTAGAAGACTTGGATGGAGCTATTTGGGATGTAAATTACAATGACCCGGAAATTCAGGTTGGAAGCAGATCTAAGGGCAATGCAGATTTGAAGATTGCTTCAACAACATTTAGTTAAAAGGAATTTTAACTTCAAACATGTGAAGAATGACATGAAAAGAGTTGTAGTAAAATGCAATGCAGAAAATTGTTCATGGTATTTGAGAGCCAAAAGGCTGTATGATGGGGTGACTTGCGAAATATCAAAGTTAGTTCCAACTCATTTATGTTCAGGAATTAACAATGTGTCCAATATGCAGACTACATCAAAGTGGGTTGCCATGAACATACTTGCATTTGTAAAATCAAATCCATATATCACTCCTAAATAAATAATTAGTATCATTCGTCAGAAGAATGAGCTCATTTTGCCTTACAACAGGGCTTGGATGGCAAGGGATCTTGCTAAGGATGAAATATTTGGAAAGGTCGAGGACTCCTATGATTATGCAGAGGACTTAATGGATGAGCTAGTTTATAGAAAAAACCCTGGAAGCTTCATTCAGGTTGTTGATAAATAAGAAGATAATTCTTTCAGGAGGATGTTTGTATGTTTGAAGCCTTTCATAGAGGGTTTCAAAAATGGTTGTAGGAAGTTCATTGGTCTTGATGGATGTCATTTGAGAAGTAAATACTTGGGCATGTTACTGTCTGCAACAGTTTTGGATGGGAATAATGGCCTCTTCCCAATTGCATTTGCAGTTGTTGAGGGGGAGAGCTATATGTCATGGTTGTGGTTTTTGTTGAATCTGGAAGTTGCTTTTGAGGGTAATTTGACTGAATTTTTTTCCATTTCTGATCAAGAGAAGGGTTTATATCAAGCTGCAATGGAGGTGTTTCCCCAAGCAGAGCATAGGGTGTGTATGAGACATTATTGGAAGTCATTTAAGAAGAGGTGGCCAGGAGATTTTTTGTGAAGAAACCCTTTGGGATGCAGCAAGATCATTTTCTTGGGATGAACTTAGGAGACACATGGAGAAGCTTGGAACAATTTCAAGGAAAGCCTTCAATGTGTTGGTGGCAGAGAAGATGTATAAGACGACAAGAACTCAGTTCTCACCAATATCAAAGACTCATTACATCACAAATAATTTGTTTGAGTCTTTCAATGCATGGGTTTTAGAAGCAAGATATTAGCCTGTAGTTGATTTGGTTGATAAAATTAGGATTCAGATTATGGAGAAGTTTGATCAGAGAAGAAAGCTAGCAATGAGGTGGAATGTGGTGCTAGTCCCCTATGCAGAGAGATATGTACAAGATATAAGCCAACGGTTGGGTAGCTGGAGTGTTAGGAGATCTGCTGATGGAAAGAAGCAGAGGTGGAGAAGGAGCATATGAGGAGGGAGATTGATTTAAATGATAAGACATGTTCATGTGGAAGATGGCAGCTGACAGGTCTGCCTTGCATACATGTGGCAATCTTATTGTGACAATCAAAAATGCAAAGTGGGAGGAATTTGTTGATGTGGCCTTCTATATACATAGGTATGCAACATTAAGTATTATGTTCTTTTCAGTAATTTGTCTATAATCTTAGGCCGTATTATGTATTGTGGTTGAACTATCTTGATTAAGTATTATGTTGTCTTATGTTTTTTTTCATTTTAATATAGGTAAAAACACTTTCCCCTCAAAAGACCAATGGATTAGGAAATCCAAAGGTTATTCAATTGGTCCTCCAACGTCTCAAAGGCTAAGAGGGAGGCCAAAGAAGAAGAGAATCAAGGGTACTGGTGAAGCTTCTTCAATTGGAGTGAGGAAGAGAGTTCATAAGAGCACTAGATGAGGGGTTTAGGCCATCACAAAAATGCATGCAAGGAACCACTTAGGGGAAATGCAACTGAACCAAAACCTACGTCAGTAGTAGCTGAACCAAATCCTACATCTGTTGTAGCTGCGCCACAGCCCACATCAGTAGCAACTGAACCAAATCCTACAAGCTGTTTCAGCTGTGTTAACTCCCACTGCAAATAAATCAAGGTATATGTTTTGTAGTTTTCTAAAATTAAATCTGAATATTACATGTCTGGCCATTATATTCATTTTTCTTATTAGGGGTAGTAGAAGATGTGGTGGGAGAATGTCATGTGGAAGAGGGGTAGGTGGAAGGACTGGAGTAAGAGAGGAGAATATAGAATTATTTGAACTTGAGGGTGGTTCTGTGTCAGCTAGAGGCAGAATGAAGAGCTAATGAAGATGTAAATAAATGTCGGGTGGGGGGGGTGGGGGTGAACAGAAAATTAGGAAATCCATTGGGCCTCAATGAAGGGTTGAATACTAGTATTAAGCCTCAACAGTAAGGAACAAGGAGTAAGGATCCAGCATCAATGAGAATGGATCAAGGAGCAATGTGCATGGAGCATTGATCATGGAACAAGGATTAATGAGCATGGAGCATGGAGCAAATTTAGAGCAACATCATGGAATAACAGCCTGGAGGAGCAAATTCAGAGTATGGAAGATTTAGGAGCAAATTCAGAGCAGCATCATGGAGCATGCAGCAAGGAGCAAGGAGATAGCACCAAATTCAGCAGCATCAACAACCTAGAGATTGGAGCATGGAGCATGCACCAAATTCAGAGCAGCATCAACATCCTGGAGATTGGTGTATGGATCAAGGAGCATGGTTCCAATCTGGAAACCAATCAGCAGCATAATGGAGCATGAAGCATATCTCTTGGACCAAATTCAAAGCAACATCAGCAGCATGTAGAACTTGGGACACAGTCATCAGTTAATGTCCCCAAAGGTCATTGAAGAGGTAAAAGTGTGGTGCCTATGTGAGGTAAACATGCATCAAAATAATTATGTAGGAACATTATAGGAGCTGTTTCCTGGCTCCTTTTGTTGGTTTGAACATAGTATCAACATGTTGCTTGTGGTGGAAACAGACAACCTATTTTTGTATTCTGTTTCATTTTGTGGTGGCAATATGCTCATTTTGCGGTTTTAACAGTATGGGTCCTGTTTCCTGTCTCATTTTGGGGGTTTGAACATAGTAGGACCATGTAGCTTGGTGTTTAAACAGACAGACTTATTTTGTAACATGTTTCATTTTGTGTTGTAAACAAACATTCTCACTTTGTATAATGCTGTTGGTGGAAAAAGACACGCCATGATGTGTATTTCTGTTGTGATATATTGAAAAGCAGACATTCTCAATTCTGGTTTTTCTGTTGTGTTTGGCTGGTTTTCTATTTTGATATCGACTGATCAGGGTGCATATTGTCATGGATGAGTATGCTTACTCTTGATTATGTAATTGTGTGTATATGATTATATTGAAAGCATGAGCATACACACCATGGTTTCTCTTAATTGTGTAATTTTGTGTTCATATATAATTGGATCCATTGCTTCTACTTGATTCTGTTTTGATATCTACTAAGCAGGGTTCATATTATGCTGTATGACTATGCTTTACCTTGATTATGTAATTGTGTGCAGATTATGCTTGCTGTGGAAACAAAATAATTGTGTGCAAATTATGTAATTGTGTGCAGATTATGCTTGCTGTGGAAACAAAATAATTGTGTGCAAATTATGTAATTGTATGATTTTGTTATATTATGCTTTTTGTGGAACCAGACACACAAACTGATTCTGTTTTGATATCTATGATCAGGGTATCTCCACATGTATGCAAGCAGACACACAAACTTGATTATGTGTATATATATATATGGATGGTTATGATTATGCTTCCATTTGATTATGCTATCAATTGATTATGTAATTATGTTCATATGTAATTGGATCCATTGTAAACACTTGATTAAGCTTTCCCTACATTCAAAACATCCCATGGCTGCCACTTCTTTGGGAAAAATCAGAAACAGAACACATCACAACATTCAATCCCACTTCATTAAATATAAGTAGATTTACATTGCTTCATCATCATTTCACAAAAACTGAAACATATCACATCACTCTTACATAGTTGCTACATTCTCACAGCACAATTCTGCACTTATACATTTGCTTTATCATCAGTTCTACACTTCCACATTTGTTGAATTCTCACATCACACACTTCCTCTGTACACCAACGCCTATAAAAATGCAGATTACTCTAACATGGAACAAAACTTTAGCAATTTCATCCCTTAAGCCCACAATCTCCTTTCTGACTTTGATTACTTCATTATGTAAGCCATCAACTCATTCAAAGAACCCACATCCTCTATCATTGGAACTCTTATATCTTGGACAACCATAGAAAAGAAACCCCTTATTCTCCCCTTCGTACAGGTCACAACTTTGCATGGAATCCCACGAAAGCAATTCTTGCGATTGCCCATCTGATCATCACCCTTGAAACCCATTGAGGAGCTTGATGTATTGTAAGATCTTGTCATTTTTTGCGTAGGCTTTGCGGGTGAATATGTTTGCATTTGTTTTTTGAGTTGGGCTAGAGGAGGAAGAAAGGAATGATTTCTTGGGTGAGAGATCAATGGGAGAGATCAATGAGAGAGAGTGAAAAGAGCAGCAGCTGATCGGGTTTAATGGGTTCGTGTAAGTAGCTGTTGGTTTTGAACCGTTGGGCTGGAGGAGAAAGAAAGGAGGGAGCGGTATAACGGTCACTTTGTGTTTTCTGTTAGAAGAGAAGGACTATTCTCTTCAAATTAATCATTGGGACTCTTTTCACGTGAGTCAGGTTAATTGGTGGACGTTATGGTAAAAGCTATTATTTGGGGGCTCTTTTCAAATTATACGTTTTTGGGGACCTATATACAAAAAACGCTTTTTCTTTCTAACTTAATTATTAACTTTGATGTCTATTTTAGGATCTTGTTCGTATGCTATATATCACATTATATGACTGTTTCTGGAGATGTTTGGCTTGTCTTTATGAGCTTTTGCTTAATAATTATGCGGATCATGTGACCGCTCTGCCATTAGTTACCTAACCTAACGGTGTTTGACGTTGCCTCCCCATCCAATTAATTATTAAGGTTGAAAAATTTAAATTTCCATAGTTGTGTCTGATATCTGATGCAAATGTTTTGAGCACAATTTTTACATGAATGACTATATTGTGGTTTTGGATCAGCCTTAGTTTGATTTTTATTTTCCTGCACTTTTCTTTTTTATGGGAGAAAAATGTGGTGATGAATATCATGTAATGCCCACGACCGATGGCTACTTCCATAAAAGTCGTGTCCACGTCTGAAGAAGAAGATTTTTATGTGACCCACATTGTTTCCAAAGTTGTACTTTTTCATTTATGTAAAAAGGGACTATTATTTGGACTGTGGATGTTTCTTCATCCACATAATTAGCCTATTCGCTTTAAGATTGTTTCTGCATGAAATACCTTACAGTTTTATGTATTAATTCATATTCATGCAATTGTGCTTTTCTAGATAAATGGCTAAAATCGCGAGCGTTGATTTTGAAATAATGGATGCATATGGGAAGAACTATATCAGTAGACAATTGGATGTAAAATTCCATTTGCGAGACTAAGTCATCAGTGCCACAATCACAAAAGATAATAAAGCGACATATATTAATAAAAGCAAAAGCAGTAATCCATATTCGTCGCCATGTGGACAAGAACCTAAAGCCTAAATATCAACTTGATATGTGGACTGTCCCTGAGGAACGATATAAACATCAAAAAGATGTTATTCTCACAAAGGCTCGTTATGAGTAGGAAAATGTGAGACTGCAGGATTTTAAATCTATAGCTGAGTATAACTCAGCACTGTTCAGTATCACCTTACACCTGAAGGTGTGTGGTGAAGAAGTATCAGATAATCGCATGCTAGAAAAACTTACACGTCTTTCCACGAAAAGATGCAATTCTTATGCAGCAATACCGTGAACGAAAGTTTACTAAATATTCTGTAACGACCACTTTTCGGTCGTGTGTATCTAGTATTTTTAGCATTTGGTTTTATTATTTTTGTTCAGTAGCTCAGACACGTGACTGGACCCCGTATCCGCGATCCTCTCGGAGGCGCGATCACCCCAGTATTTCCGTTTTAATTTTTGGATGTTGTGGGACCTATTTGATATTACATTATCACACATTAATAAAACCTTTTATGAAAAAAAGAAACAAAACAATTCATTTCAAACTGTCTGTGCGTTTTAAAGGGCTCGAATCAGATAAAAATCAAATCTCCTTTTAGAACTAACCAACTAATATCTACTAATTATTTTTTATATACCTAGCAACTAAAGTTATCATGCTGTTAGTTTTTAAAACCAAATCAAAAATTTTAAAATCTGAACCAAAACCTAATATCATCATATATCCTAACGGCCTCCCACTATCCCCACTTTTCTCCAACGGGTTTAGCCCTCAACCCCCACTCCTCCCACGTGAAACACTCCCCTAACATCTCCCTACAAAAGCTAACCTAGGCCTCTTCCTCTCATCAAAAACCAAACGCTGTGAGCTCCCTGTCATTCACGCAGAGAACCTACCCCTGTCCCCTAGCCCTCATGCAAGAGACCCAGCCTTCACGTTTCGAAACCCTGCAACCCACGTGAAACCCCAGCTCACAGCCCCTCCTCTTCTCTCCCAGGCGCTACACCCGAGAGCCCAGTTCTTCATCTTCCCCGCCGCGCGCGCCTCAGACCACCGCCCAGCACCAACTTCGCTCATCTCCTCCCTTAACGAACCCTAGTCACCTCTAACTCAGCCACACGCAAGCACACCCTCCGACCAGGAGCAGCCCCAGGCCTCCAGGCTCCGACAGCCCCTACACAAACCCCCGACAGCTTCCCTCCTCCACGCAAGCTCCACGTAACCGCCAGCGACCAAAACCCTAACTCCCCTCCCCTTCATTCCAGCGCTCTGGCCACCACCTCGACTTCAGCGACCTACGATCGTGCCCCACTGCACGCAGAGCCCTCTAACACTCAGCTACACCCCCAGGCCTTATCAGCCCGACTGCAAACCCCAGAGCAGCTGCCAGCTTCTATTCTAGGCTCCGACATCGCCTGCAAGCCTCCACCAGCCACCTGCCACGTTCCTGCACGTCAACATCTCCCCCGCCTGCAGCAGACCGCCGGCCAGCCCTCGCAACCACCGCAGTGCCGTTGGTCATCGACAGAGATCCCCGAGGCTTGTCGTCGCTGTTTTGAGGGCGTACACGTCTCCGCTGCCCATCGTTGCGTCTCAACCCCCATCTACATCGCCGGTTAGTAACTCTATCTTATTATACTCACAACCCATACCATAGGACAGAAAACCTAATAAAATTGAATAACTAGACGTCGTACGGGTTGTTTTGATAATGTAATATGTCGGAAAGAACCTAATCTGAATGCGTGTTTTATCAAACCCGCGAACCACTATCACCGTAGCGTAGTACCCGTCGAGACGAACCCGACGACACCAAGAACGCTGAAATCAGGCAAGTGTGCAATTAGATATGAATTTTTGAAGTTTGATGGTCATTACGTCATTTTTACTCTATGTTGTATAACTTGAAATCTATACGTGAAATGACGCATGAAAACGATACCATGACATTCTGGACTAAAAATGTGACCCAACGGCATTTAACCGATATACTTTAATTTTAAACAACGACGAAGAAAACTGGTTTCTGTAACATGTTCATTAAAAACCCATGTTCAACGTTCTTTTGAAAATGTTGTAAATGTTGTTCAACCATCTACCGCTCGCTGAAAATGTTGTATAAACAAGGTATTAATGATAATGTTAAAATGCTGCATGTCTTGGAATGTTTAACAAGTTGTGACCTCGTAAAATCGTGTGACTCGAAGGCGGATTCGTGACTTTCGTGATGTCGTGTGAGCCGACTATGCTGGCTCGTGTTCCAGCACAAAATTTGGGTGGGGTTAGGGTTGAGCGGCCACTAGGCGTATGAAGGTGTCCTCTCTTCAAGAGCACCACCCGCATGCGGTGGGGTAGCGTCAATCACGGTAAACCCCCGTGAGAAGAATGATCCACTCATCACGACCTAAAGGCGAGAACCCTATGTTAGATGTGAAATATTGACTTGGAAATTGCAACACTAACGTGGTCTCAGTAGATTGACATGCTAACGAACTCAAAGAAAACTCTATTTTACTTCTTGAAACTGCTTAGAACTGCGTGTTAGGAGTGTCTTGCTTCATTTCTTGGGCATGTTTAAACTTATTTGTAGTCGTCTCATTATTTATTTAATGTCTCTTAAATTCAATATCGTTGTATATCTTGCCTTGGGTTTCTAATCCTTTTGCAGACCCTTGCTTACATACATTCATGTTTTAGATGTATGTCAGATTCCGAGCTTGAGTACCCGGAGGATCCATTCGAGACGCCTGATTTGGAGAGCCAGGAGTTCGCCATTGACGCCGAGTCTCTCCCTGCGGAGGACTAGTGGACTCACACCTTTGCTGTTTCCTTTAGTTTACTTGTTAGTGTACGTTTCTTTCTTGTTGCTACCTTGGCCCAGCTGTGACTTTGACGATGATTTCGTGTATGGACATTTTAATTCTGGATGTGGCTTTAATCTATGAATTTTAATTCAGGGACCTGCCTTGTGTTTTTTATCACAGACGCTCATTGGACTCGAGCTTCATTGCTCCAGTTCATGCGGACCTCGTAACGCTCTCGCTTTCAGTGTCTTTTGGGAAGCAGGGCGTTACAGGTTTTAGTGGTGGCTCATGCACGTCCTGCAACTGCGAAATTCAAAACAATGAGAAATCTTTCATTAGCCAAACATCTAGAGTGATCGTATACACGAGATTAACTCGGGCTTTTCTTATCTCAGAATGGTAGGAAGGCGTAACGCCCTACTTGGACCCGGAACTGCTGGAGGTGGAGATGACGACATCCGCCAGATGCTAGGAGTTATGAGAGAGATGCTGGAGGTTCAGCACCATCTGGTCCAGCAGGAACGTCAGGCTACACCTGCTGCTCCACCACCCCGTTATGAGCCTGGAGCCAAGCAGTTTCGAGTGATGCATCCAACGAGCTTCTCTGGACGGGAGGGTCCACTAGCGGCCGAGGAATGGCTTCGCAACACTGCAGATAACTTGGGTCTTGCCCGAGTCAATCCGAACGATTGGTTTGAGCTCGCCAAGAAGCAGCTGACAGATAATGCCCGTCACTGGTGGGATGCTGAAGAGACTAGGCTGATCATGCCGATACCATGGGCTACCTTCCATCAAAGGTTTGACGCCCAGTACTTCCCGAAGGCTGCGGAGAGGGAGATGCTGCAGCGCTTCATCAATCTGGAGCAGGGCACCATTACAGTCGACGAGTATGAGGCTGAGTTTACCATGCTGAGTCGCTTCGCCCACACTCTGGTGGCAGACGCGGAGGCCTGTGCACACCGCTTTCTGCAGGGCTTAGATCTGGACATACAGAGTGTGTTGTCCGGGAGCACCTTTACCACTCATGAGCAAGTCCTGGTAGCTGCAAAGAAGCACGAGCAGATCGCAAATCCGAAGAAGGCACGTCAGGCAGGCAAGCGCCTGATGGAGCTGTTGAGGTGTGCGCCTAGGCCTGTTGTTCGTCCAGTTCAGACCACCCAGTTCAAGAGGCCAGCCACACCTGTCCCCAACCGAGCCCAGCTGACTTGCTATTTCTGTGGTAAGCTTGGCCATGCGAAGTACTGCAGGAGGATGCTGAATCAGTGTTTGGTCTGTGGATCGCCTGCCCATACTGCTAAGGACTGCCCTCGCGGTTCTCGACCCGTACCTACTGGACCACCCGAACCCGCTCAGCGGATAGCGCCTACGCCTGGACAGCGAGGAGCACCTCTGATACCACAGGATCGAGCCTTCCAGCAGGCCAACCCGCCGAAGCACTGGGCTTTCACTATGACAGCCATTGAGGCTAAAGCTGAGGACGACGTGATTGCAGGTAACCTCTAGACTAGCCTTTCTTTATTTATGCATTTATGTTTGATTAGTTAGATCCATGTTTAACCTAGTTGCATGTTACTCTTAGGTGTCATCTTAGTTTCTTCTCACCGGGCCTTGACCTTGTTCGATTCTGGAGATTCCATGTGTATCTTATCTAAGAAGTTCGTAGTCGAACACTCGATACCCACCTACACACTTCCCAAGTGTTGGAATATTACAACTGGGAATGGTGTAGTGAAGGTCGTAGTGGGATGTAGACCCTGCCTGTTGGTGGTTAGTGGACACGAATTATATGCTAATTTCATTGTCCACGACCTACCCAACTTCGATGCAATTCTCGACATTGACTGGTTATGAGCCTTTTATGCCACGATCGAACGTCGCCGGAAGAAAGTGGTGTTTGAAATTCCTGACCATCCAGTGTTCGAGTTCATCAGCGGAGGACGTCTGCTTGGACCTGTCAAGTTCCGGGCCCAGCCGTACAGATTGACTGTTGCATCCATGATAGCAGAACCAAAAAAGCCAGCGGTAGTGAGAGATTTCGAAGACGGCTTCCCTGAAGACATTTCTGGATTGCCGCCCGATCGAACATTGGAGTTTGGCATTGATCTTATGACAGGAGCTCAACCGATTTCGAAGGCGCCGTACCGTATGGCTCCTGCAGAGCTGGAAGAATTGAGGAAGCAGTTGGATGAGCTACTGCAGAAGGGTTTCATTCATCTCAGCGTATCTCCCTGGGGTGCACCCGTCTTGCTGGTGAAGAAGAAGGATGGATCGAGAAGGATGTGCATTGATTATCGGGAGCTGAATCAGATCACCATGAAGAACAAGTACCCGCTGCCCCGTATTGATGATATCTTCGATCAGCTTGGTGGATCGAGAGTATTTTCGAAGATGGACATTCTGAGCGGATACCATCACGTCAGAGTCAAGAAGGAAGATGTGCCCAAGACAGCTTTTCGGACCAAGTACGGGCATTATGAGTTCGTTGTCATGCCATTTAGTGTGACCAACGCTCCTGCGGTGTTCATGAATCTCATGAACCTTATCTTTTATGACTTCCTTGACAAGTTCATAGTGATCTTCATAGATGACATCCTGGTGTACTCGAAGAGTAAGGAGGAGCATGCCGATCATTTGAGGATGGTATTGGAGACGCTCCGTCATCATAGACTATATGCCAAGTACAGCATATGCGAATTTTGGCTGGACAGAGTTGCATTTCTTGGACATGTAGTATCAGGAGCTGGCATCTCTGTGAATCCGGAGGTCAGAGTAGTCAGTGAATGGCTTACACCTCGATCAGCATCGGACATCAGGAGTTTCCTTGGATTGGCTGGATACTACCGTAGATTTATCAAGGATTTCTCGATGATAACTGAGCCGATGACGAGATTGACGAGGAAGGATGTTAAGTTCAGTTGGTCAGATTCTTGTGAGCAGGCCTTTTCTACTTTGAAGGAGAGACTGACGACTGCACCGGTCTTAGCTATTTCGGACAGAAGCAGAGGCTTCGAGATGTTTTGTGACGCATCGGGCAAGGGACTTAGATGCGTGTTGTACCAGCACAACCATGTGGTCGCTTATGCTTCGCGACAGTTAAAGGTCCATGAGAAGAACTATCCGACCCACAATTTCGAGATAGCCGCTGTCGTCTTTGCACAAAAGATCTGGCGACATTTCTTACTGAGTGAGAAAGTGAAAATTTTCACTGATCACAAAAGTTTGAAATATATATTCACTCAGAAGGAGCTGAATAAGAGACATCACAGATGGTTAGAATTGATGGCAGACTACGACATCGACCTTCAGTATCACTTAGGGAAGGTGAATGTCGTACCGGATGCCTTGAGTCGACTGCCCGAGGTGATGATTGTCACGGCTCAGTGAAGATTGCAGCAGGATTTGCGAGAGATGGATGTTGAAGTTGTCCTACCGGGAGTCACATCGTTGTTGATGAACATGCAGATTCGGTCGACGATTGTGGATCGAATCTAGATTTCTCAAGCTGGAGATGCTAGTTGAAGAAGATCAGAGAGCAGGTCGAAGCAGGACTCCGGACGGATTTTCTGATTTACGAGGATGGATCTTTGAGATATGGCAGTAGGATCTGCGTACCTGCAGGAAATATCAGAGAGGAGTTGATGAATGAGGCTCACAGTTCGCCTTATTCTATTCATCCTGGAGGTATGAAGATGTACAAGGATCTTCGTCAGAATTTCTGGTGGCACGGGATGAAGTGTGGCACGGAGCGTTGCCAAGTGCCTCGTGTGTCAGCAAGTGAAGGCTGAGCATCATCGCACTGCTGGACTGCTACAACCACTGCCGATTCCGGAGTGGAAGTGGCAGCACATCAGGATGGACTTCGTGACCGGCTTACCTCGGAGCACCAAGCAGAATGACGCAATCTGGGTCATCGTTGATCGGTTGACCAAGTCTGTGCACTTTATACCGTTCCAAAAAACTGGCAAGGAAATATATGGAGGTAATGATCTGACTCGTACTTTTATAATTTCTTTCTAGTTCGAGTTGTATGTGAATTATGTTGTGTAGGAATTCGTGCGACTGCATGGAGTCCCCGTGAGCATTGTATCAAATCGAGATACGAGGTTCACGTCTCAGTTCTGGAAGAGTCTGCCGACCAACCTGGGTACCAGTCTGAAGTTCAGTACTGAGTATCACCCGCAGACGGATGGCCAGTCAGAGCGGACCATCCAGATTTTGCAGGATATGCTAAGAGCTTGCATGCTGGATTTCAAGGGCTCGTGGGTGGATTTTCTACACCTGGTGGAATTATCCTACAACAATAGCTATCAAGCGAGCATTGGCATGACGCCATTTGCTGCTCTCTACGGAAGAAAATGTCGATCGCCACTGAGCTGGGATGACATTGGAGATACAGAGCTATTGGGGCCAGATATGAATGTCGAAGCAGTAGACGTTGTTCGAGATCTTAGGGACAAGTTTTGGATCGCTCAGGACCATTATGAGCATTGGACAGATGCTAAAGGGCGTCCTCTGGAGTTTCAGCCGGAAGACTGTATTTCTGAAGATTTCCCCGAATCGAGGAGTGATCCGCTTTGAGAAGCGCGGCAAGCTCAGCCCGAGATACATCGGACCCTTCGATGTTCTGGAGAGAGTTGGCGAGGTAGCCTACCGCTTAGCCTTGCCACCATCTTTGTTGGGAGTTCACGATGTTTTCCATGTGTCTCAGCTCCGTCGGTATATCAGAGGACGGAATTGACGATGACTACTCTGAGATTACCGTCCGTCCGAATCTGACGTATGACCTGCTGCCAGTGCAGATTGTTAATAAACGTCAGAAGACACTCTGTAACAAGACTGTCGATCTTGTCAAAGTAATGTGGAGACGCGACTCGCCAGGAGAGTCCACCAAGGGGAGAGAAGAAGAGAGGAGAGAGCGTTACCCTCATTTGTTTCATAACCAGTAGTTGATAGAAATTCCAAGGACGGAATTTTCTGTAAGATGGGTAGGATGTAACGACCACTTTTCGGTCGGGTGTATCTAGTATTTTTCGCGTTTGGTTTTATTATTTTTGTTCCGTAGCTCAGACACGTGACCGGACCCCGTATCCGCTACCCTCTCAGAGGCGCGATCACCCCGGTATTTCAGTTTTAATTTTTGGATGTTGTGGGACCTATTTGATATTACATTATCACACATTAATAAAACCTTTTATAAAAAAAGAAATAAAGCAATTCATTTCAAACTGTGTGTGCGTTTTAAAGGGCTCGAATCAGATAAAAATCAAATCTCCTTTTAGAACTAACCAACTAATATCTACTAATTATTTTTTATATACCTAACAACTAAAGTTATCATGCGGTTAGTTTTTATAACCAAATCAAAAATTTTAAAATCTGAACCAAAACCTAATATCATATCCTGACGGCCTCCCCCTATCCCCACTTTTCTCCAACGGGTTAGCCCTTAACCCCCACTCCTCCCACGTGAAACACTCCCCTAACATCTCCCTACAAAAGCTAACCTAGGCCTCTTCCTCTCATCAAAAACCAAACGCTGTGAGCTCCCTGTCGTTCACGCAGAGAACCTACCCCTGTCCCCTAGCCCTCACGCAAGAGACCCAGCCTTCACGTTTCGAAACCGTGCAACCAACGTGAAACCCCAGCTCACGGCCCCTCCTCTTCTCTCCCAGGCCCAGTTCGCTCATCTCCTCCCTCAACGAACCCTAGTCACCTCTAACTCAGCCACACGCGAGCACACCCTCCGACCAGCAGCAGCCCCAGGCCTCCTGGCTCCGACAGCCCCTACACAAACCCCCGACAGCTTCCCTCCTCCACACAAGCTCCACGTAACCGCCAGCGACCAAAACCTCAATCTCCCCCCCTTCATTCCAGCGCTCAGGCCACCACCTCGACTTCAGCGACCCACGACCGTGCCCCACAGCGCGCAGAGCCCTCTAACACTCAGCTACACCCCCAGGCCTTATCAGCCCGACTGCAAACCCCAGAGCAGCTGACAGCTTCTCTTCTAGGCTCCGACATCGCCTGCAAGCCTCCACCAGCCACCTGCCACGTTCCTGCACGCCAACATCTCCCCCGCCTGCAGCAGACCGCCGACCAGCCCTCGCAACCACCACAAAGCCGTTGGTCATCGACAGAGATCCCCAAGGCTCGTCGTCGCTGTTTTGAGGGCGTACACGTCTCCGCTGCCCATCGTTGCGTCTCAACCCCCCTCTACATCACCGGTTAGTAACTCTATCTTATTATACTCACAACCCATACCATAGGACAGAAAACCTAATAAAATTGAATAACTAGACGTCGTACGTGTTGTTTTGATAATGTAATATGTCGGAAAGAACCTAATCTGAATGCGTGTTTTATCAAACCAGCGAACCACTATCACCGTAGCGTAGTACCCGTCGAGACGAACTCGACGACACCAAGAACGCTGAAATCAGGCAAGTGTGCAATTAGATATGAATTTTTGAAGTTTGATGGTCATTACGTCATTTTTACTCTATGTTGTATAACTTGAAATGTATACGTGAAATGACGCATGAAAACGATACCATGACATTCTGGACTTAAAATGTGACCCAACGGCATTTAACTCGATATACTTTAATTTTAAAAAACGACGAAGAAAACTAGTTTCTGTAACATGTTCATTAAAAACACATGTTCAACGTTCTTTTGAAAATGTTGTAAATGTTCACCCATCTACTGCTCGCTGAAAATGTTGTATAAACAAAGTAATAATGATAATGTTAAAATGCTGCATGTCTTGGAATGTTTAACAAGTTGTGACATCGTGAAATCGTGCGCCTCGAAGGCGGATTCGTGACTTTCGTGATGTCGTGTGAGTCGACTAGGCTGGCTCGTGTTCCAACACAAAATTGGGGTGGGGTTAGGGTTGAGCGGCCACTAGGCGTATGAAGGGGTCCTTTCTTCAAGAGCACCACCCGCATGCGGTGAGGTATCGTCAATCACCGTAAACCCCCGTGAGAAGAACGATCCACTCATCACGACCTAAAGGCGAGAACCCTATGTTAGATTTGAAATATTGACTTGGAAATTGCAACACTAATGTGGTCTCAGTAGATTGACATGCTAACGAACTCAAAGAAAACTCTACTTTACTTCTTGAAACTGCTTAGAACTGCATGTTTGGAATGTCTTGCTTCATTTCTTGGGCATGTTTAAACTTATTATAAAATACTTGTATGTAACGTTTCAAGAAAATGGATACAAGTCCATACTTGAGCAATTTGAGGGGCTCTCATTAGGTCTCTATCATACAACAATTCGGAGAGATGAAGTCAATTTAACCGAGCACTTAAAGTGCGCAAAATCGTCCAAGTTTTTTTTACTTTGGCATGATATTCTTGGCCACCCTGTACCGGTAATGATGCACCGCATTATATCCCAATCGTAGGGACATAATCTGAAGAACCAAAAGAACCTAAAGATTCTTCTAAAGGGTGAGTTCTATTCAAGGTTTTAGGTCTCGGTTTCGGTCTCGGTATCGCTCTTCCCAAAATTTAGGTTTCGGTATCGGTATCGTCCGTTTCGGTGGTTTCGGACGGTAGTTTCGTTTCATCGGTATCGGTAGTTTCAGATACTTAAAACTCTATTAAATACTATCAAATATTATCAAATATTAGCACAAATACCTTTTTACTAGTTACACATTTTGTTAAAAGTATTATGCTAAATATATTACATTTTTTTGATCAACATGTTTGAAAATAAATGAGAATGGCAAGCTTCTGAATAAATGGAAGGGTTTGGTGGCTGAAAATGATAACTTTGTAAATAAATGGAAAACCTTTAGTGGCTGAATGTCAAGCTTGTAGTTAAATGGAAAGCCTTTAGTGGCCAGCTCACTCAAAAGGTCAAACTTCTTACTAAATGCTAGCATGTGTTGGACAATTGCACTTGCACCGTGCAAACAAAATTTAAATTAAATGCTAGAATATGCTACCATGTAAGATCTCAAATTGCAGGAGGCGGGCTTCTTCGGGGATGCGACGGAAGGCGGGCGACCATGAGGTACGTCCATCTCTTCGTTTCTTCTTCTTTTTCTGGATTTTGGTGATGTTTCCTCCTCCTCCTCCTTCTTGTTTTCATTTTTTTAAGTTTCAGTCGGTATCGGACAAGTTTCGGCCGGTATCAGTCAATACGGCCGAAACCCCGGCCGATACGGCCGAAACCCCGGCCGATACGGCCGAAACCCCGGCCGATACGGCCGAAACCCCGGCCGATACGGCCGAAACCCGGCCGATACGGCCGAAACCGAGAAGTAACATGTGGTTTCGGACCGGTCCCCTCCGAAACCGATCCGAAACGGCCGAAACCTTTAGGTTTCGGCCGAAACCTAAAACTATGGTTCTATTGTCTCTCTTCTTACAAGGAAAAGTTTATTACAATGCCATCTCCACTAAATGTGGATAATGAATCTCCAAGCTTTCTCGAAAGAATACAAAGAGATATACGTAGACATATCCATTCCCTAGTGGTCTTTTTCGGTGTTTCATGGTTCTAATAGATGCATACTCCAAATGGTCATATGTGTGTCTACTATCCATCCGTAATTTAGTTTTTCCAAATCTATTGGCACAAATCATAAAATTGCTGGCACATTTTCTTGACAACCAAATTAAGAAAATTTGTTTAGATAATGCTAGGGACTTCACATCCTAGTCATTTCAAGATTACGCCTAACAACTGAGATAAAAGTTGAACATCTTGTAGTCCATATTCACACCCATAATGGGTTAGCTACGTTACTTATAAAAATACTCCAATGGATTGCACATCCACTGTTAATGAAATTCCAATTGCCGGTGGCTGCATGAGGACATGCGATCTTGCATGCTGCTTCATTAATTAGACTCGAACTCTATGGGAGTCAGAGTTACTCTCCGATGCAACGTGCATACAGAAAATACTAAATATCTCTCATTTGGGTATTTTTGGTTGCGCAGTATACATCCCCATAGCACCACCACAGAGGACAAAAATGGGTTCTCAATGTTGTCAAGGAATCTATTTAGGGTTTGGTTCACCTGCAATTGTTAGATACCTAGAACCCTAAACAAGGGATGCTTCCAAGACACGTCTTAAAGATTGTGAATTTGATGAGACGACTTTTCCTAAACTAGGCTCAGATTCAGCGAAGTCTGACACTTCACAGACTATGCAATCTTGCATGCTGCTTCATTAATTAGACTCAAGACTTTATGGGAGTCAGAGTTACTCTTCAATGCAACTTGCATATAGAACACGACTAAATATCTCACATTTGAGGATTTTTGGTTGCACAGTATATATCCCCATAACACCACCACAACGAACAAAAATGGGTTTTCAATGTCGTCTAGGAATCTATTTAGGGTTCTCACCCGCAATTATTAGATACCTAAAACCCTAAACATGGGATGCTTCCAAGACACGTCTTAAAGATTGTGAATTTGATGAGACGACATTTCTTTAACTAGGCTTAGATTCAGCGAAGCCTGAAACTTCCCAGACTATTACGTGGGACACTGACATTATCCAATGATCCAAGAACTAGGAAATATGAAGATGAGATCCTAAAGATTATAGACATTCAGAATACTGTTCATCAGTTACCCGATCCATTTACTGACAATAAGAAAATTGTCAAATCACACATCCATGCTGTTGACACTCCAGCTAGGATTGACATCCCCGAGAATGGATGCAATCCACCAGCAGCAGAAGCGGTTGTTCCTCAACTGAAAAGAGGTAGACCAACAGGCTCCAAGAATAAAATTTCCAGAAAGATGAAAACTCTTGGAGGCCTTGAGACAATACCACCACAGGACAATGAGCTCATGTCCATACACTTACCCCTTTGAAACCACCAGATGGGGAGAACCCAGGAGAAACTGAAATATCATTAAACTTTGTACGTACTGGGGAGGTGTTGGACTGAAAAAACACAATCGTCGATGACAACCTCGCGCTCTGTATTGTCATTCACGTCACTGAAAGCGATGATGATATCGATCCACACTTGGTTGCTGAATGCAAACATAGAGATGATTGACCAAAGTGGAATGAGGCAATAGAAGCAGAGCTGGACTCGCTTAAGAAACACGAAGTTTTTGGACCATTAGTCCAAACATCAAAAGGTGTCAAACCTGTGAGATATAAATGTGTATTTGTCAGAAAAGCAATGCAAAGAATGAGATCGTATGCTACAAACACGGCTTGTAGCTCATGGATTTTCCCAAAGACTGGGTATTGACTATGAAGAAACATACTCTCCGGTGATGGATGCAATCACTTTCCAATTTCTAATTAGCTTAACAACAAAGGAAGGATTTGATATGCAGCTAATGGATGTATTAACTGCATACCCATATGGAAATCTTGATAAAGATGTTTATATGAAACTTCTTGATGGTTTTCAATTCCCTAAAACTTTCAAAGATAGACCCCTAGGGACGTCTATTCTGTTAACCTAAAAAGAACATTATATGGTCTTAAATAATCGGAAAGAATGATATATAACAGACTTAGTGAATTCCTTGTACAATAAATATTCCATAATAATGAAGTCTGCACTTGCATCTTTATAAAAGCAAAAAGAACAAGATTTGTAACCATTGCAGTCTACATAGATGACTTAAATCTCATTAGATTTCTTGAAGAGATAACCGAGATAACTGAAAGACTTTCAAAAGAATTCGAAATGAAGGACCTAGGCAAAGCAAAATTCTGTTTTGGCTTACAAATTGAACATCTGAAAGATGACATCCTATTACATCAAACCACATATTCTAAGAAATTATTACAAAATTTTCATATGGACCAATGTCATCCACGGAGTATACCTATGGTTGTACGTTCACTGGATGTATTTAAAGACTCCTTCCGTCAGCTCGAAGAGGGGGAGGATATTCTAGGTCCCGAAATCAGTGATGTTTGTAACACATTTTTATGTACATCCAATGAAGGGTTTTTATGTACATCCAGTGAAGGGTTTTGACCAAAGTATTATAATGAATCTTTATGTACATTTAGTGCTATTGATATCATGTGAGATGTTTGTATACTATAAATAGGGCTAGCGAATTTCACTAAATCGAATGCTCCAGTGCTAAAAAAACCCTTCCGCACGCTTGATGTTTGTAACGAATCTTTCTAGGCCATTTTGTCCGTCGGAAGAGCGAAGTATTATATACTGAATCTTGCTTGAATTAGTTATGAACAAGTCTTATGGGTCGAAGCTGCAAACTTTCCTTCCAGTATTTGAGTGATAATTGACAAAATCAATGTAATTCCGTTTGCCTTCCTCTAGTATATAATATATTAATCATATTATAGTATAGAATTGTGATCGAGTTGAAATATTCTAAGTATTAATAACCAAACTAGATACATCAAAGTAAGGCTCCGATATAATTTAATTAAGTACTTAAGTCCTTACTGAGAGCTAATTTTAGCATATATGAGACCTTATCGAGTCGAGGTCAGGCTCTAGCCAAGCCAATCATTGTGATGCTCAATTCTGGTCATTAATACTCCTATCCGTTCAAGCTTGGCTCACTTGGTTGTTGAACAAATCTAACGAGCTGTTACTAAGCCAATCTCAAGACGAGCCTCTAGCTGTTTGGCTCAGTTAATACCCCTAAATATCTCTATCTGCAGAATGGTTTAGGACTAGCTTTTGGGTGCATTTTTTGGTTTGGGTTTGGGTTTGGGCGGGGGGGGGGGGGGGGGGGGGGGGGTTTGGCGGGGGGGGGGGGGGGGGGGGGGGGGGTGTGTGTGTGTGTGTTGGTGAATTTGTCTCTTGAATTGGTTTAAGTCAAGCAGATTGAAGAAATATTTATTTAGTCAAATGGTTGGTGCCAAAGTTTCAAATTTCCTTCTATGTGTAGAAATGCTAAGGTCAACATACCTTCCCTTCTACAAAGAAAGTGTATGATTCATGAATCTTCTCTTGTCCACTTAATATTCTTTATTCGTATAGTAAATAAATAGGAACAAATATAAAATTTATCATATCTAAATTACATTTTCACATATAAATAAAATTTTCAGACATAATCAAATGGCTGAAGAATAATATTCGAATTCATATGATCTATATGGAAACATCTTTTTCTTAATGCCTAGGGCACAAGCAAAAACAGTGATGAAACTGCGAATCCTTTTTAATAGACATGAAGAGTAAACTGGATGAAAAAAAATGTATGAAGAAGGTATGTGTGTGATTGTGAGAGAAAGGAGAAGACAAGGACGGTTGTGGCTGTCATAAGGCTGCATTTATTGCGAGCTAAATCCTTTCTTGCTTTTTAGATGGCAAAGGAGTGGAAAGCAAAAGAAAAAGATAGTAGACATGGATGCCCAATGTTCAGGATGAAAGGACTGGAGATGGTAGAGGGGATGCGAGAGAGAAATGTTTGTCTTTTTGCGGGCATTGGTGGATTATGCGCCGCTAAGATCTTAGTCCTGATAGTAACAATTTTAGATGCCTGTAACATGCAAAAATACAAGCAAAAAAGGACATTGGGACCGTTGCCTATGCTGTTGCTAAGGGTAGCAATTATTAGTGGTTGTAGCAAGTGCAAACAGTTCTTAAAGAGTGAAGGCGATCGATAAAAGAAGGTTTCTTACCAAAGCATGTGCATATGAGTGCACAATATAAAGATGTTCTTTTAAATAGTAAATTTCAGAAGCAATACATATGTACCATAGGCTACCACTGCTAGACTTCAGAGTTCACACTGCGTTTAAGTAGTTTTTAAAACCACTTCCCCTTGGAAGTAGCTTCAAGCCATTGATTGTATATGTTTGAAATTCTTTTATCGGTGAATGAGCTTTATTTCGGCATGATTATTGTTTTTTTTCTCAATCATTACTTGTAAATTTCTTTTTCAAAAGTAGTTACTTTAAAAATAATCATTTCTGAATTTGTTTTATTTTCATTTCTTATATACAGTCATATGTTAGCACTGAAAGGAATTCTATGGGGGATATTTTATATGATTTGCTGCATCAAAGGTTCGGGGAAGAATCCTTTGCATACGTGGATAGTCGAATAGATGTATCAGATAGAGATATACAAGATAGCATGCAAAGCTTTAATGACATGGGAAGTGAAAGGTTTGTCATCGTTATTGAAAAACGTGTTTGTCACTCAATGATTAAACTTTCATCGGTGGATGCCGTAATTGTGTATGACAGCGATTGGAATCTATTAAATGACCTGAAAGCTTTTCAAAAGTTAACTATTTATTCACCTGTTCACTTGGTGAAATTCTTTCGGCTATATTCACCGTATACAGTGGAAGAGAAGGGTTTAATGTTTGCAAAGGAAGATGGGGGGTTTGATGTCGCTATAGAGAAGACAAGCACCAGACTTAGGCATTCACTGCTCAGTTGGGGTGCAATGTACTTATTTAGCAAAGTTAATGAGCTCTGCAAATTTGATATCTCCCAGGCCTGTCCAAAACCATTCAGTGACAATGTACTAGTGAATGATATGATTGGTCTATTGACACAATCAACAAAGGATATTGATATCACTGGTGTCGGAAGTTGTTCGAACATTGCTAAAATCCATCTAAGTGGTTCTTCCTATTCTAATAAAATTTCTTTGTATGGGGAAAAAGATGAACTGTCTTCATCTGATGGGGATCCAACACTTTTCTGGTCAAAGCTACTCCATAAAAGGTCTCCTGAATCTGAACAGTCTTCAAGGATACGTCGTCACAGTGCTCGATGTCTTAATGAATGTACAAAAAGACCACAAACAGACTCTTACAATTTACAGAAGGGCAGAAAATTAGGTAATGCCCCTACTGAATTAAGTTCCAAGGAGACTTGGTCACAATGCGGACTGGAAGCCGGCGGATTACGAGAAACTGCGGTGCCCAGACATATTACTTCATCTAGTGTTAATCAATCTACTCTTATTCCAACCAGCCCAACTGCAGTTGATGATGACACACATGATGAGAAATCAGGTATTATCATTTTAGATTTATGTTGCAGTGGATCCAAGAACACACACTTTGTTTCTGTTTCTGATGCTGTTGGTATTGCATCGCCGTTGCTCTGATCCACGCAGCATAAAAGAGTCAATATTTTGTTGCTGTCAAGTTCAACTGCAGTGATGACTAATGAGACTCGAAGTTTTGCTAATCTCTTTTGTATTTTTAAATTCAGTAGTACATACTTTCATGAGGGAACATGTAGAGACGGAGAGCCTGCGTGATGCACAGAAGAAGCTCATTGATTTGTTGAAGCCTGAGTTGGTGCAACTCTGTGAAACTTTAAATTTCCCGGTGTGCATTCATTCTTAACTCCAGTTTCTTCTCAACTTCACTAGATTTTACTTACATTACTGATAAGTGCATGCATAAATAAAATAAACATAATTCAAAGTTGCAAAATTGTTACTTCAAAGTTGCAAAATTGTTTGTGTGGATATCCCTGAAATGTTGCAAAACTTTGCAAAATACATTGTAAAATTGCAAAATTCAAAATAGGACACCCTAACTATCATGAATTCATTTTGGATTGGCAGACCTTAACATATATCACACAATCGACTCTCTGAGAAACTCATACTTCTGAGATATTAATCAAGCTATTTATTCCCGAGTTTTTGTAGATAGGAAATAGTGATAGTTAGGATTACTTTATGGTTATATTGGTATGATTTTTTTCTTAATTAATCCGAGCTTTCTGTAAGTGGAAATATGAATGGGCCCAATTAGATTCATTATTCTGATGGGCTCATCCCGTATGCTAGGCGGCGCACCAAGGGGAGGACCAGCCCAACCAAGTGAATTCAGGGGTGTATTCGCAATTCTTAAGATTTATTTCTATTATTTTATTTCAATAATGGCATACTTGTAATTTGCTATGAAAGAGAATAGTATTAGAGGGGGGTTTAGCTGCCGGCCCTAGGGTATGTGATTATTGATTATTTCGTGGGAGAAAGGATAGTTCTTCGAGTTCTACGGAGAAGGTGCAGATATTCCTTATCAGTCAACATCTTGGGAGGGAGGTTACATCTTTATTGTAACCAATTCATCGTATTAAATTTCAGTTTTTATCAATAAAACTTTCAAATTTTCTCGAGTTCTATCAATTTGGTATCAGAGCATGACGATCCATGGCAGCGACGACGAGATAGTGGGCATGAAGGACGAGATCGCGAGCATGAAAGAAACCCTAACGAAGCATTGTGATCAATTGAAGAATAAGGCAGAAACCTTAAGGCAACATAGCGAAGCCTTTGCAAAATTCATCTTTCAACTTGGAGAGATCTCGTCGAAATTGAACGGAGGCGACACAAACCCTAAAACAACGACAAAGGCATCACCTTTGGACAAGGCGAAGCTCATAGCGAGGGATTTGGAAGACGGTAGGCTCACAGATCTCGACAACATCGATCCAGATGCGGAGGAGTACCACTGCGAGGCCGGTGGCCCTAGCCGAACCTTCCAGCGGCAGCGACATCAGAGGGGGGGCCTGTGGCTTCCCCCTAGGGTCTCACAGGTCCCCAATGGCCTCGGTAGGGCCTGGGGCCCCTCCCACAGGGTCGCCAGGCCCCGGTGAACAGGCGGCGGGCCCTGCCAATCAGCGGCAAAGCTGCTGGGACCCCGACGACAGTTGGTAGGGCCCGACAGCCCTTCCTCATGGCCACCAGACCCCCGCTGACCCACAACAACCCCTCGGGGGTTTCAGTACACGGTGAGAAGGATGGGACCCCGACGGAGGATTTCAGCCATATTCCGACGATTCGACTCGTGGTTTCGACGATGATTTTGACCTGGGAGATTTTCAGGAGTACAGTAACGATTGAGGATGGTTTCGAGACCCTCCAGACCCTAGGTATGACGATGACAGGCGACAACACCCACCCTGCACCTATAAGGGGCACACTAGAGACCAGGGTTTGATGTATCGGCCGATATCATTAGGTATCGGTCGTATTGTATCGGTATCGACAGTTGACGATACCGAAACAAACTCATTAGGTATCGGTCGTATCGTATCGGTATCGATAGTTGACGATACCGAAACCAAGCGTTTGTTTCAGTATTGGTCGATACTGAACGGTATCGGTCAATTTCGACCGATACCTGTCGAAACTGACCGATATCGATCGAAACTGACCGATATTGTTTAGTGCCGGTCGAAGACGGAGGAAGAAGAATGAGTAATTAAATAAAATTTCTCTAAAAAATCCAAAAAATTTCGTGAATCAGTAGGTTACATAGAAAGCTCGGTTAAAAGAGAGAAAAACCCCCCTCAGGTTTCAGCTTGAAAATGATGAAGAATTAGACGAAGAAAAGGCAGAAAAAAGAAAAAATTGCTAAAAAGAAGTAAAAGGACACAATGAAGATGAAAAAATTAAACACACCTCATCGGGGCGCCACCTCGCCGAACCTGCATCATGCCTCGTCGAACCTGCTTCGACCATCTAGCGTGAGAGAGAGAGCAGAGAGGAAGTGAGAGAGCAGATAGAGAGGCCCGAGTCGTCTTTTAGGAGACGATGCGTTCTTTAAAAAGGCAAACTTGTAAATAAGTGGTATATGCGTAAAGTAAAACAATCGGTGTGCATATCAAGCTGATATTTTGTGGCAACCCTGTAAATAAGTGGTATGTACGCAAAGCAAAATAGTAGGTGTGCAAAGCAACTCCCAACGATTTTTTTCGCAAACTTGTAAATAATTGGTATGTGCGCAAGGTAAAATGGTGAGTGCACAAAGCAAGCTTTAGAATCTATTCATTTATCTAATATTTAGTATTTAAGTACCAAACTTTAGTTATTTAGTATTTGATTTGATTACGAACTCAAATTTAGTTTATCTATTTAGTATTTAGTATTTGATTGTATATGATTAATATTTTAGTTTGTTAAGTATTTAATAGTATTTGATAGGTTTAGATTTAAGAACCTCCGAAACCATCACTGTGTGTGTATAGTATATACTTATTTAAAGTATCTCCGAAACCGAAACTGATAACCGAAACGAAACCAACGAAACTAGCGATACGGCCGAAACCGAAACTTGCTTCCGAAACCGTCGAAACGGACGATACCGATATCGAAACCTAAATTTTGGGAAGAACGATACCCAGAACTGAAGACCTAAAGCCTTGCTAGAGACTATGAGGATGGGCGTGGTGGCAGAATTGGGGTTCACGCCAAGGAGATCACGAGAGAGGTCTGCAGAGGGGCTATGAGACTCATCAGGGGATGTGACATCTCTATCATCAACTCAGGAACACATGAGGGCGAGGAGATCAGGGAACATACATGATGAACATGCTGCGAAAGCTGAAGATGCATGTGTTCAAGAGAGAGGATCCGGTGGATTGGATTTACAGGGCAGAGGGATTTTTTAGGTTCTCTCGCATGACGGAGGAGCAGAAGTTGGAGGCTGCTGCTATATGTTTAGATGGGAAGATCCTTGCTTGGTACCAGTGGATGGATGAGAGTCGGCCGTTTTGCTCGTGGGGGAGATCAGGGATGGGTTGGTGGACAGATTCAGAGATCTCCGTCTGGGAAATTTGAGGGAGCAACTACTATCACTCAGGTAGGATGGCACAATGAGGGATTACCTAGAGAGATTTGAGGCACTGTCAGGACATATGCATGGTGTCTGATGAGATGATGGAGAGCACTTTCATGAATGGGCTAAAGGCTACTGTTCGCATCGAGGTCCGCATTCAGAAGCCTCATGTAACGGTTCATTTTTTACATAAGCCCAGGCCCACTTTTAAGCCCAACTCACTTTAATAAACTATTCCCACTGCTTCTCTCTCTTCCCCTCTTACATTTTCCTCAGCCCAGACCCGAGCCCTCTTTTGTTTCTTCTCGCGCGACGAACGAAGAGCAGCGGACGACGCCGCCGCCAAGGGTTTCGAAAACCCTAACGACCTCAAATCCGCTGCGGATTCTTCGGGATTTTCCCCCTCCGATAAGATCTCTCTCTCTCTTCTATTTATACGAACTCTCGAAGAGGGTTTGTGGGGCATGCGAAATTGATTTTTTCCCTCTTAAAGTTCTTTGATTTAACCTTCTGATTAGGCGCAGATTTATTATCTGGTTCTGGAATTCTTCATCTTGGTTTTTCTCCGCAATCGGTAAACCTATTTGCTTTAAACTTCAGTTATTTCCTTCCTGCTTTTGGATTTGTGAAAGAACTATGGTTCCGGGATTTTCTGATAATAGGACATGATGATTCGCCAATATAAAAAGGGGATTTTTATCCCCTATGATAGAAAAGGCATCATACGAGCATGGCGACACCTTTGTCGCAGCTTCGTACACATCGATTCGGGACTATTGGGTACTAGGGTTGGCCGCTGTGGTTTTTCCTCTTTACCAGGGTGCTCGGTTGGTTGTGGGTTTGCTGTTTTGGCTTCCTGTTAATATTTGCGGCTGGCGGCTTATGGTGTATGGCCGCTGTTTGTTGATTAATTGTTGTTTTGGTGCAGTTCCTCTCAGTTCGGCTCATTATATGCTATATTTAATATGCATGTGTAGTTCTGATAGTTCGGTAGCATATTTTGGCTGATTTGTGAGATTTTAAATGAGACTAGTCCATCATCCTACTTTCAGAAATTGACGGAAAATTTCCTTGGGCTGGTAAACCCTAGAAACCCATCACGGATGCCTAAAAATACGAATCTGATCCTATTGTGGAATTATTTCAGTTCATAAACAACTTCGATTTAGTTTTAATGGTTGAATAAATTGATTATATTTAGAACTGTTTTTAGAACTTATTAAATATAGTTTCCTTCACCGTAAAGAATCGATGTATGGAATTGTTTTGGTTAGCACATAAACTTGTTAGAATTGTGCAAAATTCAGTATTTGTGAAATAATGTTACATTGGACTTGTTTATAACGACATCTAGTTTTAGTGCACTTTTCTTCCAGCAAAGTTTATAAGGAATAGAAGTAGTGAATAGTTGAGATAGACACTGAAATAGTTAGAACAACATGGGGTTTGTGAACTCTTAATTAAAGTTAGAAAGGGTGACGAAGACTACGCTCATTGACAGAACCGAATGACTAGATTGTGTTCCTTGATGAATACTTGGACCAATAAATGTAGGGCACCGATGGCTCGCCGGTGAAACCCGAGGTTGTTCTTCAGCCCGCTCTTTCCCTTTACATTATGAGTATAATAAAAGATTGGTACACATTGGTTAGAAAGGTTTAGTTTAGTGTTTAGTGTTGGCTTGCTTAGGACTAGGGTTGCATGAAAGATTTAATTGTTTAATGCAAATATTGTTTACTTTATTCTTTCAATGTTTTTTCAACAGAAACTGAACCAGTGTACGAGGAGGCTTCAGCTTTCGAGGAGTCGGAATTTCCAGTGGAGTGTTGATTTCTGAGGCAAGGATTAGTAAGGAGAGTTTTCTTCTATGGTTTAGCTGCTTTATTGTTGTTTAGAAATAAAGACTAGTAGATTATCTTTTGTTATGCTTTGGTACCCTCTTGGGAGGATGAATAAAGTTGATTCTGTTATGAAATTATCTGTTGCTCTATATTGGCTTCACTGGAACCTTGCAGGGGGCCTGCACAATTAACGGAAAAGTAATGACACCCGGAAACGGGGCGTTACAAGTTGGTGGCCCATGCAGGTCCTCGCAAGACACCTCGTGAACAGTATAGAGCAAGCAGAAATGCTCATAGATGAACAGCTGGACTGACATCATTCTTTGGAATACAGGATGTCTAAAGCATACCATCGTCGACGTGGTACTGGGAGCAATCCAATCATTACACATGCAGACTTGGCGGGAAATCACGGTGATGTGCGTAGAGCTGGAACCATGAACCACGTCCCCAACAACGCCAATCACGTGGCTCATGAGAATGTTGACTATGGTAATGACTACAACTACGACGCCGAAGACCAACCTAATAATCAAGTCGACAACGGGAATGCTGACAACAACAACGTCGACCCCAACCTCAATGGTACTGCAAACAATGGAAATGGCGAGAATCATCACATCAGCAATGGGAATAATGTGGATAACAATACTGAGCAACCTGTAGCGACGATCCAGATTATAGACCAGACTCTACGAGAAATGGTTAGAGCTTTGCAAAGGCAACCTGAGCAAAGGGAGCATGAGCACAGACGTGAAGGTGGAGTTCAGCAATTCAGATCACTGCGACCACCGGTTTTCAAAGGGACAGAGGGACCACTGGTAGCAGCAGAGTGGCTGCGTCGCACATCTGCTATGCTGAAAGCAGCACGGATCGCATCAGATTCATGGGTAGACATGGCAAAGCTACAGTTGGTTGAAGACGCTATGTCATGGTGGGATTCAGAGGAGGATCAATTGGTCCAGCCAATTTCATAGGACACATTCACGGAGAGGTTTAATGCTCTTTATTTCTCTCCTGAAGCAAAGAGGACACTGCAAGCTCAATTTATGAACCTGAAGCAGGGCTCCATGAATATGGAACAGTACAATGCTGAATTCTGCAGACTCAGCAAGTATGTATTACACCTTATACAGTTAATCTATAGATGTATGTAATTTACTAATAAGTGGACTTTCTTTTGTAGGTTTGCGAAGAATGTGGTGTCCGACCCATGGGACAGAGCTCAGCGTTTTCAGGAAGGACTGAACATGAAGATTCAAAAGCAACTAGTGGGGCACAAGCTGAAGACCCACACTGACGTACTCTCTGCAGGTCGAGATTATGAGTACGTACAACAGAAGGAAGATGTGGAACGACAAGCGAGTGCTCCTCAGAGACGTCCACATCCACCACCTAGTCGACAGGTGGCCCGACCAGCTCAGCAGACATCTTCTAAGAGGCCAGCCCCACCACAGCCACAGCAGCCACAGCAGCGCAGACAGCAGACCGTCTGTCACTATTGCAATAAGCCAGGGCACATCAAGTCGGAGTGCAGATATCTACTGAATCAGTGCCTGATTTGCGGAGCAGACGACCACGTTGCCAGAGACTGCCCCGAGAAGGGACAGAGACCAGCGACTCCAGCACAGACATCTGCACCAACTACAGCTCTAGCAGGGAATACTCAGCGTGGACCCCCACCTCAGCGACGGGGATTTCAGCAGCCACGACCACTGGCCCCACCTCCGAAGCGCCAAACGTTCACCATGACAGCTGAGGAGGCCGAGGATACATGCCAGGTCATTACAGGTACAAATTTACCCTTATCTTTTAATTTATTTTATCGTATGATGCATGCTTAGATATAGTTTTCGCGACCGTAGGAGTTGTGTTGGTAGCTAGCAAACCCGCCCTTGCTCTTTTTGATTCGGGAGCTTCGCATTGTTTTATGGCGACGCGATTTGCCAACCAACACGCTATTCCCATTTCACTTCTCACCTCTGGCTGGGACGTCAAGACGGGAGGTGGCGTGTTGCGGACGACTAGTGGATATCCAGACTGTCCCGTAGTCATATGCAAGCGAGAAATCTATGTCGACTTTTTAGCCATCGATATACCGAGTTTCGATGTCGTATTCGGGATGGATTGGCTAGGGACCTTTTATGCCACCATTGATTGTCGACGCAGGAGAGTGGTGTTCGAGATCCCAAATCACCCGAAATTTGAATTCGTCAGCGGGAGCCGATCCGAAGGACCAGTGAAGTACAGAGCCAGACTTACGAATGCCGTGATGACTTCTATGGATGCTGCTACAGAGAGGCCGGCGATAGTACGGGAGTTCTCAGACGTATTTTCGGATAGCCTTACAGGATTACCCCCAGACCGCGCCGTGGAGTTTTCAATCAAGCTAGTGCCAGGAGCTCAACCCTACTCCAGGAATCCTTATCGTCTAGCCCCATCAGAATTGGTTGAAGTTCGGACTCAGTTAAACGATCTTTTGCAGAAGGGTTGGATTCGGTCTAGCGCATCATCATGGAGTGCTCCGATACTTTTGGTTAAGAAGAAGGATGGGACCAGGAGGATGTGCGTGGACTATAGAGAGTTGAACAAAGTGACGGTGAAGAACAAGTACCATCTACCACGCATCGAAGACCTGTTTGACCAGCTTGAGAGTTCGTGCATCTTTTCTAAGCTGGATCTACAGAGTGGTTATCACCAGCTGAGAGTCAAGAAGGAAGACATATACAAGACATCGTTCAGCACCAGATATGGACAATACGAGTTCTTGGTAATGCTGTTTGGTGTGACCAATGCACCCTCAGTATTCATGAGTCTTATGAACCTAGTGCTGAACGAGTATTTGGATAAGTTCGTGGTGGTTTACCTTGACGACATCCTGATATATTCGAAGAGCAAGCAGGAGCACACAGTACACCTGAGGATGGTCTTAGGGACCTTGAGGCGACACCAGTTGTACGCTAAGTATTGCAAGTGTGCATTTGGGATGAAGAAAGTGGGATTTCTTGGTCATGTGGTTTCAGGAGAAGGGATTGCAGTAGATCCAGAGAAGGTTGCTGCCGTTCTGAAGTGGCCAGCGCCTAGGACAGTGTCTGAGATTCGGAGTTTTCTGGGTTTGGCTGGTTATTACTGGAGGTTCATTCCGAATTTTTCGAAGATTGCAGAACCTATGACCCGACTGACGCGGAAAGATGTAACCTATGTTTGGTCTAAGACTTGTGACGAGGCGTTCCGGGAGCTGAAGAAGAACCAGGAGTTGGCAGACATTCATGCAGCACTGTTGCAGGGTTCATCAGTGCACACAGGCTATGCATTACAGGACGTGAGACTGTTATATTGGGGGTGCTTGATACTACCGAGGACATCTGCACACATTCTAGCTACTCTAGGAGTTTCACAGCAGTGCTATGAGCGGACATTCTGGGGTCCTCAAGATCTATCAGGGACTGGTGAGAGAGGTCTATTTGAAGGGTATGAAGAAGGATGTTTCAAGGATAGTAGCAGAATGTGATGTTTGCCAACGTCATAAGTACCTGGCGATGGCCCTGGTGGTTTGCTACAGTTGTTATCCTTGCCAGAGCGGGTCTGGGAGGATCTTTCCATGTACTTCATCGATGGATTGCCTAAGTCTAGAGGGAGCAGTCATATTTGTTGTGGTAGACCGCCTCAGCAAGTATGCACACTTTATACCCCTTAGGCATCCTTACAGCGCGGTGTCAGTGGCGGAGGTGTTTCTGAGAGAGGTCATTCGCTTGCATGGACCGCCAAAGTCCATTGTCTCTGATAGGGGCAATGTATTTTTGAGCAGATTCTAGCAGGAGCTTTTCAGGCTGCAGGGCACTGTGTTGAGGTGGAGCACGACATACCACCCCCAGACGAACGGACAGACTGAGGTCGTCAATAGGAGTATTGAGACATACTTACGGTGCTTCATTTCAGAGATCCCAAAGGAGTGGGTCCGATGGCTAGCTTTGGCAGAGTATTGGTACAATACATCATATCACACTGCAGCCCAGACGACTCCTTTCAGGATATTATATGTTCACGACCCTCCACATTTATTGCACTATGGGCAGGAGATGACACCAGTCTCAGAGGTGGAGCAGCACTTGGCAGAGAGGGATCGAATTTTAGAGGAGCTGAAGCTCCATTTGGCTAGAGCTCAGCAGATCATGAAGGCGAGGGCTGACCTACTTCGCAGGGACGTGCAGTTTGACATGGGCGACATGGTGTACTTAAAGCTGCGACCCTACAGGCAGAAGTCGTTAGCCCACAGGAGGAATGCGAAGCTAGCTCCTTGATATTTTGGTCCTTACGAGGTAGAGGCCAGACTGGGACCAGTTGCATATAGATTGAAGCTGCCCCCAGGATCTGTCATCCATGTGTTCCAACTATGCCAGGCGATTGGCGAGCATATACCTTCTCCATCACTTTCAGATACATTGGCTGATGATATGGAGGTAATCTTAGAGCCTGAGGAGCTGAAGGGGACGCAAAGAGAGCGCTGGGAAGCAGGAAGTGTCGGTGCAGTGGAAAGGCTTGCCTGAGCATGAGAGCACGTGGAGGACGTCAGGGCGCATCACTTTCCTGACTTTCACCTCGAGGACAAGGTGGCTCTTTTGGGAGAAGTAATGATGGGCTCATCACGTATGCTAGGCGGCACACCAAGGGGAGGACCGACCCAACGAAGTGAATTCAGGGGCGTATTCGTAATTCTTTTGATTTATTTCTATTATTTTATTTTAATAATGGCATACTTGTAATTTGCTATGAAAATGATTAGTATTAGAGGGGGGTTTAGCCGCCAGCCCTAGGGTATGTGATTATTGATTATTTTGTGAGAGAAAGGATGGTTCTTCGAGTTCTACGGGGTGGGTGCGGACGTCCCTTATCAATCGGCGTATTGGGAGGGAGGTTACCTCTTTATTGTAGTTACCTTATTAAATTTTAGTTTTTATTAATAAAACTTTCAAATTTCCTCGAGTTATATCACATTCTTTCTAATTGCTTGGTTGGATATCTTTCTGGCTGGCTCTTCGTGTTTTTGCGTTCTAAGTATTTCCATCATGTTGATTGAATTTTTTTCTAATATGCTGCATTGATGGGGTTTGTATGCTTAATATTTCATTAAGTTCTAACTAAGCTTGCTTACTTCTTATGTTCTCACATCTGCTAAGATGCAGGTTTATGAGAATCAGCATGTGTAATGTAGATTATTATTGTTGTTGAACAACCACATGGATGAAATAACGAGTAATTTATTAAATAATTCAGTTCATGATACATAGAAACTGTTTGCTTCATAGAAGATTCACATGTGTTGACACAATAGACTGGGGCTCTGTTCTTCTTGAATCCCTCACAAAACCAGTGAAAACCCACATTTTCTTACCTTCACTGATCACTCGGATCCTACAGGCTTTTCAGATTCCCCTTGCTGACTCCATTCAAATGTTTAATCCTTTTGATTTTAATTCCAACACTCTCAGCCATATGAAACTTGTCATCTCCGATACTTCCACTAATAATGATAATGGTGATGATTCCTCCTATGAACCCACTCCCAACACGCCTAAATCCACTCCTGGTTCATCCACTCCCCGCACCAAAACTCATGGCTCTTCCTCTCGTGTCCGCGGTCTCTTCCCGTCCCGCAAGCGTGTCGTTTGCGAAGGTCCTTCCCTTCGTACTTCCGATCCTCCTCCTTTGGCCACTCGTGATGTTGATTTGGTTGCTGAAATGCGTGCTCTTCGGCACTCTGTTACTACGGGATTTGCTGAGATTCGCCAAGAGATGCATGATGGCTTTCAGGGTATTCAGTCCCATCTTAGTGCCAGTGATGTTAGTATGCAAGAGCACAATAGGATGATGGATGCTCTTCAGATTGCCGTAGCCCAGCTTCTGACTCATTTTGAGTCCCTTCATTTCCGTGTCCGTCGCGCCTCATCCTTCGCTGACGCGTCTCCTTCTCAGCCCGGACCATCGAATCCACCATAGATGGTTCTTGCCGTTGGTTGCTTTAGACTTGGATCGTTTTATATCTCTTTTCAGACTTCAGTTGCTGTTTTTCTGGTTGCTTGGTGATGGTCTTTTGGTTGGCTTCTGTTAGTTTTTCAGTTGATGTTTTGCTGGTGATGGTTCAAGTTATTTGCTTATGTTGTTTTGTTGTTTTGCGATGTTAATTTGGTTATGTCGACTTTGGCTTGTACTTGGATATTCTGTTTTTGTTTGGTTGTACTATGTTTGGGTTATGCTATGTAGACTTTGCCTTGGACATCTAATTTGTACTAACGTTGGTTCTGTATGGTCATCTATGGCTAGGTTGAATAGTTAGTTGCTATCTAATCTGTTCTGTCTGTTGATATTTGGATCACAAGTGATTCTGTATTTTGATGATTGGTTACTTAGGTTCTTAGTTGCTTCCTGCCTTTACAAGTTGGTCATGCCTGCTGCATATTTTGCTTTGCCCTGTACCATTGCATTATTATTCTGGCATGTCCATTTTCGGCCTATCCACTCCATATTTGGCCTACAAATATTTTTACACAGATGGCCAACATTTGTTCATTTATAGCTTTCTTTTGATTGACTAACTCTTCCTTGCCTTTTTTAGGATTGCAAAGGGGAAGAATATATTCCATCTACTCAGGGGGAGTATTCACACAAGTTCCACATATTCAGGGGGAGTATACCATATATGTCCAAATCTAAACATATATATTTACATGTTTGTCATCATCAAAAAGTAGGAGAATGTTGGAATTTCATAATTCCATAGTTCTATTTGTAATTCCATGGTAGCTACTGCACAAATACTAGAGGGGGGTGAATAGTACTTTAAAGATAATCAAGAGTCTAATTCCTAATTATTGTGCAAACACAAACAACTATGCGGAATAAGTAATAACAACAAGAACAATATCAACGCAACAAGCGATGTAATGGGTTCGGATCCACCCAAGTCTCCCCGACTTGTTCCCGATGATCCTACGTCCCAGACACCCGGATCCCCTCCCCCTACTTAAGTTAGAACTAGTAACTCAAGGTTCCACTAAATAACTTCTTGTAGAAACTACTACAAAATCAAACAATACAACGGTTTGATCGTGACTCCCACAAACCGGGATCACGAACTTCTCTCACAAACCAAGAGATAAACTCAATATAATAAATTTAATGAAATAGAAAAGCGCTTACCACAAGATCCTATGCCTTGAGAAAATACTTATGAATTTAGGGCAAGGAAGGATTTTGCGAAAGAATGAGCACGAAACCCTAGCACCACCAAGATGAACAGCGTGAGATGGCTAGGGCAATGAAGATGGTCGTGATTCAACCTCTCAGTAGAATGACAGCACAAGATCTCGAAAACCTCTTTGAGAAATTAGGTCACAAAGAAGAAAAGTGAGATTTTCGTGAGAGAGCTTGAAAATTGATCGTTGAATTAGTGAATTCGAGATCTGAAATCACTCTGATATTAGACAAATTTCCTTGTTTAAGACGAGTCAAACACATATGGAAAGAATCAAAACAGATCAAGAAAAGTCGTGGAAATAAATTCTCCAACGTCGGGAAAATTAAAGCTGCTTAATCGGTCTAAGAAGGATCACTGACCGATTAGTTTGACAACTAGTCGGTCGGTGAACCTTCTTGGACCGACTAGAAGGTTGACAGAGAATATAGTGAAATAAGGAGGATAAACTAGTCGGTCTAAGAAGAAACATCAACCGACTAGTTTGACAACTAGTCGGTCGGTGAGCCTTCTTGGACCGACTAATTGGTCAACAGTAAGAATGCCAAAATTCACAAGGATGATTAGTCGGTTCAAGAAGGATTCCCAACCGATTAGATTGACATCTAGTCGGTTGGTCATTCTATTTGAACCAACTAAGATGCACAGAAAGTCAAACTAAGAAGCGATAAGCTACGGAAAACTTTCTAATGGTTTCTAAGACAATCCTAGAGATAAGATACGATATATAAGATGATATTGAAGGCAAGTAATGCTCAAGGCTTAACATTCTAGAAGACAATGAAAATAAACAATACACACCGTCTTCAAAAGCTTCAATATGAAGATTCTGAATCCCTCGATTTCAATAATACTCCCTGAGCTTCAATGAAGCTTCAGGCACATCGTTCACGCACTCTAAAGAAGTCTTGGGACGTCGCTTTAGATCTACACAATAATTTGACGATGATCTTCATAACTGCGCTCAAAGATAAATTAGTACCCAATATTTATGTTTGTTCATCATCAAAACCAAATCAGGGGAATCAATACTCAACACTATTCCCATATGGTTTTGATATGACAAACATATTTCAGTGATACTAACTCTATCTATGCAGATACAAGTACATGCTGAGTTCCACTCATTCAGATATCTTCATGCATATTCAAACGGATATATCAGTTCATGAAGTTGGAAAGACAAAGGCACCTTACATCCACGACTTGAATATATAATCACTTGATAAGGATCCCCTGCAAAGAAGCTTCTAGATTCAGATGCAGATGCAGTCTTATCTACGGATTTTATGTAATCTATGTAAAATTTGACAACTAGTCGGTCGGTGAGCCTTCTTGGACCGACTAATTGGTCAACAGTAAGAATGCCAAAATTCACAAGGATGATTAGTCGGTTCAAGAAGGATTCCCAACCGATTAGATTGACATCTAGTCGGTTGGTCATTCTATTTGAACCAACTAAGATGCACAGAAAGTCAAACTAAGAAGCGATAAGCTACGGAAAACTTTCTAATGGTTTCTAAGACAATCCTAGAGATAAGATACGATATATAAGATGATATTGAAGGCAAGTAATGCTCAAGGCTTAACATTCTAGAAGACAATGAAAATAAACAATACACACCGTCTTCAAAAGCTTCAATATGAAGATTCTGAATCCCTCGATTTCAATAATACTCCCTGAGCTTCAATGAAGCTTCAGGCACATCGTTCACGCACTCTAAAGAAGTCTTGGGACGTCGCTTTAGATCTACACAATAATTTGACGATGATCTTCATAACTGCGCTCAAAGATAAATTAGTACCCAATATTTATGTTTGTTCATCATCAAAACCAAATCAGGGGAATCAATACTCAACACTATTCCCATATGGTTTTGATATGACAAACATATTTCAGTGATACTAACTCTATCTATGCAGATACAAGTACATGCTGAGTTCCACTCATTCAGATATCTTCATGCATATTCAAACGGATATATCAGTTCATGAAGTTGGAAAGACAAAGGCACCTTACATCCACGACTTGAATATATAATCACTTGATAAGGATCCCCTGCAAAGAAGCTTCTAGATTCAAATGCAGATGCAGTCTTATCTACGGATTTTATGTAATCTATGTAAAATTTACTTTTTAGAGTTACAAAGCCTTGTGATATTATATCTTAGTCTCCTAGGTTCCATTATTCAGAATTCTACACTTCCCAATTTCGAAAATTCGTGCCCAGAAAATTGGCAGACCAATTCCCAAATTGGTCGACCAATTTTTAATCTTCAAATTTGACTATGGGATTTCTTGAGCAAACTCCCTTGACCATGTAGACTCTGAATCTACCCTCCAACGGCCAAAATTCCTTTTCTAAATTTTGGTCGACCAATTTTGGAATTGGTCGACCAATTTCAAATCTAGCCGTTTGATGCCCAAACTTTCCAGACCCGTTTATGACCGTTTCCCAACGTCTTTGGAACCCCTAAACCGTTCCAAAACACTATAAATAGAGGGGTAGACCCTCTCTTTTAATTCACACACTTTCCTCTTCTTTACTTTCATTTTTGTTGAAATCAAGCCTCTGATTTTCTTAAGCATTCGGCCATTAGTTGTTCTTTTCTTATTTGTAAGAAGAAATCATTAGATTTCTCTCTTCGTTTAAGAACGGAAGAACTTGGATTTTCAACACTTTTTGGAAAGTTGTTCAAGTTCTTATTTGTAAGAAGAAATCATTAGATTTCTCTCTTCGTTTAAGAACTGAAGAACTTCAATTGTGTTTTACCATTATATATCTTGAAACATTGAAGTTTCTCTTTTAAACACCAATCCTTTGAATTCATTCTTGATATTCATACAAAGGCTATATGTGTTTTTCTATTTCATTATTTCTTCAATAGTTTTGAATCTCTAGTTACAAAGATTGTACAAAGTTTGGAACACTGGAGGTGTTGCCATTTTTGTAAAGTTGGTGCTTGCGGGGCAAGTGATTATAGTGGATTGAAAATCTCTACTGGGAGTAGATGAATGGACTAGGATCAAGAGGATCTGAACCAGGATACATATCTGTGTTTGCGATTGATTTATTTTCAATACTTGTCATTTTATTTTTGTGTCATCTTTGCAAATATCAGTAACGTTTTATTTGCAACAGTTTTTATTATATACACTATTCACCCCCCCCCTCTAGTGTATTGATCTATATAGGTTAATACAACAATTGCTGATGATCTCGACCTCGTTCTTGAACTCATCATCCTGGAAATCCAACTCCAAGATCTTAACTGTGACCTCGCTCCCATCGGCCAGAACCCCTTAGTAGACCACCCCGAATCCGCCTCTGCCTATCAAATTCCTCTGTGAGAAGCTTGCTTTAGCCTTCGCTCTCTTTCTCTCCACTTTTCCCTCATCGATGACAAGATCCGGTAGCGGATGCGGTTGTGTGCGATCCGGTTGTGCGAGTTGAGCAAAACCGCCTGCGATTATGGGTTTTTACTCATCGCGCACCACTTCGCACAAACAAGGGTATTTTTGCCATTTTTGAAAGGTTGTGAGCAGTAAGCAATTCTGAGTGGCAATCTTGTAAATATACCGAATGTCGGTTGTGTGCGTGAGTAAAACGGTATGTGCACGTCGCAACTCCCACAAGGAAATTAGACAAAAATGTATATATTGCAAAAAATTCCTCAAAACTTGAGGCCATTACACCTAACATCGACCCTGTCATACTTGGTGCAACTTCTTCACCAAGGATATTATGGACAAATGTGGGGGGAAGATATATTCCTAAAAAGCCTATTCGTGTTTTCAGAATTCTCATGTACTCGGAAAAACATTTAGAAGAAGGGAAAGAGATGGTAAGTTTGCCATGAGGAACTACATTCAAGCCCCAGACAAACATTCAAGTCTCAAACTGGTTAAATTAGTGCTAGTATTCCCAAATGAGCATTAGATTTTTATTTTTAAGTCAACCTTGTATGATGTATGGTATGAGCTACAAACATTGCTGTCTTCTGTCTTTGCCTTAGGTTATTTCTCTGTTATAAACAACGCTATTTAGGTTAGTGCTAGTTGAAACACTTGTATATGCTAAGGTTCAAAACTAACATTAAAGATGAATTTTGTTGTTCTCTATCTTACTTGGATTTGTTTCTATGTCAAACTCTCAATTTTAAACCACCCCAAACAATATAAAAATTAAAAGAATGCATTGTGTATTTGGCCAGTAGCATCCACATTATGGAATTTTCTTACATTCACATGATAAAGTTTTTTGAAGCAGGAATGCAGAACGTTCTGACCTACAAAATGATGTGTCACGCCCCGCTTCCTAGAAACACGACAATTTTACACACAGCGTATTTCTTGCTGGTTACTAGTAAAAATGTATAGCCAGTAGCGAAAATGTACTAACATTATAAATTTTCTCCTTCAAATACAAGGAGATCCAAATTTGAATACAATAAAAGATTCAATGTCTTTAGAAATATAAATAAAATTACATAAGCTAAAATTCACACATGATGTATCATTCAGGAATCTGTCTTGCACAACAAACTCGGTATCTTCGTAGACTGAAGTCTCTTCGTACTCTTGATCAGCACCTAACTGTGCAACAACATAAGAACAGCTAGATTGGAGTAAATTTACAATAATTTTAAATTTTGAGATTTAAACAGGTATATGAGCATGACTGAAATAAAGCAGGAGCAAGTTTATATAAATTGACACTATATTAAATAAAGACAGGAATGTAAATTTGATGGCAGTTTGAGTCTATGATACCAATGTTCTAGTTCAAGTGAATGTAATAGCTATATCAATCCGAGGCCGTAACTCATATTAGATAGTACGATATACAACTAGGAGACCATCTTGTACCATATGAACAATCACTCGGTCCGAGTCTAAGCAGATAAAAGGAAAGGGACGCAGATCCACCTGGCATAATTGGTGTGGGTCGTAAACAGATAATGTGAAGGACCTGGTAGGAACAAAAACTGTGTTGATGTCTTATCAGATACGATTCGAAGGTATGGCTTCAGTCGCTTTCGCGCGCTCTTTAATATGTGTTACCTCAAAATCCCGTGAGTCTGATATGTTAAGTGTTGTACTCGTTTAAGGTATACAGTTTAAGTGTCATATTGAGTGTTGTTAAGGGTGGTAACTAATGTCTTGTATCGATGTTTTCAGAATTTACATGTAATAACATTGTTGTAGTCATGTATAACAAATCATTTATTCATGAATTTTGTATCTGATATTGTAATTATTTGTAAATATAAACATGAGAAAGTGATTCTAGAGGTGGCTTCATTAGTCCAAAAGGTGACCCCGGTGTCCTGTGGCACTGTGTTCCATGTAACACTTGGTACCCAATCAAGAACATGTATAATGTCAAGAGCTAGTAATCAGTGTACAATATCCAGATACAATATCAAAGCATGTGATCATTGTATACTATCTATTGCTACCATGTAATGTAATTGGATCTTGTATATTATTATTGACAATTGCTATTATGTTGGAACATGTTGTATGTGAACCATGAAGTATGAGTAGTTCAATGTCATGGTATATTATGACTATAACTATGTGAATGATATTTATATCCAAATACTAACATTCAGTTTCAGTGTCAATATGTGTGTTCAAGTGATATTCTAATGTCAATCTGTCATATTGTTTTCAGTGTTTTCATGCCATAAAGTTCTAACAGTAATTGTCTAATCAAGTAACAGTTATGATACTTTCATTTTCCTTTATTGTGGATGATTACTCTAGCATGTATCATATAAAATAGAAGGAGAACAAGGTCTCTCAACAAGTCTAAGTGGTCACATCATGATTAGGTTATATGGTTTGGTTGCTATGTATTCTAATTCTTTTTAAATCCATAATTTCCAATAGTCTTAGGTGTCATCATTTCAACAATTCCATTATCCAACGACATGCTACATATGGAACAATAACAATTTCCAACAAGTCCACTGTCCAACAAGGTGAGGAACAAGTCCAATTATCATCAATATGCCATATGTGGGTATAAATAACCAATTACTTCAAGATAACATTCCAATATATCCCAATTCCCAACCATGTATCATATTTGATTTCAGAAATAATATCTAATCATTTGCATGCATAAAATTATTTTCCACAATAGCTTAAGAGGCAGTGTCATTTTGTGATCTGAGGAAGTCTCACCCTCGGTCACTCTAGGTTCAAATCCATATATACATGCGTCCCATTTTCACTCATCAAAGGATGATTTTCTGTTTTCTTCAATACAAGCATGTATAAGGCTAAACATAAATCCCAAATATTGCAACAAACAATAACATGAAAGCCAATAATCAACAAGGCCTAAAACACTTAATCCAACAAACCCAACTCAATGAGGCTGCACCAACCATAGCAGGGGAAGGCCTTTGGGCCAACAAGAACCGGAACAAAAAGCCCACAGCCAACACAAGGAAAGGGCAAAGCAAAAGGTCACGACCCAAAATGGGAAGGGCAAAAGCCCACCATCCAACAGAGAAGGGCAACAAACCCAAAAGAGAAACAGAGCAGGCATTATGCAGCAACAAAGACGAAAACCCCCCACTTGAAACAGACCAACACCAACCGGCATACCGAAGAACGGGTAAGCAGGCTGGAAGAGAAATCCAAGCTTGCTGAAAGATCCTAATGAAGTCACATGATGGATATCCATCTCTGAATGATCACCTGGTGAATATTCACCTTTAGAAATAAACAGAATATTTATCAGTAAGTTGGCTAACGTAGGCTCCTAGATAAACTAGTACTGCAAGATGAAAATTAGGCATGAGAATCTCATATAAAAAATAAACATACATGTGCAGCAAATACAACATTAGTTATATCACGTAAGCTAAATATAGCAACATGAGCAATATTGTATCAGAAACTATGGCAATGTAAGTCATGATAATGTTGAGACATCTTAACCGTGTCTACATGACCATTAAGGCAGAGACAGTGTTCCTAGTTTATGGTTATGACTCATTCTAAGGATATGATATGCAACTTAGGCTAAAAACACTGGTCCTGAAAATATAACACCGCTCCAAGTGTGGAGAACGGAATATACGGATACAATAATCAACCATTTCCATTTCTGGATGCGAAAAAATACAGATATAGTAATGGTCACTCGTCGCTCTAGCAACCTTTGGGACAATGAGTTACCACATCCACATGTGTCCTATCTAGGCATCACATCAGGTGAGGTAACATGTGTAGAAATCGGGAACTGTAACAGGTATCGTATCAGGATCATGTAATCAGATCAGTAACATGTACAATGTAGGAACATGTAATCAGAAACAGAACAGTAATCAAGTATCGGTAATCAAGTATCAGGTAACCGTATCAGTAATTTAGTGCAATGTACATTATATATAATATACATGTGAATGGGGAATGTACAAAATATAGTGAATAGTACCAAATGTAGCATCATATACATCAGGGTAAACATGCACCGTGAACAGCATCTTGCATAGCATCATATAAAATCTACATCACAACAATGAAGGCATCTATAAATTATGAGCAATCACATGTCAGGAAATAAGTGTAACCACTTACAGTCATCCAGGTAAGATTGTGGCAGTTGATTACCTTACACTCATCATATGTTAAGGACTAGCTCTCCGGGTAAAGCCTAAGATTTCAATATCACCAATCTCCAGGTAAAGCCTAAGATATCAATCTCACCAATCTCCAAGTCAAGCCGAATCTCACATAATATCTAAGAAGATGCTACCGATAGATCAAGGTAGTGTATTACTATTACAAATACATTTTAATTTAGTTTAATGTTGCAGACTTGCAGTCTTTCATGGCATTCTTTTTTCATATCATTATTATTTTCCGAACAGTCATTATTGAATATAAGATCTTCTAACCTCAAGTATATCCGATCCGAAAATCCAATATCAACCATGCTTAAGACTAAGCTACAAAATTGTGATCAATTCGATTATAATTGGCTATGTACCCAAATGCATATCACACAATTAGTTTCATTAATTTTCATGTCAAGCTTTAACTATTTTTGCTTTTTCCTAGTACTATAACATCATAGAAAACAAGTTGCTTCCATGTTTATCCAAATCATGAATACCAATCATGGTTATAGAGGGGCTAAAGCACATGAATCAATCTCAAGCTCACAAAAGCCAAGGGGGTCAACCACACAAGCCCACAGCCCAAGAGGGCAACTGCGCGAGCCCACAGGCCCAAATAAGGGCAGTCACACAAGCCACAAGGCCAAAGAAAGACAACTGAGTCAGAGAGACCAGGAACAGAGAAACATCACGGCAAGAGAAAGGCACAATATTGAGGGAAGGTCAGCAGGTCACAACCATAGGACAAGAACAAAGCAGGCATCAAGGAGAGGACCAACAAGAGGAGACAAGCACAACAAAACAGCTAAAAGCCCCATTCTTTCCAACAAATCCAAAAATTAAAGAAGAGATGGCCGAGTGTATTGAGGCCAGAAACAAAAGCAAGGGACCTACCGATTGCTGGAGCAGAAAAGGAAAACTGTCGATCAACGTGGAGAGCCTTGCCACCTCGCCATCACCTCGTGGCTACGGCTGCCTCGACGAGATAGTGATCGGGCCCATATGATTACGGAGTAGGTGGAAAGAGTGTGGAGGAGCTCCGGTGACTTAGAGGGGGGAGAGAGAGAGAGAGATCACTGCACTTTACCGCTCATAAATATCTACTCGAACTAATTCAAATGGCTATTGACTTTTTTATTGATTCGTAATGGATAACACATACGGTGGTGTACACCCCCATTGACATAGTTCACAATTGAAAGGTGACTATTGACCTGACTCAAATTTTATTTTTGTAAAGTTTGTAAAGGTAAATGTCAGAACGTGTACTGAAGATCAAACGAAGTATGGCAGGTAAAAGCAACATGGTCACCATCAGTTTCTAAATGACACAAGCACTATGTTTACATCATTTGCAAACGTCCTTTCTTCCCCAATCTTTTGACATACACAATGATATGATAAGAATGATACTAAGCAATACAAAAAACATGAGTTACTAAGCAATTCAAAAAAACATGTGAGTTTACTAATAGATAAAAGTTTGACTAAAACTTTTGGCATATATGATGCAAAAAGTAAGGACAAGAATGGAGTTACGGAATTACCAAAAAAAGGATGGAGTTACAGTGGCCTTATCTACACCGTCAACATAAGATGTATACATATACTAAGAAATACAGATGAAATTAGGATTTTTCTGGATGATTTGGAAAAAGAAACGATTTTTATTGGGTTTTGAATAAAAGTGACAAGATAGGTGGCCTCGATTCGAGAGGAGGCCGCTTTCATAGCGTTAGATTCAAGCGTAAAGCCTAACTCTTCAAGATCTTGGGGGTCTATGAACTCCTAGAGGATTTTCTTCACAAAACTAGACATAAAAAACCCTAACCCTAGCCACCGTCTATTTATAATGGCTAATTTCCCCAAAATTACAGAAATTATGAAAATTCCCCTCTTACCAAAGTTACAAAATTGCCTCTGGTTTGCGATTGCATCACAAAGACACTTGTCAAACACACTAATCTATGTATTTCTAAGTTTTCCATGTGGAGACATATCCATATCGACACGGCTGTGTACGTGCAACACTGACAACAAAAACAACAAAAACAAGAAATTTTTAGTCCACTATGTTTGGAAATCATTCAAATAATTCTAGTCCTAAAAATTAGATTTTTTGTTTACCTAATGAAAAACTCTTATTGATTGTGAAATCTTAATCAATTTTTGATGGTAAACTATGAAAAAAATCTTATGGTATTATTATGATTAGAAATCATTTGACTAGTAGTTTAGATGTGATCTAATGAATCAGATTTTCCTTTTGGGTTACCAATTTTAAAATTTAGGCTGATAGGATCTGCATGCTTCATCCTATTAAGAAGATTGTAGTCTAACTCTTATCATCATTATAACTAATAACTAAAATACCTTAGTTTTTTTTTTTTTTTTTTTTTTTTTTGGGGGGGGGGGGGGTTTGGGGGGGGAGTAGACATGATTGTAACCATGCTATTTAACTATTTGCTTTTAATAGTACACAAACATACCCATTGGAGAAAGTAAAAATCGACTATCTTATTTGACTGTGACTGCTTAATTACATTAAAAGAATAAAAATCTAGTGTTTCAATATTTTTTATCCATTGTCATTTTAAAAACTGTACAAGTTATTGTATTTCTGACTGGACGCCCATGATGTCATTATGCAGGCGAGAGTCAAGTTTACTGCTGAAATGTTTCTTGAATATGTTTTGGAGAATTTTACCGTTTGTCATGCACAGGAAAAAATATTGCAAGCCTTCATTTTGTCACTGGTAAGATTAGCCCTTCTTTATGTTCACTTAAAGAATAGCAATAAACAACATGATTTTTTTTCCACAAAACTTTTTGCTTTCTGTAAAACTGCCTATCTGAATTATAATGCATTTATGTCCATCATATCAATTATAGCCAGAATAAGTTTAGAATCCAGGCCTTGGGCATAAGTAGTATGTTCACGTCTTACATTCAATTTACTTTTTTGGCTTATTAATATCCTTAGCAACACATGTTAACTATACTTTGCCATATATGTTCTGAATTTGAATTATGAAAGGGTTTAGAGGGGTTTTCAGGGTCATGACTAATGGAAAATGAGGAATACTTGACGTTAGTTCTATGGAAAATGGCCCTTATGCCTGAAATGATTTTTGAATTTTGTAAGTTTGACTGCAAGGGTGAATCAAGAAAACAACACTCATCTCGTAGTCATTTGAAAGGTTAATGAGATCCTCAAAGCAAAATTGGACTTGCTTATTTTATAATCTACATGATTTCCTAGGAGTCTATATGACTCACTAATCTTGCATTCAGGAATTGGCATATGGTTAAAGTAAAAAAATATTATGATACTTCTATTCATGCACTTGGATCCTCAATGGCCTATTCGGTGTTGGAACTTCATGTGAGTGACCGGATTCATGATTGATATGATCCAGATCTTAGCCTCAATCACTCTGTTAGGTCAATTTGCCATGTATAAATTTATTGTCTAGTTGTGAAAACTCTTTCAAGAGTAAAGAAATAATTGAAGAAGGGTATATATGATGAGATGAAAAAAAAACCAAGCCCTTAACCAGGGATGAAGAAGAATCAACCCTCAACCAGGATGGCAAAAAGTAACCTTTAGCCTAGTTAACTAAGCTGAAAGATATCTCATAATTTCACTCAACAGCCTCTCTAATGCTGAGTACAAATTAATTTTTCTTATGGGTTGCACATAGAAGCCTAATGCAACAAAAACTTTTGATCTAGACCAAATTCTATTTCATTAAATATTCTAACTAACAGACAGACCAAAAAGATAAATCCTATACAAAATCAAAATGTAAAAAAGTTCTATCCTAATCAAACTCCTAAATAATTCATATTGTAAATTTAATCTTAATCAACCTTACGATCTTATTGAACTGAAAGTCCTATCCAAACCACACATACTTTTAGGTGACTCCAAGTAGGCTTAAGAATTTTGATATGACCTCTGCTGCAATTGGTTCCTCATCAATTCTCTTCATTGCCTCATCGATTTAATGAAAGTTGACACAAGGGAACAATTTTTTGAATCCGTGGTTGAAAGCAGATGCCAACATGAATATAACTCCATTGATGAAATTACAAAGTCAATATCAATTATCGCCAAGTTCAGTGGTAGAGTACTTTCAGTCTCTTCAAATCAGCCTTGATGATTTCTATCTCCATTGATTCAAAACAATCAGCCTTTATGATTTCTTTCTTTTCATTAGTTGTAGTATCTAGCTCAACTTTGCTTGGCACTCTATCGTCAAGCTGTGAAATAACTTGACGAAGACTCTAAGGACCCATCTTTAACTTGTAGTGACCAGTCCTTGGAGTAGATCAAGTTCGTTGCTAACCTCATTCACGAATCTTCATACATTATTAAATAACCAAAACAATTCCATAATGCCTTCGGATGAGGCTTTCATGATGCAAAGATCTTGAACTTTTACCATCAAATAGATCTGGTTGGTTTGATTCAAATATGAATCAGACATAAATTTATTCAAGTTTGAATCTGGCTTAAATATGATGCAATTCTGAACTTGGTTCAAATCTGACTGAATTTGACAAAAGATGGATGAGTTGGAGCTGGATGGCGATCGCGTTCTGCAAAAGGAACCCTTAACCAGGCTCAAAGTAATCACAAAATTTCGTTGACCAGTCTCTCTAATTTAAGTATAAAATTACAATTTTGTAGAGGGGTTAAACAAAATTCTAATTGTAACAAATTCTATTTCATTAAATATTTAACTAAAGACAATGACCAAAAAGATAAATCATATACAAAAGCAGGTACAAGAAAAAGGAGGACGTCAAAGATGAGCTGGATGAGTTAGAGCTGGATGCACACAATCTCATTAATCTGTCTTTCTAATTTGAGTACAAAATAACATTTATAAGCAGTTTGTACAAAATTCTAATTCTAACAAATTCTATTTCATTAAACATTTAACTGAAGAGAAACCAAAAAGATAAATCCTAAACAAAGTCAATGTAAAAAAGGTATACCCTAATCAGCTCCTTTAGAATTAAAAGTCAAAATTTTAATCTTCATCAAACTAAAATTCTTATTGAACTGAAAGTCTTTTCCAAACTCAAATAATTTTAGATAACTCCAGTGAGACTTTGGAATCTTCAATGGATAATCTACTATACTTGGTTTCGCATTACTGCCTTGTTACTTGATTTGTGCCACTGGTCCATTTTTTTATTAAACGCCAGGCCAGTAGAGAAGTAACATTTATATGTAAAACAAATTCTATGTGCTCAACGGAAGAGCTTTTCTTCGTTAATTTCCTCAGTTATGAAAAACATGGTGGGTTAGATTACCTACTCTTCAGTCCAAATATGCTCAATACAGGTTGTTGGATGTGGTTTTACCGTTTTGTCATGTATAATGATATAATAAAAGGATTCTCTGATATTTGATTACACAATTGATCCTGGATATATGAAGCACTTTATTGTTAGGGCAAGATCTTTTTAGTCGTCTAGAATCTGTCACCCACAAGTTCTGTCCATGTCTTTGATGAATCATTTATATTTCCTCATATCTGAAGTTTACATGCATTTTAATTCCATGCCACATTTATGCGAACATAATTTCCGTCTGTTTCTTGGATGAATCATTTATATTTCTTCATATCTTAAGTATATATGCATTTTGAAACCTTGCCACACTTAACGCAAACTGTGGTGTTCCAGTGTTTGCACGCAGCTTCTTTCTCAAAGCACGATATCAACTACAGAGAGTCGTTAGAATTTGCAAAGAAGTTTTTTAATTTTGAGTGCACAGAGAAGATGGTGGATGCTGTACATGAGAAACTAAAGTTTTTGAAGTACAAGTTTTCTTCCCTGGTGTGTGTATCAACCGATTTTGGTGAGCTTAATTCTCTAGAGAATCAGTTACCTGATCCACGAACAAGGGGTGCAGAAGTCCTCATGCGCAATGGAAATTCTAAGCTGGCTGATGTTCAAGAGATAGTAGTAGGAGAAATTAAAGAACATGCTTTTGGTGCATCTGGAAGAGAGGATCCATGCATGAAGAAAGTTGAAAAAACCGTTAGAGAGGAGAATCAATCAGATTTTCCAAGGGACCTCGCTGTTGGAAGTACAGCTTCATCATTACCTTGTCTTCAAGAAAGTGTTGAGGAAATTCGAACATCTATACCAAGAAATGATGTTCCTCAAGAATTCTTGCAGGAAGGAAATGCTGAAGTGACTGATCATCCGGGACTGGAACAAGTAGGAAGTCAATCTTATGTGCCGAGCAATGATGTTACTGAACATCTGATGGCCAATGGGAGTTCACAAAAAAGTGAGATCAGAGACGGTTCTGATATTCAAACTTCCCCTGAGAAGCCATCCCTGGAGCAAATACAGTCATTGAGTGATACAATGTTGAAGGAAAGGATTGAGTTGATTGACCTAGTTTGTTCAGCTAGGTTGGATGCACTCCTTTCAAAGCAGTCTAAGGAGGCAACAGAATTCAAAAAGCAAATGAATGACCAAAAACAGTGTTTGGAAAAGATACAAGCAGCTAATATTGATTCTGAACTTTGTAATGATAAGAGTAAACTGCAGGATGAGTTTGCTAAGGAAATGGACCGATTTAATCAGCATATAAAATACCAACGTAAGAAACTTTCAGTCATGCAAATAATAGCAAGAAACAAGGAGAAGACAATAAAGGATCAGTGGCTGGAACAAGCTAAATTGGGCAGTCTGGTAGAATCTTTTGATATGCTTCCCATGTCAGCTACCGGGTTTAAGATGGAAAAATTCAATTTCCGGGGACAGATTGAAGTTTACGACAAGTCATTGAACTATGGATCTTCTTTAGATGCTATGAAATCAGCAGGATCAATTGATTGTATATCTGATGCAGGTGGGGTCACTATTCCAAATGAGGTGGTGAAGATGATGTCACAAGGAAAAGAATTGCCAATTTGCAATTTGGATAATGTGCTTGTTGTGGAATCTTCCGAACAAAATAGGATAACTTCAAAAGTTTCTGCAACAAATTCATCAGGGAGCAGCGGTGGTGAACTCTTTCAAACTAGGTCTCCATCTTCCCAGTGCAATATTAGTTTAGCAAAAGCTGCAGGTTCAACTGAATCCGCTGATAACAATAGGACTATTATTTCATCAACCAGTTTGTCTAGGGATGCATTTGATAGGCTCGTTCAGACTGCTTCTACAGTTTCTCAGTGCAATTATAATTCAGGACTAGCAATAGGATCAACTGGAGCATCTTCCGAGGTTCCAGAGATCATTACCATGGAAGAGATGGAAGACATCCTATCAGAAGAGAGTCCAGCTTGTCAGCCCAGAAGTGTGAATGCACTGGAACCTGCTGAACCAAGTAGAGCGTCACTTGATATCGTGGAACCTGCTCGGTGCGAAGGGAGAAGTCACAATCCCATGGAAACTGGGGCTCTACTTTCCCAAAATGAGATCATGAATGTCACTGGTGATCCTGAGGCTTTGGATAATAATATACCAGGAACTCCAGCACAACATACTGAGGGTGCAGAATCCGATGGTGCTACCTTGACATCTCCGCTGCCAAGTCAAAGCAGTGTTGCTTCCTTTTCTCAAGCATCGGATTTTGCAGGATGTGAAAATTCTGCACCACATGGTCAGGTAATGACTTTCGGTGACATTCACCATTCATTGCCAATATCCATAATTTCAAAATATTGAATTATTAGTCCTAACCCGTGCCCTCGGGCACTGTTCATTTAAGATATCCCCCTCAAACTCTTTTGTTCTCCTCAAAAATTATTTCCCACTCCAAAATTTAAACGAACAAAAATTTAGCTTCTACGCGGGCACCTTCGACCCTTGGGCACCCTCATGCACGGTTCATTTAAGATATCCCCTCAAAATCTTTGTTCTCCCCAAAAATTATTTCCCCATCCAGAATTTAAAGAAACAAAAATTTAGCTTCGGCGCGGGCACCTTAGGGTGTGGGAAAATTTTTTTAACCCGGGCCAAAAGAGAAACGCATGAAAATGAAGGGGGGAAGTGCATAAGTGTGGGTGTGTGGGGGTAGGGTGTGGGGGTCCTGGGCCAAAAGAGAAACGCACGAAAATGAAGGGGTGACGTGTATAAGTGGGTGTGTATGTGGGTAGGGTGTGGGGGTAAAAAGTGAAATGGAAGGGTTTTTTAAGCAAAAAGGGAAAGGGGAGGTATTCTGCGCAAATATAGTGATTGTGGGGTTGGGGTTTGAAAACCAAAGAAAAAACAAAAAAGTTGAACCCTGGATGTTGTGCGTTTTGTGTTGGGTGATGTGCATTTTTGATTCCCCCACCCCAAGATTTCAACTTCTCAATTTTTCCAACAGAAGTTCATGTTCCCCCAGAATTAAATCTTGACCCTTGAATGCAAAGGATGTGGATTCATCCTGATCGTTTTTTATGACTGAGACTTGTCCGAGTCAGCCCTAGGATTCAAAAATGGTTGTGTTTTATATAAATGACTAGTCATAACCCGTGCCATCGGGCACGGTTTATTTAAGATATCACCTCAAATTCTTTGGTCTCCTCAAAAAGTATTTCCCCTCCAAAATTTAAACGAACAAAATTTTGCACCTCCGGGTGTGGGGAAAAAAAATTAACCCGGGCCAAAAGAGAGACGCACGAAAATGAAAGGGGAAAGTGCATAAGTGGGTGTGTGTGGAGGTAGTGTGTGGGGGTTCTGGGCCAAAAGAGAAACGCATGAAAATGAAGAGTGGAAGTGCATAAGTGTGGGTGTGTATGTGCGTAAGGTGTGGGGGTAAAAGGTGAAATGAGAGGGTTTTTAACAAAAAGGGAAAAGGTATGGTATTCTACGCAAATGTAGTGATTGTGAGGAGTGTAGTTTGAAAAACCAAAGAAAAAAAAAGTTGACCTTGGATGTTGTGCGTTGTGTTGGGTGTTGTGCGTTTTTGATTCCCTCACCCCAAGATTTCAACTTCTCGATTTTTCCAACAGAAGTTAAAGTTCCCCTGAATTAAATCTTGACCCTTGGATGCATAGGATGTGGATACAACCTGATCGTTGTGGATGACTGGGACTTGTCCTAATCAGTCCTAGGATTCAAAAACAGTTGTGTTTTATATAATAAATATCATAGTTTTATATTTTAAGCTAACTCGACCATTGATTTTGTTTTCCTAATAGGATCGATACTATCAATCTAGAACGCTCCTATCCAGTTCTTTATCAAATGTAACTTGGAACTAATGAATGCCATATTGAATTGAATAACTATGAATTGAGCAGGAACTACTTCAAAAGGTGGATGTTGGGTATAAAAGAGCAACAATAGATAATAATTACAGAATAACGAATAGCAACAGGTAACGACAAGCAAACACCAAAAAATTAACGTGGTTCACTGATAACCCGGGCATATGTCCACAACCAAAGATTTTAGGATCAAGTGAAAAATGATTTAAAAAAACAAAGATCACACACGTAATCAAGAAAGATTTACTTGCTTCGGTAAAGATTGCATATATCCACGATCGCCACATTACTCTTTTTCACTACATATTACAAAGGATATGCCCACATATAAATACATGGAATATAGTGTAAATTATTATTGGGTGGGATAAATTCAATTTATAATTAGACCCTCTAGCCCACTTAGTCTTCAAGAGCATGTCTCTGAGCCCCGATACAGGGGTGTTGTAACGATTTGAACCCGTCACGACGTAAGTTATAAGAAGCTTATTTTTATTTCTTGCGATAAAAATCAAGTATTATTTTACCATTAAATTAATTTTGTATATAATTGTTATTTATGCCAAAATATAAAAAAATAATTTTTTTCTGTCGGAAATTATAGAAATATTTAGATAAAATATGATTATATTATATTACCATAATTAACATTTGGACACTTTGTGCATCAAACTTAGCCTAGTACTTTGTCAGATATGTAATTTTCTTTATCATTATTGTTTATTTTTAATTTAGAAAAATATTTAATTTTTGTCCCGGTCGAAAAACAAACATATGATGTGATTCTACTAGTTAGAAATGTTTTGATAACTTGTGCGTCAGAAGCTGACATGTAAATTCCTAGATATTAAATTTAATATCCGAATTTTATTTATCAATAATACAATTTAAAATTAAAAAATTAGTTAAAATTGGTTAAATAATTGTTAAAAATACTAGTTAGTTATAGAATATTATATTATGCTTGAATAAACTTATATTGAAAATATTCTATTAAACTGTTAGCTGTTAAAATCTCTGAATTATGATCGATTAAAATAATAGCAGTTTTAGCCCCAAAACAGACTTTCGTGATTCAAAAAATTGACCAAAACCATTTTAATTAGTTTTTTAATTTTTCATAATTTATAGTTATATAACTTTTTTGAAACCATTTTTCGGACTCGAAACCTGAAAATGAAACCTGAAAATGTAGAAACTGTAAATTTCAAAACCCAGAATTCACAAATTATACCCATTAACCTTCTCACTTTCCTATCCTACCATCTTTAGGCCTTAAATCATACTAACATTTTCAGACTCTTTAAGCCCTCCAACTAAAAAAATCATGCATGTCACTGCCATACCCAATTCTTCATCCTCATTAAAACCCATATATAACAGTATACATGTCTACCCACACCTAGAAATTTCTTAATCCCTCATCTCTCCTTGCCAACCTCCCCAAAAGCCATAGCTAACCCACCCTATCTCTCCTCCCATTCCCACACAGTCTCCGATGAACTCCGCTACTAGCCACTGTTACATGCCTTGACACTCATCACCACTATCATCTCTGTCACACCTTGCTCATGAGGGCCTGACAATTTTTTATATTATTGCAAGCCATGTTGGTTACCAATTAAAACAGAATAGGAAAAGCAGCAATATATCAAATGTAAAACATACCTGTTAGGTGTTAAGGGGTCCAGGTACACTGTTTTTAGGTAATCGAACCAAACGCTGTAAGTAAACTCGAACACGGTTCGGTTCAAGTCGGGAAAACCGAACCGGTTTGGAACTGAACCGGACCGGATCCGGAACCGGACCAAGCCCGGTTTGGTTTCGGTTTGCATTTCTGCAGAACCGAACTGGAATTGGCGGTTCCGATATCCCGGTTCCCGTTTTCGGTTTCCTACTTGACCTGGCCGAGAATCAAGGGGGCACGGCTAGTTGCCACACTAGCCATTGCCACTTCAATTTGGCTAGTCCTTGCCCCTTGTTCCCTTTTTTCGCTCTACCCCCAAATTGTTTTTTGCACCACCACTCCCCCAAAAATACCTATAAATTCTCCTCCACTCTTTCAAACTCTTCACATCATTCTTCTCTTAACTCTCAATCTTCAATTATTCTATTATATTAATTTTTATTAATTATGTTTAATTTCTTTGAATTTTTATACCGAAAATTATTCAAGTGTTTTCTCTCATTTTTTTTCTCAATGGCAAGTGGTTCTTCAAGATCGAATAAAGGAAAAAAATATTTCGGTGAATAGCAATGATTTTGATGATGATTATAAGTAATTTGATATTCATCAATATCAAAATTTTCCTAATGATTCTAGTTTACCAATTTCCAAAAGCTTTTCTAATCCTGCAATCCATATTGATGGATCATCTTAATCTCCTAATGCTAATGTTCAATTTTCTTCGACCGAAATTCCCACAGACAGAAAATCGTGTTGCGGAAACTGATGTTGGCAGACAAGATAGCAAGCACAACCCATCGGATTTGTTCAAAGTCCATATGAAGAATGTTACGGTGTCTGATGGAAAATTAACAGTAAAATTGAATTATTGTAACGTTGAATATTTTTGGAGTACATTCGAATGCTATGGAACATATTGGAAGCATGTAAAGAGTAAACATCCAAGTAAATTAGGTAATCTATCTTCTCAAGCTCAAATTGCAACGTACACTACTACTAATCAAGTATTTCAATATTCCGGTGCTACTAATATAGAAGAGTTGGCAAGAATGGTTCCCGTTGAACATTTATCTTTTAGTTTTGGTGAGAAAGTTGGTTTTATGAATTATGTTCATAACGCATTAAATCCACAAGCTTGTCGTGTTCCACGAACTACAGTCACACGTTCACTTTTTAATATTTACAACAAATAAAAAAGGATTTGATGAAATTTTTAGACGTTTTGATGGTCATGTATCTATATGTTTCGATATATGGAATGATCATTGGCAAACACACTCATATATGGGTGTGACTTGCCATTATATTGATGAAAACTGGATATGTGAAAAAAGAATTATTGCATTTCTAGTTTTTGAGGAAACACATATAGCTGATAATATTTATCACATGCTTAAAAATCATTTTTGAATAATATAGGATTGAAGATAAAAATTTTGCAATTGGTTTTGATAATGCTTCAAATAATACTGATGTTATTTCATATTTAAAAGAGTTATGTCAACCTTGTTTTGGTATGAGATTTTTTCATCAAAGATGAGCATGTCTTGTTTTAAATTTATGTGTTCAAAAGGGATTACCGTTATTCTAAAAGATTCTATTGAACCATTTAGAAAAAGCAATTCATTTTTGTGGAACTATCTAAAAATAATGAAATCATGGTTAAAATTTTGTAAAGCTCACAATAAAAATCTCATTAAGTTTTCTTGTGACGTTTCAACCCATTGGAATAGCATGTATAAATTACTTGTTCAAAGTGCTTATTATAAGAAATTATTGAGTAGTTTTATGCAATATAATATTAGTAATATATGTCGTTTTCCTCAATAATGGAATTTTTACCCAACAATTTGTGGATTATTAAAGTTTTTAATGATTATATCAATAATCTGTCGGGTGTTTATTATCCAACCACAAATTTATTTCTTATTAAATGTATTAATATTGTTAGTGCATTTGAAGAGTGTGAAACTGATATTGAAGTATCATCTATTGTTTATGCTATGAAGAAAAATATTTGGAATATTACTAGCGCATTCGAACTATTTATATGGTTGCAACTATTTTTGATCCGTGTTGTAAGTTTGATCAATCAAAAACATCTTTGCAATATTATTATAATGACTTAGCTTTATAAGTTGATTATATTGCTTTCTTCTTTTCTGTTAAATTTGAATTTTTAAATTATATGATGAATATGCTAATATGTATAGTCCATCTCGTACAAATGTTGTACATAATGGTTATGCATCTCAACTTCTGTTCTCAAGATTTGGTTAGTGTTATCAAATGTTAGTACAAAAAAGTAAAAAGTTCATCGAGCTCAGAATGTGAGCTCGATAGTTATCTAACAACTTCTTTTGAAGTTTGTGAATGACAGTGAACTTGACATATTACAATGGTAGGAGCATCAAAAACATTTTCCAATTTTGGCCATTATAGCCAAACAAGTTCTTTGCAACGCCAGTCTCTACAGTTGATGTTGAACAAGAGTTTAGTGCCAGTGGAAATCTATTAGATGAAATTCATATTTGTCAGTGTCTAGATTCAATTGAAGCTCAAGTTTGTATTGATAATTGGACAAATGCAGCCCAAAGACTACAAGAAATGGAGCATGGCATGATTTACGACTTCTTCGAAGAGGGTACAGAACAAGGCACCAACGGTAGCACTAATGTAAACTGTAAAATTACGTGGGCTTTGATTCTTCTAAAAAAATTTGTTTCGAGGATACGTTTGCAACTTAATAATGATAACATATTAAGTGCAAGGTCAATTATTTATTTAGTTTTGTTTTTCACATCCTCAATTTTCTCATATGTAAGTTGCATTAAGTTGATTAATGACAAAATATATTTCTTTTTAAAGATATTGCCTTTAAATTTTGTTTATTTTTCATATATATTTCACCACAATCAAACCGTAACCAACTCAAACCAGAACCGTAACCGAACCGCCTCAAAATCGTTTCGGTTCTAGTTCCTAGTTCTGCCGAAACCGGAACTAGCGACTCGAAACCGGACCACGATCAACCCTACCTGTAAGGGACTAGTTTCTAAAATTTGAAACTTGAACCTACACGGTTAGACCTGGTATCTGGAACCTAACCGAACCATGTGGTTCTGCAGGTATCCGGTAAAAAACTTGTTTTTCCATGTATAAAAAATTTCATGGCAATTATGTCAAAATTATTTTTTTGAAATGACAATTATGAACTGAAAATATGAATTCATATTACAGAAACTTAAAATTGAAGAATACATGTGCATTATTGTATCTATTAGACCAGCCTAGTAGTGTAGAACCGACGCAATAATATTGAAGTTTCTACTAAAAAATTTAACTACTTAAAAAACTTACATAACATCCTCACAAGCCGATAAAGTTAAGAGCAAAATGAACTACAAGCATAGACATGATAAAAATCACAACTTGAAGCGAAAAATGAAGCTCCATCACATCATAGCCAGTGTATAATCTACAGAAATCTTCAAGGCAAACCAAACAAATGGTATCGGTAATCGGTTTTGGGTCCGGATATCGAATCCCTATATATGGGAACAGGAACCAGTTGACATCGGTTCTTAATTTTCATACCCAGAACCTAACCAAAACTAATAGATATCTACCCAGGAACCTACCTGTTTGGTTAAGTTCCAATCGTGTATCTGGATACGCTATAATCGTGCACACTCCTAGTACCTGTAAGAATGATTTCAAAACTATGCGTACTGTACAGTGAATACTAAAGCTAACACACGAATACTTAAGTTTGCTCCTGTTTGGGTAGGTTCCAATCGTGTAACTAGGTACACTGCAATCGTGCACACTCCTAGTACCTGTAAGAATGATGTCGAAACTATGCGTACTCTACAGTGAATACTGAAGCACACAAATACTTAAGTTTGCTCATACACCTGCTCAGCACCTGACGAAGACAACGAAGAATGTACAGTCATGCAAAGAGGATTAAAATCTAATGCAATCAAACGGTTTATGTATGAAGCAACATAATATTATAGCCAATTAAAAGACATGTTAACATTAAACAGTAAGGCAGCATCGCCATATTGGCAAATAATACATGGCCAAAGGTATAGATGTATCTCCCTAAACGGAATATTTAGACATTAATAAGATCATCCTGGCAGTGCAACAAGAAATTACAGCAATCCAAGCTTGATACAAATTATCCTACAAGCTCTATCGTGTATACTAGACTGTGATAACATATGCTAGTGTTGTGACCCATATTGAAGAGTACGATTGCAACCCAAAGTCCACCATATACCACGGTAGCTACACATTGCTGAGTCCAAACATGAAACTGTGAAAGTGAATTGGATCCATCAGGCAGAACTATGATGGGTTTAACATGATACTGTGAAGGGACACGATCAGATATCAATGAACTATGACAAGATAAGCTATGATCGGGAAAATGTTATGAAGTATGGCTCCAGTCACTCATGCACTCTCTAATAAGAGTTACCCTAAAAATTCCAGTAAAACCTATATACTATATACAGTGTTGGTGAGATATGTCGAGTTCAGTGTCTGGTCTAACAATATTATATCGGGTACTGCGATAATTTTCTATATAAACTATGGAAGGAATTCTATAGGTGGCTCCCATGTGTTCAAGAGGTGGCGCCTAGTGTACCTGTGCCACTTTGTCTCATGTAGCACTCAATTTCCATTCAAGAGCATGTATAATATCCAGAGTTTGTGATCAATGTGTATTAACTAGAGAACGGGTACAAGATCGGAAGCATGCATTCAATGTATGATATTTCCGCAAGTGATTCATTGTATACCATGCATTTCAATCATGTCATGTAATTGGATCAAGCACCTTTTCTTAATCAACAACTGTTATCAGATAATGAACATGTTATATGCGAACTATGTAGCAAGAGTTTTTCAATGTAATGTCATTTTGTAACAAAAACTATGTAAATGAAATATTCATGTACGCTTTACAGTTGCAGGTCTTTCAAGTGCAATGTCAGGTACTGTATTTGTTTTCTAATTGTCTAATTGTTCTCAAGATGTCTATGTTTCCTGTTATCTCAAGATAACGCATCAAGTCTCTCTGTGTTTCAATTTATGTTCGCAATCATTTCATGTCCTCTTTTCAAGTACTGTTATCGAGCCACAAATCAATCAATTCCAAACACTTCATATGCACATCCCCTAATTACATTTTAACATAATTACGTGATTTAATAATATACTTATTTCAACAGTTCCAATCGTGTGCATGTCAAGTAATTCCATATTTTCATTAAGGATGGTGTCACAATATAATTTAAATTACAAGTTTCTGAATCATGTGCAGTCAACTAAAATATAATGATATAAACTTCTTAGAGTATATCAAGTTAAATCCTAAAATTAATTTAAAACAGAAAAGTAAAAGTAACTAAAGCTTATATGATCAGATTCACATTTTGGCACTTGACAGATTTTTCACAGTTTACCAACCTAGAGGAGAATTATTTGCCGCAAATATTTATTTGACCAGTAAACATCCCGCAATAACAAAATCCAAGCCCAACAACTCCGACATAGTCACCAATGTGTTAAGCCCACGGAACCACATCAGCAGGGCAAAATGACTACAAATCCATTAACAGAAAGACCCACTGCACCCACGATAGACAAAAACCCCACAAAAACATGAAGCCCACCAGAAAATGGCAGCATGGCCTAAGTCTCACTAGAGTGATCAGAGCAAAAGGCTCAGCAACGAGGAAAGTTCATCAGCGGGCCAACGACATCAGCAGAGGAATTAACAGCAAGATTAGACAATTAGCTCAGAAGTGACGGTAAGGTTAGACAATAGCCTTGTAGTAACGGCATGGCTAACATACCTCGCTGGCGGCCAACAATGTTCACAACAAATCCAAGAATTAGAGACATTGAGCGGTGGTGTGGAGGGTTGTCGCCAGCTTGATTGTGTGCCAAATAATTTATTCATAAAATCCCTTCAAACAATTTATGAATAATCACTTCCCTCTAGAATTCAAAAATCCAACAATAACCCACGCATCATATTGGATCAAACTTAATTAAAATTCAGAAATATAACATGAAAATAACCGAAAAGCTTTGGAGAAGAAGTTAATCTACCTGAAGTGGCCACGGAAATCCAAATCAAGCCCACGAAGATTGGAAAAAACATAATCAATTGATTAAAATTGGAAGAATTTACAAAATCCGGAATTTAATTGCCCTTAAATAAAAGAGGGTGGTAATCCTGCAATATGATAACGAGGAGATTTAGGAGTTTGATTCTGTAATGGTATGAAATTTTATTTCCAGTAATTTTTTTTCATATTTTTCTAACCATTTTTCTGATTTTCCCTCTCTTTTCTAATTTCTCTTTCCCATTTAGTTTCTTCTACCTTTCTTCACTTAGGCCCAAGCCCACCATCCTCTATTCCCAGCCTGCAGAATTCTTTTAATCCTCAACCATATTTATCTTTTCTTACTAACTATTTTCTTTTCTTTGTAAAACAGAAGCCCAAAGCCACATGGCACAAATCCCATTATCTTTTTTCGCTCGCTCTCTTTTCTTATCTCTCTTTTTTTTTCTTTCCTGTGGAAAAGCCCGAGTTCAAGGCCCAAGGTCCCCTCTCACTCTTAGCCCACCCTTTCCTCTTTTTAATGAACCAATCCCATCAACTGGCCCAACCGGCCCTTATTCTCTCCTCTTTTCCACAAGACTCGAGCCTTAGAGTAACTCCATGTTCCCTTTCTTCCTGCGACACAAAGCACAGCCGCTGCCCTACCCTTGGATGAGTCCAACAACTGACCGACCTATTGAAAATCCTTATCGTGTTCGATCTCCACTCCTCGATGAGAACTCTTATTCGAATCGAACTCCTTAGCACGATCTCTTCACGTGTTTTCTCTCCCTATAAATATTCTATACTTTTTAATGTTTTGATTATGCAAAAAATATTTCTTCTCTCCCTTGAAATGGTTTTTCGATTTCAGATTTTTCTCCTTTGCCGATTTATGTTTGAGTCTCTTGGATTTCTTGGCCATCGTCGATTATCGGTAGATTATCTTAAACTAAGTTTTTCGTTTTATGTTTTAATTATTTAATTAATTACTATAAATTTTGGGATCTTGGAACTTGCTGGAATTTATCTGCATGATCAAATATGTGGGATCGTTGTTTTAAATCGGGCTGTGATGATTCATGTTCACTTCATGTGAAATTTCCCTATGCAACGTCGACTTTCTCGGCAACTCGACGGCCTTGTGGCGACCCGCACTGTTGTCTTCTTTCTTTCGATTGGGTCCCGTTCTGCAGTTAGCTGCCAGAGTGAGCTTGTAGTACTTCGCTGTCAGGGCGGTTTGCTGTTGTGTTTGGGCCTTTACCCTGCTATTGGTTCCTGTGAGGCTCTTGGTCCACTGATGGCTATGACTGTGCTCTTGGGCTTGCTTTTGGAATTGAGATTTTCTGAATACGGATGCATGGAGTTGGGCTTTATTGCTGAGTTGTCTGTACTTGCAGGCATGTTACTATTTAAGTATATATAGTTGTGGTAAAACATTCTCGGTGCTGGTAAACTGTGGATAGTTTAGGATTGCTCAGAACATGAATCTGATCCCACGTGCTTTTTATCCTTCCTTTCTTTTTGTAAAATATTTTAATAGCAGTTTTAAATCAATTTTTAGATTTAAGTGATGCAACATAATACCGTTACAACTGTTTTATGCCTTGACACTGATACTTTGACACATGACATGCTACAACTGTTGATAACCATACTAGAACACTAAACTTTTGCATAGAACCCCCAATTACGTAATGTGAACAATGGACACTTTCTGAAAACAATACTTCACATTGATACTCTTGACATGCAAACATGATGACAACTATTGAACAATTACGTTACTTGACATGACAACTTTGCAACCGTAGTTCAGTACCTGAACAACTACATTTGATATCACACTACAGTTAGAACAACTATTCACTTTACACTGGTTTTTGGGGTAACTCATATTCAAGATAGTACGGGAGCGATTAGCCATGCTTCTAACTGAACTTGATGGATCCCATTATTGTACTTTGGCCGACGTGATTAATATTGCTATACGATCAGTATTGTTATGTCGGATGGATCTTAGATTGGGGTAGCTCCTGGTGGTACAAGGTGATTTTTGGGTTGCATATCGTGTTATCTAATATGAGTCTCATCACTAGCAAATGATATCACAGTTTAGTGTACAAAATAGAACTTGTAAGATACGCTATCTCATGCTTAGCTTATTGTTATAGTTCCATGTTGTCTTGATAATCATATTAACGTTTAGTGTTATGAATGCTTGCTAGTAAGATGTTTCTTTACTTTTGGCCATGTATATATCATTGTTGCTTTATTGTTAACACGCATGTTACTCAAATGCTTACTTTGTTTATAAATCTGACACATGTAGCATGCTACATGTTTGCGCCGTAGTTAACATTTGCATGCCTAGTGTTGTATTCTTGCTTTGTATATAAACTGAATACTTGGATTTAGATATAATCAACTACTTAAACCAATCGTACATCTCTCAGGAGTTGAACATGTTTCCTGTAAAGTTTCCGAGTTTTTGGTTTGGCTTCCCTTCCTTTGAATCAAGCACAGAGATTTCGAGATATATTTTCTGATATATTTCTATTCCGTCTATTCTGTTTTCACTGGTAACCAGCAGGACATGTAGATTCTTTAAAAGTAATGACCCCTGGAAACCGAGGCGTTACATATTCAAAATGAAATTCATTCGACGAAGTTAGATAGTGGCGACTTGATTTTGCAGAAGAAAGAGATGCTAGGTTTTTCTTATGGGCTCAGATGAGAGGAGAGATGGGAATGAAAGCTGATGTAAATGGGAGGGGCTGGGCCTATGGCAAGGAAGGACACGGGCCTTGGCTTAATGTGGAGGATAGATAATAAGATCATGGGCCTTCAGGATATACTAAGAGGAAGAAGGAATTATAAAAAGAAAGGAATGCATGGAATGGAATCTGGGCTTGGGTCAGCGGGTTTTGTTTTAGGTGTGGGGAAAAAGAGAATTAAACTTTTGTGCCAAGATAAATAAAGTAAAATGGAAAGAAAGGGAATTAAGAAATAAAAAGAAATCGATTAGAAGAAAAAGAGAAGGAAGATAATATGGGCAAAATTCAAAAACGCCCAAATAATTCCCCTAAAATCTCAAACCATTACAATCTTCATAATTCATCTCCTTAAGGCAGCTATAGCTCGGTGTACGACGAGGTGGCATGGTTTGACATTGTTTTTCGATGACTTTCGTTTCTGATGAACGATGGATCTCTTGAACTTTAATTTAAGGCCTCGATAAACTCGGCCATTCTTGGGTTGTGATGAAATTATTGGTTATGCTGGATGTGATTCTTGGTTGTGATTTTATTCATGCGATGATGTTGACAATTAAGCTTTATAATTTTATGTTGTTTTGATGCTTGTGCAATTTGTCATGCCCCGTTGCTAGAGTGTCGTGATTATTTTCGCAAGAATCAATGGATCATGCAGTTAAACAGTGAAAACAAGTGATGCCACGAGCAGAGATGTACCAAAATAGTCGTACAAATTTTTCTCTCATTAATACATGGGAATACAAATTCTAATACAATATAGACAGATACTTACTCTCAAAGTACAGAAGGGAAATACATGATAAGTACGCGCACGAACTCACTCAAAAATCTGCGTCCTGCACGAAAAAACTTAGTCAAGACTGAGGCCTTCTCGTATTCTTGATCAGCACCTAACAATGCGACAAAATAAAGAGCAGCTAGCAATTAGAGTAAATCACAATAATTCTATAATTTAGAATTAAAACAGTGTACATAAGCATGATTGAAAATATAACAGGAACTGGAACTAAGTGACTAAAGACAGACATACAAACAGTTTACAGTTTCGAGTCATGCTATCAATATTCTAACAGTTATATCAATTCTCGGTCGTGACTCAAATTGGATGGTACGGTAAGCAATCAGCAGTCTATTTTGTACCACAAGGGCGCTCTCCCATGCCGAGCCCAAAATAGAAACAAGAGTGGTTCTGAGTCCAAAACAGAAACGGTAGGGGCTCTGAGTCCAAAAAAAATGATAGGGGCTCTGAATCCAAAACAAAAATGGGAGGGCCTCAAATTATGTTCGACGATACTAATAGGGGTCTATCATATGCATGGTGAGACCCGGTTGAAGCACTTGATGCAGTCATGTGAGAAGCATGGTTCCAGCTGCTCACGTACTCTCATATTAGTTACCTAAAACTTGTGAGTCTGAAGTGACAAGTGTTCAAGGTGTACAATTCTCAGTATCAAGTGATGATGTTCAAAAGATGTTCTAAGGTGTTTATGATCTTGCGTCATCATTTGTGGGATTACTTTACATCGCATGCTTTTGTGTAACGGTAAAGACTATAGGATCTAACTTAGATGACAATTCAATTTAATGGTTAAGAGAGTCGAATTCAAAAATTATTCTTAGAATGTTATGCTAATATAAACTGATCCTAACGATGAGACACAAAGTACATTAAAGGATAGGCAATATAATATGCCAAATGAAAAGAGGAATGACATAATTCAAAACAATAGAAGATGTAATGAAAACTTTGAAGTTAACTTTGAGCGAGATAATTTGACATGTTGGGTTAGGATAGATTCCCCGACTTTTAAAGTCATATATAATCCCTAAATGTTTTTAGATTGGTTAGCAGAGGCCACTTCTTTGAATGGTATCAGTTATTAAATGAGCACATGCTTTAGTTTGCTTAGATAAAACTTATAGGATATATCAAGATTTTTCAATAGGAAGACAACGAGAGAGCAGATAGACCCTATATACTTATATTGGTTGAAATAAAGGAAAAGCTCAAAGAGAGGTATATATCTTCTATTTATAGATATCGCTGCTTAGAATAACTGAACACCTACGTAAAGGGAGCATGTCTGTACAAAAGTATATGGCTAAATTTAATGACTTGTTAAAAGATGAACTTCAATAAGATCTACAATATACCATCGCTAGGTTTTGTTTTGGATTAGAGCGGACATTACGTGCGAAATGTTTCCACATATGAATAATATGGAACAAGCGTTCAACTTAGTCTTGAATTTAGAGTCTATGAAAGCATCATATGGACATGAAACATATTTTGATACGATCTGGATCTGGTTTTAGGTATAAAATATGATTTTTATGGGAAAGATGAGATTTTAATGAGAAAGGTGTGATTTTAGGATGAAAAGATGGGATTTGGGGAGAACGGACGTATTTTTTTATAAAAATTGAAATATAAAGATAAATTTGGTCACGTTCAAGAGGTGGGCCGCTTTCCTTACATTTATTCAAGATAAAGCCTAACTCTCCCACTAGATCTAAATAATCTACCATATTCTCTTAATTCTTGTCAAAACTCAACATGCCCTCTTTAATCTCCCCCATATTTATAATTTAACTCCTATGAGCCATCATCCCTAAATTACTAAAATACCAATAACATATGGTTTTAGCCCAAAATTACAGATCTGCCCCTGGATCCCCTGAAATTACACATTTTTCCATGTGCCCAGAAATTATAGATTTGTCACTTTATGGCCATAAACCCTAATCTCAAAACTACTTTGCGTCTAAAGAACCACCTTGTCCTCAACGTGATGCATGAAGTGCTTGGGCCGTTTCTCTCCAACTGATGGTGCTCGTCCCTGAAAAACACCCTAGAGGGTGGGTGAATAGGGTGTATGTCACAAATTAAAAATTCAAGCGCGGAATAAACCCAATAAACAGAGAATTACACACATCAAATACTTTTAACGAAATGATTCCCCACCTAGGCTCCTAGCCTTTGCTCCGACACCAACTTTGAGGATTTCAACCCCTTTTATAACCCAAAAGGAAAATACCTTGATTACACTTACTTGTGGTGATCGAACCGTACAAATTATCGTTTGAAAAATTATCGCTCGAAGATAGCTTCTAAGTGAAGCTGTTTTACAAATACAATCTCTTACCAAAAACTGAAAAAAAAGATCAGAAAAATATCATAGTCATGAGGATTGTGTCTTGATGATCACGTTGACACAGACCATGCTTGATTCTGACGTCTGTAGAGAAAGATATCAACTTTTTAGCTTCACGTTTGCAAATCTTCTTCCTTCTTTATAAACTCTTGAAGCTTGGATGGAGAAGATGAAGTCGGCTAGCAAGGATGATGGATCTCTGGGATTTTTGGCTAGATGTTTTTTTCCAGGAGATGGCTCTCTTTCTTTTATAGAGGAGTTACAGTTTCCCTTCAATTAGAATCTCTCACGCCTGCTTTCCATTCTACTTGGGAGCGAGGACACGAGCGGGTCCACGGTGTGCTTAAAACAAGGAGAAGTACTTTTTTCTTTTCTTTTTTCCTTCTTGGTTTAAACACATTAAGCGTCTGTGTAAAAATTGCAGGTCCTTACATGCGGATTTAAGAAACAGCTCAAACGACATTATTACATATCAAGCATACAGTAATTAAGATACATTATATGCCTAGCATGGTCAATACAACAAAATACAACAATTACATTATTCAAATAGAAAGTGTTGATGTGAAGGTAAATAAAACTCCCTAGTCTTCGGTGGGCTGGAACTCCACGTAATCCTCGAGCCCTAGCTCGATCCCTGCAGCAGTATCCTCTGTAAACTCACTCTCAAATCCTGACGGACATTTCATAAGAAAACAAAATGAAATGCCCATTAGCGATGGTTACTCGGCAAGTATATTCCCATAGTAAAATAAAAGGTAAAAGCATACGTATAAGAGAGGCATGAGGTAAAGCGTTTCATTAGTATGAGCATGGTACGATGAAAGCATGGTATATTAAAAGTATGGTAGGCATGTTAGACTAACATGGTGTAGTTGTTAAGAGCATGGTATAAGTATCATATGAACATTTGACGAGTTTAATTCGTAAGAACTACATCATAGATTCATATATGAAGGTGACGTAAGGAAAAGTATAATGAGATATATTAGGTCGAAACGATATTAGCTAGTAGTTAGAACATTTAATATCATTGGCAATATGGAATAAAAAGAGTAATTTGCAAACGGTGGCAGTTAAACGATTGATAGCAATTTGCAACATGTAGTAGTTTAATCGTTGTATAGCAATTTGCAACATGTAATAAGAAGACTGTACAAGATGTTTAAGCAATATTTGGTAACCAACTATTCTAGTCCTAAGTCCGTGTCTGAGGGCACATTGTGCAACTAAAATACACACTACCTTAGGAGCTCTCTGTGGCGCTACTTACCGACCCCATTCCATTGGGCGACGGTCAAGTACTTTCCTCCACCCCGTGTGAGTGGATGTAAAGTTATAATGTCCATCCAGTTACATGCCATCATGGCATGACAACTGGACTACCACAAATCTCATGGGTCAAGTCAAGTTACGGGTCAATTACGTGTACTATCTATTTACATTTAAGTTTAAGCATATGAAGTCCATCAGTCGTTCAGTCTGTTCTGTTCAATTGCATCGTATAATATGCGTATAATTTGTCCACGGTGCCTCATGGATCCATTCCAGAGTTTTACATCATTTTCACAATATTACAATCGTAAATTCACCATTTTACAACTGTTAAAAAGGCAGTTATTCTAGGAATTGCATACAGAAATAATTAAAACCAAGCAGATGTGTATAATTAAGTGAAATATTTTTCTAAGGTTAGCATGTATTTTTTCAAGATTTTAAAATAATTAACAGGTATTTTTCTTAATTTAAAAGGCCAAAAACTAATTTCTTAATCAAGAATTGATTTTCACGGTATATAATCAAATATTTATTGAGGGCAAACTATACGTCGGAATTCCTTCAACAAGGGGTCAAAATGACCGTCTTGTTTTGTACTACAACATATATTTTTCTCGTACGTCAGTGTACGTGAAAATTTTAAGATATAAATTTGTGAATGAAAGTGACAATAATAGGGTTTATCGTTCAAACTTTACGGCGGGAAATATACTTGCCTTTTGGCGATAAAACTAGCACCAAACCCAAACCCAACAGCGGAAGATGGCTGATTCATTTAAAACCTGTTCAATGAAAATCTGTGCACTGATTCAGTTAAAATTTAGTGTATGCACTATGAAGTTGTGAATTGACTCTTGTAAATTTTGTTATTGCTTAGTTACAACTCGTGGTGTGCAAATTTACTTTTATATTTTTAAATAATTTTAATGCATGCATGCACTCAAAAGTGCTTTCTTAAACTGTCCGTCAAGAAAAGGCATACGGTGTTGGGGTGGCAGGATGATGTGTGCCTTAAATGGGTTTGGTTGACCCTGATCATGCATAATGCAATTGAATGTGTTGAATAAAATTATAGCCAGACAGAGATCCACGTAGCCTAGTATGAAGAAGATCCATGGTACTATTTTCTGGGATTATGTTCTTTGGAAAATATTACGGTGTGTTTCTGTATGGTGGATGACATGGGATGAGGACATGCCTTCTGTTCTTTAATTCTTAATCGTGCAGAGCGTTGGGTATCTTTTTCCTTCTTGTCTTGACTGCTGAACCTATGTTCCAAAGCTGATAGCCCAGAAACTGACGACTTTTTTTCTTTGACCAGGTATCTTTGGGCATTGAGATAGAGAACCATGTTGTTTCTGGTACTGAAAGCGAGACAGACTGTAGTCACCCTCGTGATATTGTGATTCCCATATTGAACGGTGATACCGAACTAACACCACTGGAGCATTGTAACCAAATTCCTGAGGACTCTGATCCCGTATTGCTGCAGTTGCCTCCAACCGAGTTGACATCAGCTGTGCCCAGTAATGAAAGTAATGAAAGGACAGAGGTACGAGCAGGAAGCAGAGAACAACCTTCAAACCATGCACATTGTTCTGTCCAGTTAGATGGAGTGTCAAGATCAGCACCCACTGTGGCAACATCTACAGGGATATGGCCAGCTAACAATTCTTTCTCAGAATCTGTTATACTGCCAGTGTCAGGAATTTCCGATGTTGCCGCCAGAAATATACAAAATCATGATCACAGGAGTCCTATCGTTCAACCAGAGGCAGACAATTCTCTGCAGGAACTTTCTGCAGTACAGCAACACATGGGTCAAAAGGGGCCTGATTCTGACCCACTTCTATATGAAATGATTGGCTTACGTAAAGAGCAATATTCACTTACCCAGAATTATGAAAAAAAGGTCCCCCCCCCAAAAATAAATAAAAAACATGCAAATTTTGTTCCCTTTTTAGTGTGTTAGACTTAACTGAATTCTTGGTCATGTATGTTTTATCATTTGTGCTTTCTTAACAGAAGCTGGAGCTACAACTAGAGTGTGATAAAGAGCTGGAGAAGGTGAGAAAAAAGTATGCTTCTCTGATTCAGGACATGGAGACAGAGTATACCCAAAAAATGAAGGTTAATAAGAAAAAGCAAAGCTTAATCCAGATGAATCATGATCTAGCTGAAAATTTCAGAGACTATTTTATTGAAAATAAAAGACAAACTTCAGCGATATCTCAAGGTATGATCAGTACTTCTGGTATTTTTATAATGAACGTAACGAAATGCTTGTCAATACCGCGGGACAATTCTGAAATAATACGAATTGGCCTGAAATTATATGAATTGGCCGGATTATATGCTTGTCAATAGGTATAACTTTGTCACAGAATATTTTGCCTTGCCTTGCCATGTGTTATCTTGAAATCTTATTCATGATCTCTCAACTGGAAGTATCAAATTATGGAAAACATGACCTGTTTGTATGGTCACCTTTACAAACTCATGCATAAAAAACGTAAGCAGGTTAGCATGTCTGTACATGGTTATCACACATTTCATCACATGTATGTATTAAGGCTGAGTAAAAAAAGTGCATTTCTATCTACCAATATAACACAAGCTCTTTGCCTTTCATGGACTCAGATGTGGTTAAGTGATGTTCCACAATCAAATCCTATACATCCATGTCCATTTGAAGTATATGAAACGTTAAATGCTCTCTGTTAGGAACCAGCAAAGATACGATTTTTAATAGATAAAGCAATGGAAATAACAAGATATTTGAGCACAAAAGAGGTGTGCTCTCCTCCCAAGACGTCGAAGAGGACGTCCGCACTCGTTTAATCTAAGATCTAAACCTAAGGACGCTCAATAGAAAATATCCAATATCAAGCATGCATACAAATGACGGCTAGCCCTAGGTTAAAAAGAAAATAAGAAAACCCTCCTTGCTGTGCGCAAAGTAATTTCTCCATGACTTGCTGTGCGCAAAGTAATTTCTCCATGGCTTATTGTGTGCAAAGTAATTCACTCCCCTCTTTAGCCGCGCACGGATCTAACATTACTCAGCCCCTGAAAATCCACCTTGTCCTCAAGGTGGTGCATGGAGTGTGCGTGCCATCCATTCCACGTATTGCATATCTCCTCCTGGATCAAAAGGATGAAAATGATCTCCACCGCTTTCACTGTCGTTCTGAAGAAATCCAGATCTGAAAGGTTAAGATCTGAAAACTTGAAGATCTGGATCTGAAAATTTCAGATCTGAGACTTTCAGATCTGGATCTGAACTTTTCAGATCTGGATATGTAACTTTTAGATCTGGATCTGAAAGATCTGGATCTGAGAATTTCAGATCTGGATCTGAAAATGTCAGATATGAGACTTTCAAATCTGGATCCGAGAATTTCAAATCTGGATCTGAAAGATCTAAATCTGAGAATTTCAGATCTGGATCTGAGAATTTCTGATCTGAGACTTTCAGATCTGGATTTGAAAGATCTGGATCTGAGAATTTCAGATTTGGATCTGAGAATTTCAGATTTGGATCTGAGAATTTCAGATCTGGAATTTTCAGATCTGGGCCTTTCTCGTCCAAAGATGTCGCCTTTGACATCGATTTAGGGTCTCCTTCACCTTGTGTAATAGCCGCCAAGAGGGAGAAGATCTTTGCAAATTGTTCGTCGCGCTTCGCTTGATTTGCCGTTAATTGGTCGATAGATGTCGTCAATTTCTTTACGGCCTCCTCGTTCCTCGTCAACGATCTCTTTATCCCCTCGATCTCGCCGTTGAACTTCTCCTCCAGAGCTTCAATTTTTTTGGTGGTAGCCACCTCCATGGATGCCAAGATCGTCGCTCTGATACCAAAATGTTAGGAACCAACCAAAGATAGGGTTTTTATTGATTAAACAATAGGACTAATAAGATATTTGAGCACAAAAGAGGTGTGCTCTCCTCCCAAGATGCCGAAGAGGACGTCCGCACTCGTTTATCCTAAGATCTAACCTAAAGACGCTCAATAGAAAATATCCAATATCAAGCATGCATACAAATGACGGCTAGCCCTAGGTTAAAAAGAAAATAAGAAAACCCTCCTTGCTGTGCGCAAAGTAATTTCTCCATGACTTGCTGTGCGCAAAGTAATTTCTCCATGGCTTGTTGTGCGCAAAGTAATTCACTCCCCTCTTTAGCCGCGCACGGATCTAACATTACTCCGCCCCTGAAAATCCACCTTGTCCTCAAGGTGGTGCATGGAGTGTGTGTGCCATCCATTCCACGTATTGCATATCTCCTCCCGGATCAAAAGGATGAAAATGATCTCCACCGCTTTCACTGCCGTTCTGAAGAAATCCAGATCTGAAAGGTTCAGATCTGAAAACTTGAAGATCTGGATCTGAAAATTTCAGATCTGAGACGTTCAGATCTGGATCTGAACTTTTCAGATCTGGATCTGTAACTTTTAGATCTGGATCTGAAAGATCTGGATCTGAGAATTTCAGATCTGGATCTGAAAATGTCAGATCTGAGACTTTCAGATCTGGATCCGAGAATTTCAGATCTGGATCTGAAAGATCTAAATCTGAGAATTTCATATCTGGATCTGAGAATTTCTGATCTGAGACTTTCAGATCTGGATCTGAAAGATCTGAATCTGAGAATTTCAGATCTGGATCTGAGAATTTCAGATCTGGAATTTTCAGATCTGGGCCTTTCTCGTCCAAAGATGTCGCCTTTGACATCGATTTAGGGTCTCCTTCACCTTGTGTAATAGCCGCCAAGAGGGAGAAGATCTTTGCAAATTGTTCGTCGCGCTTCGCTTGATTTGTCGTTAATTGGTCGATAGATGTCGTCAATTTCTTTACGGCCTCCTCGTTTCTCGTCAACGATCTCTTTATCCCCTCGATCTCGTCGTTGAACTTCTCCTCCAGAGCTTCAATTTTTTTGGTGGTAGCCACCTCCATGGATGCCAAGATCGTCGCTCTGATACCAAAATGTTAGGAACCAAGATAAAAAGACAATTTTTATAGAGAATTCAAAGGAATAACAAGATAGTTGAGCACAAAAGAGGTGTGCTCTCCTCCCAAGACGCCTAGAGGACGTCCGCACTCGTTTAATTTAAGAACTACTCCTAATGACGCTCAATAGAATAATCTCAATATCAAGCATGAAAAATACTAATGACGGCTAGCCCCTATAAATATGAGAAACTAGGGTACATATGGTAAAAGGGGGCGCGCGCGCAAAATAACAAGCGGGGAGGCCGGCGGCTATAAATGGGCCCAGCCCTTGTACGGGCGGCCACAGACCTGCGGGTCTATCACTCTCCTATCTTTCTCTTTGATTTCCAAGAGATGAAGTCATCTATTTTGAGTTTCTTGTTTCCCAACGCAGCCAAAAATTTCAAATCTTAATCCTTTCCAAAGGAAAAAATCGTAAAGGAAAAAAATTGATGCATACAAGGTAAAATAAGGAAAAATTATAAGAAACCCCTTCAACTTTGTTTCATTTTCAAAAACCCCCACTTCTTGTTTGTGATTCACACCTACCTTAGTTTTTCAAAAAAAAGCCTTTCAGTCGGGCATCCCTTGGAAAATTATCACATGAATGTCACATGGCTTTTCCTGTGACCAAAATACACGTTTTCCCTTCTATCAAATATTCTCACAAAACTAATTGAAATACCAGCTATTCTCAAAAAAATATACAAATATATAATATTTATCAATAAAATATCATACATAATTTTTATATTTAAATTATTTTTTGCAAATGAAGAATAAATATCACACATATTAAATATACTTATTTTTCGAAAAATTGCATAAAAATGTTTTAAACTATATGTATATAAAATAAATGCATTAAAAATCAAATAAATCATTAGAAAAGGCATAGCACATTTCAATTTAAATATTAAAAATATCAAAAATATTTTCGCAAGAATAAATAAATATGTAATATTTATTAAAATATCATTTATAAATTATTTTTGTATATGTAAAGTATTTCTCACAAATCAAAAATAAATATTACAATCAAAAATACTTATTTTTCACCAAACATTGCATAATGTGTAAACTAAATGTATATAACATATTAATATAAAAAGTCAAATGTATCATTAAAAGAGTTGTATAACATTTCATCATAAAGAATAAATATTAAAATACTTAAAATAATAAACTTTTTAAAAATACATATAGCTATTTAAAAATTAATAAAACATATAAAATTTAACAATATAATAAGCAGATTTGTTAGGGGATAATGTAATATTAATAGTAACAATATAGTTGTTGTTTAGTTAATAAAATTAAACTTTATATTTTCAAAAACTTAGAAATTTAAAATTAATTTTTTAATAAAACATTTTTTATTAAAAATTCAATTTCCGTCCTACCTCATTCCTACCTACCTAATCCTAACTCATCTCTTACAACCCAAACCCAAACCTTATAAATGAGCGTCCTCTTTCCCTCTCCGAATCCAAATGCTACCCAGGTTTATCCTCAACCTTCGTCCTTTACTCACGCAAACGTAGCCCCAATTAGATCCATCCCAAATCCGCCCAAATTACCCAAGTCTCCCCCAAAACCACTCATGCCGCTCATCGAACCCAAAACCAGTAAGATTCTTTCAATTTCGACTCAAAATCCGCTCCAAACCGATCAAGATCCAAGTTAATGGTGACGTGTGTTGATTTATTTTTAAACCCCCCTTACCTTTGATATGTTTTCAAAAACACACACAACATTACTAAATCATAAGGGAATTATTGAGGGTGTTGAGAAGCAAATCTCTATGGTGTAAAACATAGGTCATATATATATAAGAATTAGCCGTTACACAGGGATGAATACCAAGGGTCTCCACAATGATGGCGGATACCAAGGGTCTTCGTGCACATTCATAACACTTCTCCTTATCCATCCATCTTTGTAAACTTGTTATATGAATACTTCAAGATTCATATTGCTTATGAGTATCACAAAAGATGGATACTTCTGGATTCTGAGTTAGAGAGCATAACTCTCTTTAACTTCCCATGTTCTGTGGATATCACTAGAGGTGGATACTTTTGGATCCAGAGCTAATGAGATTGTCTCGTTAAACCCTTTGGCTATGGAAACCCCAGTGGGAAACCACATAGCTAAGGGAAAAGAGTACAACTCTACAATTAACTCTCCCTGATCTGTACAAGCTTCAGGCTTGCAGATCTCCTAGGCATCTATACATCAATCTTATTTACAACATTCCGAGAATAAATACAAAATACAAGTGTCGCTCATCTATACAAGTATCTCTCATAGATGGAAGCTACTGAATCTAAGAGAGCTCCTCTGAAGAGGTGTGCTGTAACGGTCTGTTTTCATCTATACGTATTTCGTGCGTAGTAAATTTAGTATAGCGATTTATTTGAGTAATTAATGTATGATTTTTAATATAGTTCGAGCACGCGATTTAATGATCGCGTTACTACCTCCCTTAATTTTTGGTTGATGTTGAATGCAGGGGCGCAGTCGTAATAATCAGATGTCTTAACCAAATCGATCTTTCGAAATAAAATCTTAACCCAGTAATCTAACGAATCTTGATCTAATTGATTCATGCTAATCCAATCTTAACCAATATCTTAACGGAATGAATGATCATATCTAATCCTAATAAGGTTAATATCTTGATCAAAATCCAGACCAAACCTTAAACAATCTTATCTTAATGTTTCCTAAGTCTTTACTAATTTTAAGATACTGATAATAATCTAAAACCCACCTAAGATCCTAACAGGATTCATAATATCTTCATTAAAACTTACGTATTAACTATTAAACAAAACCTTAGTAATTAATTTTTATAATTAAAACTAAATTTTAAACAGTTAAAGGAAGATTAAAGGGAATCTTTTGAAAGCAATTCTTTTAAAACAAAATTAAACTGTTACTTATAATATCTTAACAAACTGTTGTATCTTAACCTCTCATCGCCTATCTCTCGATCAAATATGCCAAATACCTTGGTTCTTCTAACCAATTTCTAACTACTGAATCTCCTAAATAAATACCAACACCTAACTTCTAATATCTTAATCAGGATCAATTACCCTAACTACTAGTAGCAAATCATCCTTATATCAACATACATCTGATTATCGTAATATCTATTAATTCTAAGCCCACACATTTTCCCCTCCCCCTTATTTTCGTAACAACAACATTCACGTAACCCCTTGAATCCCAACCACCCCCACGTTTCCGCATGCACGTACGCAACTCTCCCCTTTCTTCGTAACTGTGTACGATCTCCCTCCCTCCAAAAGGACAGGCGAAAGGCTCTCCCCGTCGACCAACTCCACCGCCCTCATTCTCTCTCTACTTCGCAACTCCCCGTCGAGCTCACTTCAACCCACGCCGACGACAGTTCCCGACCTCCTCTCCATCTTCTCCTCCGGCAGCCTCTCGCGCCCACTGCTTTCCCGCCGTGTCTCCCCTTAGCCCTCCGTAACTCGCGACTCGTCGGCGACCTGCCCCGCACAACCCACTCCTTTTTCCTCTGCCCAGCGCCCCGTGTCTCAGCCCTCGCCTCGCCGCTCAGGTTTCCGCCTGCAGCCACCTCGAAGCAACCCACACCTCGACCCACCTACTCTGTTTCGAAACCCCAGCGAAACAGGGCCAAGCCCCTCTCCTCTCCCTTCAATCGCCGCCTCCCCTACCCTGTCACCGGCCTCCTCCGACTCCGAACGCAACCCGCCCTGCTTCGTCTCTCTTTTAAGCCCACACAGCCGGACACCTGCGCATCCTCCGCTCATGCCCTTCGTCGCTCAGCCACTGCCCATCTCCTCACCGCTCGCGAAGCCCAAGGCCCCGCCGCAAGCTCTCGCCGTTCCCTCTTCCATCTCCCACCATCCGACGAGCTCGCGCCCCGTATTCCCTTCGATCTCCGAACGGCAGCCATGACCTCGCCTACCCCCGGCGAAACCCAAGCACCTCCTTCGTCCTCAGCCCGTTCGACCCGCCTCACACACAGGCCCTCAACCCCACCTCCGACGGCTTCCTCCTCCGATCATTCTCCGATCACCTCGTCCCCAAGCCGCCCAGTTCTCTCGACCTCCATCCCAGCAACGCCTCAAGCCCGCCACACCAGCTCCTTCTCCCTTCCACCGCCAGCTCCTCCAGTATCCAACCCAATGCGCCGACTGGTCGCTCCGGGACGTAACCCAAAAGAACGGTTGTAGTTTTACCGCAAGTGCACGGTGTAGCAGCGAGCGGGTTATCGAACACAGGGAGGACGAATGACCGTGCTTGTTCCGATCAACCTGGCTATTTAAGAAGAGAGAAATTTGCCTTTGGCGATCCTGTCACAATCGTCAGACAAAGTACGGAAATATCAAATCAAATAAAGAACGTCTAGGGAATGGGGAATTCCCGCCACTCACCGTATTTCGTAAAAGTGGTTCATTGGTATCAAAGTTGCTAGAATAAGATTTTGGATGAACTAGTTGCAACTGAATGTAGAACCAAGCTCACGCTCTCGCGCTATTGCCGGTCTATAGCTATCCTAGGTTCGGGTCCAATCTCTTGCAAACCCTAGCCTAGGGAAGCTAGCATTAGGATCAACATCATCGTTCAATCGCGCACCGAGCCCAATCTCTTGCAAACTCGGTCCACGACCTAGATTAGGATAGTTCCTACCCGTCCAATCTCTTGCAAACGGGTATTGGCGCGGAATTGGAACCGGAAACCCTAGTATCGGTCCAATCTCTTGCAAACCGATACTACGGAAATTCGATTCCAACCCAATTCGGATTTCTAGGGTTTCCTATCGAATTGGGATCCAATCTCTTGCAAATCCCAATCGATGTGAATTCCTAGCCATCCGTAGTAAATTGATCCCAATCTAATCCCTAGTAGCAATTCTAGCAAAATTCCTACCAATTCATCACAATTATGAAATAGGGCTTGTAGGGTTCATCCCTACGCCCCAAGACGTGGCGACTACTCACAATTCATAGCAAGATCACAAAAATAATCAATGAAATAAGCAATAGAATTCATCACAATATTGAAATATGCAATAAAAATAGAATTTTTAGAGAAGAGAAAAGCAAACCAATGGAGTTCTTCAATTAATCCAACAAAAATCCAATTTTGTCTCCTCTTCAATCACAAGAATAAAACTAAAAAGCTAATCTAAAAAGCTGCAAAAAATCTAAGAGAGACTCTCAAAACTAGGGTAAAAACAGGGGTTAAATAGCCCCCAAAATCGTCCAAAAACTGTGACCAAAATACCCCTACGCAGCCTGTTTTCCGCAATTTTCGCTACAGGCAGCGCATCGCACTCGGCCGAGTGACAAAAGTCGCTCGGCCGAGTGAAAACCCTGTAATTTTCCAGTAAGTATCGATCTTCAGGGGTCTTCACTCCGGGGGCGGCTCGGCCGAGTGAGTTGTCGTCACTCGGCCGATGGCTTCATGGTACTTGGGCGGACGGGATTATCCACTCGGCCGAGTGGGTCTTCTGAAGCTCAGGCAGCCGAAAAACAGTAACATGGCGATTTTTGAATGGTTTCGTCTGGGCGCCACTCGGGCGGACGGGGTCTCGTCACTCGGCCGATGTGGTCTCCGTCGCTCGGCCGAGTGCACGTATGAATCGTGTCTGATCTGGTCGGCCGAGCGGTGTCTCGCTGGTCGGCCGAGTGACTCCTTCACTCGGCCGAGTGGGACACAAAACATGCCCAAACTGCTTGTTTTGGCCTCCTCGTCGCTCCTGCGACGTCCGTTCTTCTTCCGCTCCTCTCCAACAGCAAAATACCCCTCGGGGAGGTCGTCGGCGACCCTCTGGAGTAAGCGCATCTCGAGATCACTCCAAATCGCGCCAAATCACCTGAAATGCGACAAAAACAACAAATCGTGAAAAGCATCGCAATATCGTCGATATATCGTGAAAAACATGATTTGGGCGATCTAAATGGCATGCAAACATGCGGTAAAAAGTGTAAAATAAGGAGTGATCAAAATCCCCCAAGCTTGCCTCTTACTCGTCCTCGAGGAAGATAAGTAAAAGGCGAACCCGGTGGATTCGGAAAACGAAAACGGCGAAGAAAAATGAAAAATGGAAAACGGAGAAGAATGAAAAACGAAATAAAAATAAAGAAGAAAGAAAGAAGCGAAGAGGTAGGCTGCTAGATCATTTCCTCAGGACGTGGGTTCCGCTTACTCATATAGCATGCACTGAATGAAAAACACATGTCAAAGAATTTTATTTTGATATCATAGTATAATAGTGCAAATAGAAATAGAAAACCCACGAACAACAATATAATCATGAAAACGGAATAATTTTATAATTAACATCGTCTGAATCATTTAAAGCGGTATACAAATCACAGATCACACACTTTTCAATTGAATGCTTTCTATCAGGAGTATAAGAGTATCACACTATAGAATAGAGAGAATAGAAAAGTATGGATTTCATGAAATGATTGCTAGGCTTAGATTTCTGGATTTCGTAAAGCTAGAAATAATCTCACCGAGTATAGAATATTACTTAGCCTAGGTTGTCGTGCAACGTCAAGTAGTCACTCTCTCACACATCAATGGATCCCCTCCCCCAAGCTTATCTATAAGCGTGGTGGCATAAAAAATATTTACATCCCCACTTCTATAAAGCTCCAAAAGCAATGAAAAGAGAAGAGAAAGAAAGAAAGTGAGATGGGATCTTTTATTGAGGATTTTTCCTCTTTTCTTTTTTTTCTTTTTTTTTTGTTTTTTTGTTTTTTTTTATGAAAGCATATATACACAACGATCCCAACTCAAAGAGAGATAATGATATACATGAATATTTTCTCTTTTTTTTTCTTTTTTTCGAATAAGAAATTTGAGGCTAGGAATTAATAGCGGGTGAAATGCCATATAATAGAATCGCTAAGGGGAGATTCACCAATGATTTTAAAAGTAGAGAAATGAAGTTCAAGATTTGTAGAGAAAGAAATGAATATATCTCTCGGTTCACTCTATAAGACATGCACGACAACTTCAGCAGGGTAATCTAATCTACTCAGTTTCGATCACAAAAAAGCTAACTAATCCAAATTTATCATAGCTAACATCATTCAATCATCCTGAAGTGAAATGTGCAGTTCATGCATATAGAAGTGATATAGGAAAAGAAATCAGTACTCCAGATATAGGCATTCAATGCGTGAATCTTGGTGTGTTATCTGTGATAGCATACATATGAATATTCAGACTCAGCTAATAATAAAATTTCATCCATTTTCATGTGGAAAAAGTGTGGGTTACTATCTCTAGATGCAAGGCAAGTCATAGCATATGATATCAGAAATAAAATCTAAGACATGACAAATATAGCATGCATATAGAATAAGCTAACTCCACGTCATCATCATCACAGAAAAGCCATCTCTAGCATGAGATGAAAAAGAAAGAAATAAAGATAAAGGGAAAATAGAACTATTTACAATGCGGCACACAGAAAAATAAGAAAAACGTGATGCATGGCAAAATAAAAGAAAAAATGATGAAAAATAAGTGCAAAAGCGAAAAACGGTGTGAAAAACTAGAAATAAAGGTGGCAAATCGAAAAAGAACGTGAGAACTCACTCCCCCAAGCTAAATGGCACAGTATCCTCAATGTGCAAAGTGTGGCACACCGAGAGACAAGTAAAGTGAGGGGCAAGTGAGGGTGCATGCGTGTTTCACAAAAAGATGAAAATAAAAAGAAAAATAAAGAAATGAAAATATGATGCGGACATGATGCATGCACAGATAGAAGTGATACAGATATAAAGGTGGGGCACCAAAACTCTCCCTCTCTCCCAAGAAAGATATATAAAGATACGATATGAATGAGAAACCCAAAATAAGTGAGGGGAGGGGGGGCAAAAATGCGACAGGACCCAGCAGAAACGGGCAGCACAACGGCAGGAATAATCGATGGCATCAAGGGTGCCTAAGAAGGTGGTGATGCGCCGTCTCCGTCCTGAGGCGGAAGTGGTGGTGGTGGCTGGACAGGCCGCTGAGCGAGTGTGTGTGTGGAAGTGGTAGCAGGCTGAGTGTGTGTGGAAGTGTGGGTGGGAACCTGCTGGGTGGGTGGTGGTACGCGGGGGAGACGCTCCAGGACCTGGGTAAGACAGTAGTGAATCTGGGGGATCAGGTCAAAGCGGCCAGCCAGCGCAGAGACGGTGGAGGACAGAGTCCTAAGGTCGCCTCTGAGGCCACTCACCGCCCCCTCTAGAGCACGAATGCTCTGAAGTACAGTGTCGGGGGGAGGTGGTGCAGAGGGACGCACAGGTCGGGGCTGTGCAGGGCGTGGCTGGCGTACTCGGGACGCGTATGTGACGGGCTCAGCGGGGAAGGGAACGAAAGGCGCTGCGCTCGCAAATGTGGGCCTGGCCTCAGTGTGAGGCCGGGGCACCGGCTGGTGAGAAGTGGAGGCAGCAGCAGCGAAAGAAGAATACAAAAGAGGCAGCGAGGCGGCCAGAGAGGTCAGTGGCACAGAAGTGTGGACAGACGCCACGACACTCTCGGTAAATACAGCAGCAGTGGAGACAGAGGGCTCTCCGCACTCAACTACGGTCGGCGGGCGCTCAGGGGATGCAAAAGAAACAGGCTCAGCAGACAGAGGGCCAGTGGGGGTGGTGACAGCCGCGGGAGTGGTGGAGGTGGGCTCAGCTAAGGTACTCCCGACACCGACAGAGGTGGGGACAGAGGTGTCAGGAGCAGCGGAAACATCAGGGATAGGCTGAGGGGCCACAGGGTCAACAGGGGCGACAGGGTCTGCGGGGGCAGTGTGGGCCTGCTCGGCCTCCTCGGCCTCGAGCACATAAGCAGCGGGATGAGAACATCCATCGCAGGGAGCCAGTCAACGTGGGCTGGTGCAATCTGAGTCCGAGCTGGGCTCGGAAGAATCATGTAATCGGCACCGTAAGGGCCGTGCAACCAGACCCAGTGACGCTCACCATGCGGACGAAGCATCTTCATCCGGGCCATAACATCGATCGACAAAGAAGTGGGGCCCGGTACTCGTCGCATGTCGTCAGGGAAGTCCTCGCCGGTCATAAGTGCAAGCAAGGTGATCAGGCCGCCGCAGCATATCGGTGAGCGAGCGCCCACCGATACAATGATGCGGTCCAAAAACCAAGCCGCGACATCAATCACGACGGCGGGGACCAGCTCATCGCCATCCCTAGATAGAGCTCTGGGACGCGTCATCGCGTAGAGCATATAGAGCTCTAGCGTAGACATCGTGCCCGGCTCATATCTGGCCAAAAAGGTCGTCGCCATAAGGCGCTGAGCAATACGGAGGCAGGGATGGACAATGGCCGAGGCCTTGGCCCTACTAGGGTCAAAGGCAGCGTGAAGACCCGTAATCCGGGCCCAGAAGGCACCGGCGTCGAAGGAAGGTGGGGGATATGGGTGGGGCCGTAACCGCGATCGGCTCCGGGGACAGCGGGCCACGAGAAAAATGCTCTCATCATATCGAGAGTGACCTGGCACTCCCGGTCCATGAACCGAAACGAGCATCCCTCGTCGGTCCGGGCGATCGAACTCAGTACCTCAAGTGTCGGACGGGTAAACGTGTCCGCCGACACCTGGAAGAAATCTCGCCAGCCCACGTTGTTGTACAACGTGAGCATCCCCTCTAGTACCCCCAGGCGTCCTAGGTCGGCAAGGTGTGCAAACCTGGAGGGTACGATCGAGCGCTGGGAGATACGCTCGAAGACGGCGCGGTGTGCGTCGTCTCGGAACGTAATCCCGAGCGGCCCGACCAGTGGAGCCGGAGGTGGTGGCTGTGGAGCGGCAGGGAGTGGCTGTGTGGGCTGTGCGGGCTGTGTGGGCGCTGCAGGCTGTGCGGGGTGTGCGGGGCCTGCAGGCTGTGCTGGGTGGATGGGGTGTGTGGGAGAAGGCGGAGGAGAGTCCTCCAACTCGTAGGAGGGGCCGGCATCATCCGACCGCTTCCGCTTGGCGGAAGCTCTCTTCGACCGCGGCCGTGTCCGGGGCGGCATATCGGCCCCGAGCGCGCGCCGAAAAATGTAAAAAGTGCGGCGTGTGCAAAAGAATGGAAGCAGTATACCCAGACACGCCGCGAGTGCAAGATAATGGAAGCGTGCGAAGTCAGCGCCTCCGCGAAGCCCAAATCAGTCCGTAGAAGCTCCCCTGAGCTCCCCTAAGCTCCCAAAAAACAACATGCGCATGAAATGGAGATATCAGCGGGTAATATTCAAAACGTATGGAGCATTAGGGGTATAATAGATAGATATAGAAATTGATTAGGGTTTGGGGTTCGTTTAATACATGGATCCTCGAAAAACACACAAAAAGAGGAGAAATAGGGCGAATCAGGCGATACCGGAGGTGGTAGGAGCGGCGGCCGCCGCCGGCGACTCGGGCGAGGCGCGGCGGGTGCTCGGCCGGCGGTGGCTGGCCGAGCGGCGGCGCGGCGGTGGTCGACCGGGCGAGTGAGGGCGCGAGCGGGCGAGGGTCGGGCGAGGGAGCTGAGGGGTCGGGCGAATTTGGGATTTTGCGTTTCGAAAAACGTGCCCCCCCTCGGCCCCTTATATAATGAAAGTTACGACTCGGCCGAGTGACTAGGTCACTCGGCCGAGTGAGATCAATGGTGATATCCTCCCCGCTTACGCTTCGGCCGAGTGGCTTTGCCAGCCTCGGCCGAGTGAAGTAAGTCCATTCGGCCGAGTGGCTCAAGCTACTCGGCAAGACTCGTCCTAGGAGCGTATCCGTTTTACTCGGCCGAGTGAAAATATATACTCGGCCGAGTAGCATTTATACTGAAATCAGGAAAATAAACAGAGAGTTGGGTACAGCAGACTTCCCTCGTTCGTGAGCGGCTCGGCCGGACGAACTTGTGTACTCGGCCGAGTGACTAGTATACTCGGCCGAGTGAGCCTTGTTTTCTGATGTTTGTCTTCGTTTGGGCTCTAAACTCCGTCTTTCTTCCTCCAGTCGATTTCATCTTACTCCTAAGCATCGAGCGTCTTCCTGGGGCGCTCCTCGTCGTCTCGTTCATCCTCCTCATGATGGATTTACCTATCTCCTCTCCTGTCAAGAAAAATAGGACCCGTTATCACAAAATTTTTGGGCGAACTACTCAAAACACTAAAAATCTCTAAAACAAAAATAAAGAAAAAGTAAAAATAAAGCAATAACCGTCGGGTTGCCTCCCGACAAGCGCTCGTTTAAGGTCGTGAGCTCGACCCCCTATGATTTTCAATTAATGCGGGATGTTTGGTGCATATGAGATGCACCCATCAAACTTTCCGGGGAGAACGCTTGGATTCGGAAGTTGCGGTGGCGTGTTCTCCCGCGGTGGTCTCTCGTCTCGAATAGTGTTGGGGGGAGGCTCCCCCAAGCTAGCGTTTGCTCCGGTCAACGGCTTCGCCGGTGACGCCGATTTTCGTAGCGGCGGAGCTTTCTTCGGAGACTTTTGTTTCGAGAGCTTGCAGAGCTCTCGAATCCTTGCGACATCAGCGTCGCCTTCGTCATTTTCAGCGGAGAGGTCGGGGGAATCATCTATCTTCTCATCTTGGCCTAAATCCGGGCCTTCATCAAAATCCTCATCGAAAAGAGCGCCAATCGAGTGGGGGATCGCCTCTTCTATTACCTCATCAAGGAGGTATGATAGATCATCCGGCCGTCCCTTAAGCAAATATATTCTATTGGTTTCGCCTGTCGGGACTCCCTCGGAATAGTGTTTGAGTCTCTGACCATTTACTTTGAATGTGGAACTGTCCTTGCTTTCCAACTCAAAAGCTCATCCCGGTTGTATGTGCTTGATGGTGAAAGGTCCGGACCAACGTGACATCAACTTACGGGAAATAGTCGGAGCCGGGAATTATAGAGCAAGACCTTGTCTCCTACTTTGAAGTCCGTGACGGTTATGCGGGCATCGTGGAGAATCTTGGTCCTTTCTTTGTAAATTCTTGAGCTTTCGTAGGCGTCTCTTCTTATCTCATCAAGCTCGTTGATGTCCAAGAGTCGCCTCACCGCCGCACTCTTGTAATCGTAATTAAAGGTTTTGATGGCCCAATATGCGCGGTGCTCCAACTCTACCGGTAAGTGGCAAGCTTTCCCATAAACGAGTCGGAACGGTGTGGTGCCTATAGGAGTGCGAAAGGCCGTGCGATATGCCCATAGAGCATCGTTTAGCTTCATTGACCAATCCTTTCTAGATCGATCCACCGTATTTTCGAGAATTTGCTTAATTTCTCTATTTGAGACTTCCACTTGGCCGCTTGTCTGGGGGTGATATGCCATGCCGACTCTATGATTTACCCCGTACTTCTTTAGCATGGCTTCAAACTTGTTCTCTATGAAGTGGCTCCCCCGTCGCTTATCAAGGTGCGAGGCACTCCGAATCGCGGGAAGATATTTTGCTTGAAGAACTTGGAGACGACCCTTGCATCATTAGTAGGGGTGGCGATTGCTTCCACCCATTTGGAGACATAGTCGACGGCCAATAGGATGTATTTGTTGCCATTGCTCGACGGAAATGGTCCCATGAAGTCTACTCCCCAACAATCAAAAAGCTCAATTTCTTGGATGGGCCTCATTGGCATCTCATTGGGCTTGGAGATATTCCCGGTCCGTTGGCATCTATCGCACCCCTTTACAAAGTCGTGGGTGTCTTTAAACATTGTCGGCCAAAAGAACCCGCTCTGCAAAATCTTAGCGGTAGTTTTAGAGGCGGCATGATGTCCTCCGCATGGTAGACCGTGGCAATGCAAAATGATGGATGTCGCCTCCTCTTTAGAAACACACCTCCGAATGACGCCATCCTTGCATATCTTGAAAAGGTATGGATCTTCCCAAAAATAGCTACGGACCTCATGCAGAAATCTCCTCTTTTGATGCGTGGGCATCCCGTGCGGTTTAATTCCACAAACCAAGTAGTTGACGAAGTCCGCGTACCAAGGTACTTCACCGGTCCTTATGGCATATAGCCTCTCATCCACAAATGTGTCGTCGATAGGCAAACTCTCATCCTCCTTGTCGCCAATGAGCCTAGATAAATGATCTGCCACGACATTGTCCGTACCCTTCTTATCTCTGATCTCTAAGTCGAATTCTTGCAACAAGAGTATCCACCTAATCAACCGAGGTTTGGCCTCCTTCTTGTTTAAAAGATACTTCAATGCCGCATGGTCGGTGTGGAAAATCACCTTGGAACCGAGGAGGTAGGAGCGAAACTTCTCTATGGAATAGACGACCGCTAGAAGCTCCTTTTCGGTAGTTGTGTAGTTTTTCTGCGCGTCATCCAATGTCTTGCTCGCATAGTATATCGCATGAAGCTTCTTATCTTTTCTTTGTCCCAACACCGCTCCAATGGCTTGGTCGCTAGCATCACACATTAGCTCAAAAGGAAAGCTCCAATCCGGTGGTTGTATGATGGGCGCGGAGACTAGTGCTTCCTTCAAGGTGTTGAAGGCTTGCAAGCATTCTCCTGAAAAAACAAAAGGAATATCTTTAGCGAGCAAGAAAGTAAGAGGTCGGGCAATCGAGGCGAAATCCTTGATGAAACGGCGGTAAAACCCCGCGTGACCAAGAAAGCCTCTAATGCCCTTGACATTAATAGGAGGAGGAAGTTTCTCGATTACCTCAATCTTTGCTTTATCTATCTCAATTCCTCTCGAAGAGACAAGGTGTCCGAGAACTATACCTTCTGTGACCATGAAGTGACACTTCTCCCAATTGAGAGTGAGATTATTTTGTTGGCACCTTTTTAGGACTTTAGTAAGATTTTCCAAGCAAGAGTCAAACTCACTTCCATAACCCGAGAAATCATCCATAAAAACTTCCATAATATTTTCAATGTAATCGGAAAATATGGATGTCATACACCTCTGAAAGGTGGCGGGAGCATTACAAAGGCCAAACGGCATCCTACGGTAAGCATAGGTGCCATAGGGACAAGTGAAAGTTGTCTTCTCTTGGTCATCTTCGTGCAAAGGGATTTGGAAGAATCCCGAATACCCATCTAGATAGCAAAAGTATTTATGTTTTGCAAGGCGTTCAAGCATTTGATCAATGAAGGGCAATGGGTAATGGTCCTTTCGGGTGGCTTTATTGAGTTTCCTATAGTCGATGCACATTCGCCATCCCGTGACGGTGCGCGTAGAAATGGGCTCACCTTTTTCATTTTTTATGACAGTCATCCCCCCTTTCTTGGGGACGACGTGAACGGGGCTAACCCATCTACTGTCTGAGATAGGATAAATTAGACCGGCTTCTAGCAACTTTAGGATTTCCTTTTTAACCACCTCCTTCATATTAGGGTTTAACCGCCTTTGAGGCTCTATGGAGGTGGCGTCTGTATCCTCCAAATGGATCCTATGCGTGCAAAGCCTAGGGCTTATCCCTTTTAGGTCGGAGATAGTGTAGCCAAGGACATCTTTGTGGCTCCTAAGAACGTCTAGGAGTTTTTCAAGTTGGTCGGGCGTGAGGTGGGAGTTTACTATCACCGGGAAAGTTAATTTGTTACCCAAAAAGGCGTACCTTAGATTCGGATGTAATTGTTTAAGTTCTACCTGAAGAGGCGCCGCTCCCTCTACTTCATCAGCTCGCATGAGTTTGGTTTCTTCCTTGTCAGCCGGGTCTAGCTCGTGCTCAGGTGGCGCGCTCTCTTGTGAAGAGTCAGACTCACTGCTTAGTGAGGACAATGCATCGAAATAGGCGCGCGCTCCGATTCTGTGCTAGCGTCATCAGAGCTTTCACTCGGCTCCGGTTCGTTCCTGGAATCAAGAAACACATCAGACGACTCGTAGAAGCAAGGGTAAGTGTCAGGGGGTGTAACTCCCTGAACGATGGCTTGCTCTGAAGATCCTCCCGGAGTATAGTGATCCTCGACACTTGTTCTACCGTCTTCGAAATATAGCTTGTCGTCCATCACATCAACTCTGACGTTGCCTCCGATAGTTCCTTCCCGGGAGACTTGGTCCATCACAAAACTAGCAAACAGTTGCTCGTCAGGGTCCTTGACGTCGATAGCAAAAGCTCCGGTAGCGTGGACCTCATCGACAAGCTCCTTAAGGATGTCTGTGAAGGAGTCATAGTCTTCCTGACTGAGTTCTATTGTTGACATTGCATTCTCCATTCTTCCTGTAAAGACCTTATGCAAAATACAGGGAGAATATGCAAATAGAAGAAAGTAAAGAAAGAGAGAGAGAAGAAGTAACCGGGTGGTCGATGACGAACACCGTCAAAATGCCTTCCCCGGCAACGGCGCCAAAAACTTGATCGCTCCGGGACGTAACCCAAAAGAACGGTTGTAGTTTTACCGCAAGTGCACGGTGTAGCAGCGAGCGGGTTATCGAACACAGGGAGGACGAATGACCGTGCTTGTTCCGATCAACCTGTCTATTTAAGAAGAGAGAAATTTGCCTTTGGCGATCCTGTCACAATCGTCAGACAAAGTACGGAAATATCAAATCAAATAAAGAACGTCTAGGGAATGGGGAATTCCCGTCACTCACCGTATTTCGTAAAAGTGGTTCATTGGTATCAAAGTTGCTAGAATAAGATTTTGGATGAACTAGTTGCAACTGAATGTAGAACCAAGCTCACGCTCTCGCGCTATTGCCGGTCTATAGCTATCCTAGGTTCGGGTCCAATCTCTTGCAAACCCTAGCCTAGGGAAGCTAGCATTAGGATCAACATCATCGTTCAATCGCGCACCGAGCCCAATCTCTTGCAAACTCGGTCCACGACCTAGATTAGGATAGTTCCTACCCGTCCAATCTCTTGCAAACGGGTATTGGCGCGGAATTGGAACCGGAAACCCTAGTATCGGTCCAATCTCTTGCAAACCGATACTACGGAAATTCGATTCCAACCCAATTCGGATTTCTAGGGTTTCATATCGAATTGGGATCCAATCTCTTGCAAATCCCAATCGATGTGAATTCCTAGCCATCCGTAGTAAATTGATCTCAATCTAATCCCTAGTAGCAATTCTAGCAAAATTCCTACCAATTCATCACAATTATGAAATAGGGCTTGTAGTGTTCATCCCCACGCCCCAAGACGTGGCAACTACTCACAATTCATAGCAAGATCACAAAAATAATCAATGAAATAAGCAATAGAATTCATCACAATATTGAAATATGCAATAAAAATAGAATTTTTAGAGAAGAGAAAAGCAAACCAATGGAGTTCTTCAATTAATCCAACAAAAATCCAATTTTGTCTCCTCTTCAATCACAAGAATAAAACTAAAAAGCTAATCTAAAAAGCTGCAAAAAATCTAAGAGAGAGACTCTCAAAACTAGGGTAAAAACAGGGGTTAAATAGCCCCCAAAATCGTCCAAAAACTGTGACCAAAATACCCCTGCGCAGCCTGTTTTTCGCAATTTTCGCTACATTCAGCGCGTCGCACTCGGCCGAGTGACAAAAGTCGCTCGGCCGAGTGAAAACCCTGTAATTTTCCAGTAAGTATCGATCTTCAGGGGTCTTCACTCCGGGGGCGGCTCGGCCGAGTGAGTTGTCGTCACTCGGCCGATGGCTTCATGGTACTCGGGCGGACGGGATTATCCACTCGGCCGAGTGGGTCTTCTGTAGCTCAGGCAGCCGAAAAACAGTAACATGGCGATTTTTGAAGGGCTTCGTCTGGGCGCCACTCGGGCGGACGGGGTCTCGTCACTCGGCCGATGTGGTCTCCGTCGCTCGGCCGAGTGCACGTATGAATCGTGTCTGATCTGGTCGGCCGAGCGGTGTCTCGCTGGTCGGCCGAGTGACTCCTTCACTCGGCCGAGTGGGACACAAAACATGCACAAACTGCTTGTTTTGGCCTCCTCGTCGCTCCTGCGACGTCCGTTCTTCTTCCGCTCCTCTCCAACAGTAAAATACCCCTCGGGGAGGTCGTCGGCGACCCTCTGGAGTAAGCGCATCTCGAGATCACTCCAAATCGCGCCAAATCACCTGAAATGCGACAAAAACAACAAATCGTGAAAAGCATCGCAATATCGTCGATATATCGTGAAAAACATGATTTGGACGATCTAAATGGCATGCAAACATGCGGTAAAAAGTGTAAAATAAGGAGTGATCACCGACCCCCTTCTCACATCGCCTCGTCCAGACCACACACACTGTCGCAGACCGCCTCCAGCCTCGCCGCCGACGGCTTAAGCCCCCGCCAACTCGCCCTCCGACCTCCGTTCACCTCCATCGCCTCTCCCGCTCTCCCCAACTAGCTTCACTCATCATCTCCAAGCGACTCCGCACCGCCACCAAGCCCCTGCTATCAGCCCCGACCTAGCCTTGCCTGCACCAGTCATTGACCCCAGATCCTTGCCTGCACGCCCTTCCCCACTTCACCCACACCACCGGACAACCGCCCTCTCGCCGCTTCCGCCTGCACACTCCGTCGCCGGATGCCGCCGCCGTATCGCCGCCGACTGGACAGCTAACACCCGCCGTTGGCCACCTACAAGAAACAACGAAGAGGAGAAACGAACTGTGAGTGCATACTAATTTTACCTTATGCTTTATATTTTGTGATAAGTTCTCCTTCCATCACCGTACCCTATGGCCTATTTGCTATGAAACTAGCTCATTAAACTGTTGAGTTGAAAGCAATTGGACAGGCTGCCATGCAACAGTGCCTCTATAATTCTTGTCACCTCACAGGCTGTCAGCTTTAAAAACCAATAGTAATAATGTCGAAATGTTTAGATGCCTCTAATAAAATGTAAGTTGTTAACTAAAGTATCTTCAGGAGCTCTATTATCTTATTAGGAAGCATGCTATTATTTAAATGTTGTTTATTAGAGTAGAACATATATAAAATAGATATTAACCTAGTAATGTTATAGAGAATCTGTAAATATTATAGGATCAGTAGCATGTGAACTATAGGTTAGATGAACATATAACTTATATGTATTAACTTGTAAACATTAATCTACTTTAATGACGAACGATAGATACCCTATGTCATTAATAACTTAACTTGATGATATAAGTAGTGTATCGCATAAGTAAGTTGCGTATTATTCTACCAATTAGTCTAATATGGATGCACCCGACGCAGATAATATACGCCTTCCATCGTGATCACGCGGACACTCGGTTTTGACTGAAACAGGCAAGTGTACATTTATAGTTTTAAATATCGTTACATTCAACTGCCAAGTCAAGAATTGCTAGTTTTGCTTTATGTCATGTTGCACGTCACACACTTGATTGAATGGTTATTGATGGAATGCGTATTGATGGAACGTTTTGACGGAATGTGATACTTGAAATCGTGAAATTGAGAATTCATGCGCCCAAGAGGCGAAATCGTGACTTTCGTGAATATCATGTGAGTTGATAACTTCGTGCTTGTAATATGACTAGGCTGGCTCGTGTTCCAGCACATATTTGGGTGGGGTTAGGGTTGAGCGGCCACTAGGCGTGTGAAAGGGTACTGTCTTCAAGGGCATCACCCATGCGGTGGGTTAGCACCAATCACGGTAAGCCCCCGTGTGAAGGACTTACTCATCACGTTCTAAAGGCGAGAACCCTAAGCATGCTAGAAAATATTGCATTAAACTAGAAATAATCATTGCAACTTCATTGGCACGTTAAAACTGTCTTACTACTTTGAATTCATTAAGACTGTTTGTCTACTTTAAACTCCTTAGAACTGCATGTCTGCTTAGAAGTACTTTACATTACTTCGAAATACCATGCTCATTGCTGTACACACTACACTTTCCATGCTTATTGTTGTACACACTACACATGTCATGTTTACTGTTGTACACACCACGCTTGCCACGCTTACTGCTGTACACACCACACTTGTCTTGTTTACTGCTGTACACACCACACTTGCCATGTTTACTACTGTACACACCACGCTTGCCATGTTTATTGTCGTACACTTGCCATGCTGGTTACTTTACACACTACACCTTGCCATGTTCGTTACTTTGTGCACTACACTTCGCCTGCTTATTGTTTTGTGCACTACACTTGCCAGTGCTCATATGTTTCTTACGCTGACATGCTTTAACTAATGTAAATCCTATTTTGTTACTCATATTGCCATGAAAATGTTTTTGAAAACCTTGCTGATGGTCTTAACTTTCTTAACACTTTAATCTTGCCGAACGACCCTCGCTGACGTATATTTCCTTTTCTTGTGAAATATACGTTAGGTATTAGACAGGTTTACAGAGGAGTTTTGCTTAGCGAGGAGTTTTGCTTAGCGACTGAGCAGGTTGACCAGGAGTGCCTTGTCGCTAAGTTCCTCCGCTGAGGAGCAATGTGTCTTCGCATCATCTTTGTACTTGTTGTCTCTTTCCAATATTTGTATGGGCTTTTTAACCCTCCTTCATTTCATTTATTGTTGTAAACTACCTTTTGAGACTTGAGATTGTAAATAAATAATTATCTGTGTTGTTTGAGTTGCATGCAAGAACCTACAAGTGTTATCACACAGACGCGTAATGTGCTTAAACCAAGGAGGAAGTAAAGAAAAAGTATCTCCTTGTTTTAAGCACATGCGGACCTGCTCGCGTTCTCGCTCCCAAGTATAATGGGAAGCAGGGCGTGACATGTGATATGTCTCATCGCCTTTGATGTAGCCTTCTCAAGGATGAGCTAGGAAAGTGGCATGGTCTGCGAACTCGGTAGATGGCTCCATGTCTCTAGTCTCTGACCCAGTCCTAACTGTGTCTGCGAGGTACTTCAGGGCATAACTATGTATACTCTCGATTTGCTTCTTGGATGATGAGCTTCTCGGCATGGTAAGATGATGTTGCCTTAATCGCATGCAATGCAGATTCTATGAGGTGTCATGCTCTTCTTAGTGGTCGTCGCGATGATTTATTACATGCATCTGCAAATAAATTTAACATGGAGGATGATCCTTTATAATATTGACCCTTGAAGGTAGCGCAGAAAATGCGTAGCACTGTATCTGGCGCTGCATTGTATATGGCTAACATATTTACTGCCAACACTATATAGAGAAGCGTGCAGTTGACTAGAAAAAGAAGTGTACCAAAGACACTCAAGTAAGGTAATTCGGGACGTAGGATATCATTTCCCATCTTCCAGCGAACGGAAGGTGTCTATATGTACATTCATATAACCAATAGTTGTATTTGGTGTATTATAATGTTCCATGTTTCTTCATCTAACTTCGGGTGTATGAAGTTAAATGTCAAATGATTTTCATCTTCTGGATGTTATTTTCATCTTTTGTATGATCATCTTCTGGAGGATGTTGTCATCTGCTGAATGATAGTTTCATCTTTTGGATAGTTTCATCCTTTGTATGAGAGTTTCATTTTCTGGATGATAAGTTTGTAAGCCAAGATTTTTGACTAGGTCTTTCATGTCATATTTGATATGTAGGCTTAAACAGATAGTTCGGATTTCTTTTCAGTAGATCCTTGACTCTTTTGAATATGTATCTCAAATCAGTTTATTTGCTCTTTTAAAGATGCAAAGACAACCTTTAGTAGAAGTCCTTATTTTGATAAGGAACTTTCTTGGTTGTATTTTATATATTTCATTGAATAGACGTCTCAAAGTCTATTCAGGCAAGTAAGGAAATTAGGAATAAATCCATAAGGGCATACTGTCACAACATCCATAGCAGGAAAAACCCAAAATTTTCTTTTGCCAATCGCAGTATTTTCGCAAACATAACCAGGGAACATGATGCATCAGTTTTATTTGTAAGTGAGTTAAGCTCATCTTACTTGATTACTTTCTGGTTTCAGCAAAATGAACCTCTAAGCTATAGCATGTTGCTTATAGCATACGATTTTATTTATTTATATTTGTGTTTATTCAATAGTCATTATGTCCACACGTATGATACCTTTTGATGTCAGGACTTCAGGTCCAAACACTTCACATTTCATAAGTGAGTCCAGCTCAACTTATTATTACCTCGTTTCACATTATTGGCCAATCTCTACGTTTGCTTCAAAAAACGGGGTGTGGAACGATATTTATAATTATCATTTAAATGGCAAAATGAAATGTGAGTAATTGTCGACAAGTGTGTTTTTTATCCAAACACCTCCCCCTGTACGTACATTATTCAATAATATTTCAATATATTCCAGATTCGTCTCTTCTAGAGGTTCTGGAAAGGGAGAGGATATGGAGATGAGCTCACTTTCCTGTGGTGGTATTGGTTAAAGGTCTCCAGGAGTTTTTCTCTCTTTGTAGCCTCATAGTACGTCCTCTCATTCATTTAGGACATCCGCTTCTGCTACTGTTAGATCGCATCCATTATTTTTGGTATGTCAATACAAACGGGATTTTTAGCCGCAGGGATGTGTGATTTTGACAATATTCGAATTGTCAATAAATTTGTCCGAGAACTATTTAACAATTTCATGAGTGTGGATCTTTAGGATCTCATCACGATTTAGATATTTGAAATGGTCAACTGAGCTTTAAGCTCAGGGACGCTGGTAATATCCATGTTGGACCTAATACTGGAAAATTAAAGAGTTCTGAATGTGAAGGATCTTCAGGATCTAATCTTCGCAATCGATTCTTTATATGATTAACCAACAAGACAATCTATGAGATGTGCTCTAAATGCCTCTCCCGTTTGGAGTGCTCGGAATCTATTTATCTGGGGTAATTACTTCCGATAAATAGTTCTAAGACGACATTTTGATGGTTTATAGAGGTGTTACGGGGATGTTGACACATCATGTCACAATCTTTAAGATGTGCTCTAAACGGTACCCACGTTGGGGGTTCTGGGAAACTGTTTATATGTGGTGATCAGCCCAGATAAATAGGTTCTAAAGAAGTGTTTTGATGGTCTGCAGTGCAATTGCACGTCCCCATGCAGTCACCAGCAACTGGATTTTTAACGGATGAGTAATCCGTATAAATTATTTTAATGATTAATTTATATAGCCCATTTTGGTTGGGAACACAGACTTCAGGGTGTTCAACTTTATTCCAGTTGCAGATTATGGTTGATTTCCCAATATTATCTAATGTTCCCACCATTTAATAATGTCCTATATGCTTTGGAAAAGGCTGGACTGCGGTTGGATAATAAGTTTGATTCTGACCATTTTTAGAGAATATATGGATGTGTGTAATAAGGTACATCATTAGCCCTATGTAGGGAGTGGATAAGTCCACTTTAATCCCTCAAGTACTCTCAAGAGACCCAGAAGTTTTATTATTTTAATGATGATATTAAATATATCATCGCGTAATCATTTTTCCCGTTAAATGAGATATTGAAAACGCACCCTTCGGAAGAAAGTTCATGTTCTTCAGAATTATAGGATTGGTTAATGATGTCTTGCATCATCAATCCAGGGTGGCATATTGTATCGTTCTAAAGTTTAAAACTTGGACGATTCTGGACACTTCAGGGGTTCCATTTAATTCTTCTTTTCGAATTTAACTAGGAATTTTGAAAATCCATTTGAACGCTCAAGTATGATCTTCAAGGCCATTATATTCTTGAGTCATTTATTAGGATTTCGTTTTGACGAATATCCAGCGAAACTTTGTAAGTTTCTGTTTCTGAGAGGGCATCCTCATATAGAGTATTTAGGCTAGCAAAGCCCGAATCTCAAGTCAGACATCCCAAAATAGTTTTCTACTAGACTATTCTTTGGGTGAAATGCTATTAATAGCATACGTCTTGAGGTGTCAATCTATAATTGTTTGATATATGCTAAAAATAAAGCATAAAATTTTGCAGTAGAATGAAATGCATATAAACAAAAAGAGTTTATAAAAAGCATACACATATTAATAAGTTTAGAAACATACTCCTATTAATTATGTTATGGCAACTAATTATAGTTTTTCAAAGTCTGTGTTCTCGGGGAATAGCTTAGTATACAATAGCTACATCGAATTTCGTCATTAGATTAGCTTTGTATATATTATCTATGGCATAAATTAATGACCTTTCATATTGCAAATAGCAGTATAGGTCTTACCAAAACTTCTGAGTTTGGTCTTGTTTGACATTGCTTATTCCATGTCGATGTGTATCATATCTTCCTTTTTTTTATATCAGGACGTCGTTGGTCCTAGACTTCCTCTGTTTTTAGTCTTCCATATTGTTATTTATAAGGAAGAATGAATATTAGTATCTCTAAGGAGACATCCAATGGAATGAGCTTGTTTCTATACTTCCCATTTTAAAATTTATGTGTGACTTTTGAAAGTCTATTTGAATGCTCATATATGGTCTTCAGGCCATTATTTTCTTGAGTCATTCAGTATTTATGTGGATAGAGAAACATGCATAAGTGGAATAAATACGTGGGTGCGAATTTCATAAATATATTTCTCACTTATCTAGTAAGCCACGACTTCAGGAGTGAGCTTATACGCAAGGTTAGATTCAAGAATCTTTACTTGTAAAGTGAGATTACTCTAAAAGAGTTTGCGGTGTTATGGCAAACTTCTAGTATCCATATTGGTCTATACAGACCATACATCTGTGATAACTATTTACCGCAAAGTGTGCATCGTTTAAGAAGATGGCATTAAAAATTTTCGCATAAACCCTCGTATTTGGTCATTTTTATTTTATTTAAGCAAAAGGGTGTTGACATATAAATTTGAACTTCAGGTTCAATTGATGGATATGATTTTTAAACTTTTGAAGAATTATTTATTTGTGTGCCATAATATATGTGAGTATAAATGCATGAATTGTTTACAAAAACATTTCATGCAGATTATAAAGCATTTTAGTATGCAATTCATTTGAAGTATACAAAACAATTATATACATGAAGAGAACCTAAGTAATGGCATGCAAATAAGGTATTAAATCAATTGTGCATTAATCTTTTGTTCATAAGATGCCTTAAATTATATGACCAACCCATGAAAATTTCGTGGGATTTTAACCCAAAATGAAAATTTCGTGAGGTATGCGACGGTAGTAAAGGCTTCAGGCAGCCCACGATATGCACCGGGTGAATCAGGTCATGTTTAGAAAAAAATCTTTAAAACTGAACACGCCTTTAAACATATTTAATCAATATCCCCAAACAACGTTTTATATGATGTCAATTCCCTCCCATTTTATTCCCTGATTTTTCTGGAATTTTCTAGAATTTTTCCAGAATTTTCTGGAGTTTTATGGTATTTTAGGGAATTTATGACCATTTTCTGAATTTATTATATATATAAATATATATTTTTATTATTATTATTTGAGTTCTAAGAGTGGGCCTGCCCATATGCCCACATCACAAAATATTTTTTTTGATGAAATTAATGGGCTGAAAGCCCATTAGGTTGTGGGGCACCCCCCAAAGTCCACCCAAACCGGACGGTTAGGGTTTGAGAGCCGCCACCGACGGCGACGATGAGTTCGACTTCGAGTTCTCAATCGGATCCTCATCACTCGTCGCGGCGATCCCATCGACGATATCTTCGCCAACGGCCAGCTCCTCCCCATGTACTCCGTTTTCAACCGCAACCTCTTCGACTCGGAATCGAATCCGAAAAGCCTCAGATCCGGGTGCAAGAAGAGCTCGTCGACCGAATCCAGATCGGGGACGTCGAAGAGGTGGAGCAATTTTTTTTCTTTTTTTCTTTTTTTGGCACATTTTTTCCAACCTTCTTTCTTCTATAATTTTTTTTGCTTTTCTTATTTAGCTTTCTAAGAAACGTTTCAATTTCCATGCAGTTGTATGTACCAGTGCTACACAGTTTGAAGGAAATTTTCAATTCTAACATGATTATTAATTGAAGTGGGATTACTAGATATAAGGCTATAGTATTATATGCGCAATATCAAGAAGAACCGATAAACCACTCTGCAGTTCATATTATGACATTACATGTGTATCAAATCAACGTGTACATTTTTCAGTTGTTCACACAAGCAAATAGAAAGGGAAAGCTCATTCACAGCTCCTGAACCAAAATTGAACAGGTCGGGGAAGACTTCAAGATTGTTCATATTGATTCTGTTTCATAGGTATGCAGTCAAGGAAAAATAAATACATAAACAGTGCATTGTGTACCAGAGTACCCTTGATCCATGGCCGTTTCAGGCGTGTAGATGACCGTTTGGTGGCCGGATCCAAAAGCTTCAAGCCGGGATACATGAATATTTTGGGGTTTTGGGGTGCGACGGCTTCAGGTCGGGATCGATAAATTTTAATTTTTATTCAATGGCATTAAGAACTAGATTTTTGGCACAAGATCACTATAAAAAATTAAATTTTTATATTGTAATTAGGTCTCTACATCCTTAAAATCATGTTTAGGATCTAGAAAAACATCATGATGATGAATAAAAAATAGGATTTTTGCACAAATCTAGAAATATCTCTAGATCCGTCATCCTACGAAGCCTTTTCCGCATCGATTCCTCTCTCGAGCCGTCGCGAAAAAAATTCGTCAGAGCTTCGCCGCATCTTTTCTTTCTCTACGAGCGTAATCGTGCCGATAATGTGTTGAGAAGAGAAGCAGATCTCTATGGTGGAAACCATAGGTCATATGTATATTAGAATTAGCCGTTACAAAGGGATGAATACCAAGGGCCTGCACAATAATGGTGGATACCAAGGGTCTTTAGTGCCCATTCATAACAGAGGGTGGTTTCTTAAAAATTAGTCATAAAATAATAACTATATGTGTTTTAATTTTCATATCAGTGTAACATATTTTTTTAAGTGAACGAAATAATTTGATCAATAATTTACTTCAATTTGTCAAATTCTCGTTAAATCCATGCAATCAATAACCATCAATTCTCAATTACAGGACTTGGTAAATGCTTATCTTCATTATATATATGAGCTATATAAAAAATTTTGGTAAAATTTTAATTTCTACTTCACTTGCATTTGCACATGCCTAGAAATCTAATGCATTGGCCTTTTTAGTTTAATCTAATGCAACAACATTATACAGTAAGCTTTGTTCATTCATGTAACTAATTACACGGAGGAACATGGGCAAGGGAGTTGCATTTTCATCAAAGAATTGCATGTTATGACAGACTTACAAGAAGCGCAATCTCAGCGGGCACTCTGCAAATAAAAAATGAAATCGGTCTCAAACAAGCATTATGAATGTATGTCAAAAAATTCAGCAAGAAAGTGTACGTTGTACATTTGTTTTAGTATATTATATTTTCATTTTTATATGACCATGGGATATTGAGAGCCACAGTCATTAGATCTGAATGATCAGCAGTTTTGGAGCTGTTAGCTTCCTTAACAAGTAATAGTCATTCAAATTTCAGTACTTTTTGAATCATGCTTTCCTCTTGCAGTTTTTGTGCTTTTATCTATATATTCCTGTTGTCTCTTAATAATCCCTTGCTGATTTTATTATTATTTTTGTTAATTTCACCATGACACTGTCCAACTGTGATTCGTTGCTTAAGGAACCTTATCAGTTATCATATTCTGCTTTTCTGCTGCTACTGCTTCATGGATCATACAATTTCTCATTACGTAGTACTATGTAAATGAAAATGTTTAATCTCTAATCCCGAATGATTTATTCCAGGTGAACCTTCGAGCTCGGCTCAGCAATTATTTCAGTCTCCAAGGCCAGGGATTGCACAGACACTAAGCTGGGCTTCCCCGCCTACACCAGGCCCTAGTCCACTGCAGTATCCACGGGGGCTGCATAACTCATCCTCAAATGCGACTACACCCCCCTCGTGTCCGATTTACAATGATTTTGCATTGTTCTCTAGGAATTCAGTTAGGCATCATCCCACACTTCAGTCTAATGTGAACCCCCTTACTAGAACGGGACAACGTGCACCAGCACCACACCTTCGTCCTTTTAGATGACAATCCAATATGTTGCTTTTAAATGGCAACTAATGATCCTCATTACGCCACCTTAACATAACTACCTAAGTTTCTTTTCCTAGTTCTTTTGAGGAAAATATAGCTGGTTTAGTTGAGCCGTGTGGCATATCTGACCATGGTTCACCTTGATCTTTTGGCTGCTTGAATTGCCAGTCTACAGTAGAAGTTCTTGCCTTGTTTATACAGCCTCGGACAAGTGTGCATCCTTTCAAGAATGAATCTAACCATATACTGTTGTAAAGGAGATTGTTCTCTCATCATATTCCTCATCAGCTGAATCATCTATGTACGTACGGGTCTGGTTTATGTCAGTATTACTTTTTTGACAAACGAGCCGATGGTCTAAAATATTGTATATTCTGATCAAGGTGCTAGTTTGAAGGTAAATATCTATATCCCCATTATATTGCTGGGAGGTTAGTAGATATCGGAATCTTAGATTCAGTTGTTTTGACATGTATCTAGCAGTAAAGAATATAGAATTGTAAGCTGATGGCTGTTCAAGGACGATACAACAATCTCTTTTATCCGACTTCTCTAACTGCTATTTCTAGCAGTCATGTCAATGAAGTCTGGGGTTTGGTTGTAATCAGCTTGTGTTGTGCTCCAGACTTTTCATGTTTAATGTAATGTTTTATTTTATACTTGGCTTCAAGATTGTTGGGTTGGTATTTTTATTCATTCATCTTGTATCATTTATTTCTTTTCTCCTCCTCAGACAAGCAAGTTGCCTCAGCTCACAGTCGGACTTATGTTCTTAAATTAAAGGTAAATTTATTTACATGATGTAGAAATGTTTTAAATTGATTAGACGAGCAACTTATTAACAAGTGGGCGGAGTTAATCTGCACGTCAACAGTAAATTACACATTTTATGAAAAAATATAACCGTCTTTAAATCAAATTCATGATTTACTTGGCTTTTATAAAAATATGAAGGAAGATTATGATTATTTGTTTACTACAACTAAAAGGAATTGTACAAATTATTAATTTTTCTCGATATTGTTTATGTTATATAAAAATAGGCAATTTTTCAATTTAGGCTGCACTTAAAATTTTAATTTTAATATTAACAATAATTGATCAATTTTTGTCGTGTCCTATCTGGTGCATGATTTTTTGTTGAGGTGGATGACCATCGAAATTGATTGGGCTTGGGAACCATTTTGATTGGGCTTGGGAACCATGTTCAAATTGCGTGTCAAAATGAGTGATTGGAAAATGATCAATCAATATGTTTGGGATTGTATTTTAAAGAGAAATCTAAAAGTTTGTGATTGGCAACCCCGGCCGCTGTAAGTGGGCAGGATGTCTGCCGTCTGGAGCCTATCCGGGCTTTAACCGGGTCGGGCCGTTTGAGCAAATGGCTCGGGCTGGGAAGGGACCAGCTTCAGAGAGCCCGGCGCTTGATCGGGCCCGGGCATTCCCATAATAATAATAATAATTTAAAAAAGTAAAAAAAAAATAAAATTCTTTAAAATTCTTTTTTAAATGAAAAAATATTTAAAGATATTATATAATATTTATACGTAGTATAAATTTTTTTCAAGATAGATAGTTTTTTAAAAACATAGTATTTTATAAAAAAATACAAATAGAAAGTATTTTGCAAGTAGATAGAAATTTTAAAAAATGAGAAAAAATAAACTTCTTTTATTGCTAAATATATACAATATTGGACAGAAATGTATTTAATCCTGAAATTCTCGAATGTCCCAGATTGAACCATTAAACATTATTGATTAAAAAATTTTGAGGTTGTGACTTAAGTCGACCAGCCTTACCCCTCATACAATGGCAAAAAAAGAACTCTAATAGAAATAAGAAAATGATAATACACATAAGAAATGAAAATCACTCATCTTGTGTCTCTTCTTCGTCAGAATCTTCGGAAAGGTCCTTTTTATCGTGCGAGCGGTTTTCAGCATGGAGCCAATCCTTCGCACAAATCGCAACTTCAATTATATCTTCCTTCAGCATTAACCTCTTGTCGCTCAAAACGCGACCACATGCACTAAAAACAGACACCGAAGCAACAGATATAAGGACTGCTAACAAATCACAAGCCATGATGGCAAGAATTGGATACCAAGATTCATACCCTTTCCACCAAGACAGAGTATCAAAATTCTCATCATCTATTTCTGTCTCAGTAAAAGGAAACAGAATTCTTAAGTACTTAGACAGTTCACTAAAAGAACTATCAGTCTCTAATGTTTTTTGTTTCTTCTTCCCCTAAAATCTATCAGATCCTACTCGAAGGAGTAGTAGCAGGCATAGAAGAAGTATGTGAATAACTATTGAATTTAGTCTCATAAGTTGCAAAAAGAGTTCTTAAGCTGTTTTTAAACATAGCTATAGGTTCATCTAAGGGAAATCTCATGTTTTCATAATAGAGTTCTAATAACCTAATCATAACTTCCTCCTCCATACGTGGATTGAAACCCTTAGCTAAAGAGTAAAGCATAGGAACAAGAGTCTAATACTTCGCTAGTTTTCTCTCCATGTCTGCTATCTTATGAAGAAGAGCAATGTTAGGATCCACATGGTCTCTATACGTTTCTAAAACTTCAAAAATTAAAACTAATTGTTCTAAGCCTAAAATTGATGTTGGGTAGTACACACCAGAAAGTTTATTTGTAGCGGTAAAAAATCTCATAAAATTCATGAGGGTGTTCTACAGTTCTCCACTCATATTCACTAATGTCACAAGCTGGGTCAAACGCAAGGTGTGTACTTGCAAAATCAGTAAGTTGTTTTCTATTCTTTAGCATAGAACGCATCATTAGATACGTTGAATTCTACCTATGTTGAACACTAAATCTAAAGGCTAGGTAAGGTCGTTGGCTAGTACAACACGGTTGTTTATATTGATGTCTCCTAGTGCTAGAGGTATGGATCAATAACATGATATTCCAAATTTTTTCTAAATAAACAGAAGCAGTTTTAAGTCCATCGTGTACTATCAAGTTCAAGACGTGACAAGCACATTGTTGATGAAATAACAACCCATCCAGCGCAGGGTTCAATTGTCTTTTTAGATAAACAATTGCACTATTGTTGTTAGCAGCAATATCAAAAGTAAATGAATTTTTTTCAAAAATATTAAAATCATGAATAATAGACATTATCACAGTAGAAATGGCACCACCAGTATGAGCATGCTCTAACATTATAAATCCTATAATCATATTATTAGCGTGTAATCATGATCTACATAATGAGGTGTAATGCGTAAATAGGACGCACCACATTTTGTTATCCACATGTCTAAGGTTCAAACTATTCTAGAATTCAAGTTTGCAAAAGTTTGCAACAATTTTTATTTTCCATCTTGAAAAGATAACGTAACATCTCTTCTAAGAGTGTTTCTAGGCACTCTTTTAAATGCAAAGTTAAGGGCCACTTGGTTTAACCGTTCTAATTTGGGTCTTTCCCCATAACTAACGGGTAATTCTTGGCATAAAACCAATCTAGCCATCTATTTTCTTATTGTCTCAGCAGAATATGAGAAATTATATAGAGAGGAAGAAGATGCAGATAAGTTTAAAGTGGTGTGTTTAAAATATTTTTTCATGAGATGTTATGTGTCTCTTAAGGTGGGTTTGCAGTCGAAAGGTCTGCAATTAAAATTTGCTATACAGATTTTGCAAACAGACTGCTCGTCGGTTTTGCCAGGGACAGTTTCACGGGTAAAGTGCCGCCAAACTGTCAAGCAATGAGTAATTTGTATAACGATAATGTATTAAATGTTAATTTTCGTGATCTGGGTTGGGGTTGTTGTGTAGAAGTGTGAACATCAGTATTGGTAGGTTGTGCAGAAGTAGAAGCATGTCCAGAATAAGTCTGTACAAAAGAAGTATAAGCCAATGTACCGAACACTACTGGGTTAGGATTATTAATATCAAACCAGTCATGTGTTTCAATTTCTGACATATCAGCAAAGTCAGGTGTTTCTATAGGGTTTTGGATTGTCCTCGTAAACTTATCATATTCCTCAGTGTTATTAAAGTTTATTTTAACATTCCTACAGTCATTTCGTCCAGCTATTATGCTAATATATAAATAAAATTAAATCTAAAGGAACTTGATTGCAAGATTGCGAGTAGAGTATAGAGCAGACGGAGCTTGAGAGCGGAGGGAGCTTGCTAATTGATAAAGAGTTGAGAGCGAACGAAGATTGCTAGTTGAGACTTAAGAGCCCGCCTTGACAGAGAGCTGAGGTGAGTACTTGAACCAGTAGAGTTTATGAGAATAGAGAGTATGGGAGTGTATGAGAGATTGAGAGTAGTGAAAAAAAATTGAGAGGGTGTGTGGAGCAATTTATAGGACTTTTGGGTGTAAAAGACCAAAAAAACCCCAAAATTTCTGTTTTGACCGTTGGGTGCGGGTTTTGGTCTTTTCGCCTGAAAATGACCTAATGCCCCTTGGGGGCCATGGGAACGGTCAAATGACCATTCCCAGGCAATAGCAACGCACGCGCGCTTAAAAAACAAGTGATGGGCCGGGTCCATTAGCAGACTGACCATGGGCCGGCCCGGCCCGGCTGCCCAAAATCTGAGGGGAAGCCCGACCCTAGCGCTGGGCCGGGCTTCGCCCATAGCCCAGTCAAAACTAATGCAAAACGGGGGCACAACGCAGTCAGATGTCGAAAGAGTCTTCATCAGACACCTAAAGAATCTTCATTAGACGTATAGGCAATAATCGCAATTATTTCCAACTCTTGAAAGGTTGGGCAACTAGCTCAAGCGCCTGATTGAGATCCATCAGACACCTGGAGCACAACACCCATCCGCCTAAAGCTCATCTCCCAGATGCCTGGAGGGTGCTTTTGCTGTTGCCTTCCAGAAAATGTAGAAAATGGCACCGAGCTTAAAAAATCCGCAAAAATATCTGTTGGAAATGGGAGATTACCATCTTCAACTAAAAAATAGGAGAAGACAAAAATAAGCCATAAAATGATAGTTTGTGGATAATTAAATGATAAGCTCCAAAATTAGATGATATTATCAAAATGCATGTATCGGAGCCAAAAATAAACACAATATATGCACAAAATGCCCATAAAATGGGCAGATAAATATGCAATATTCTTATAGAATCGCCTGTGTGAGGAGGTCAATCTCCCTTGCTTATTTGACATACTTTTCTCATGTACTCTTTTCATATAAATGTGTTAACAAATAATATTATTGGGCAAATATATATCATTTAACACAATGAATGACATAGATAACACTATTGAACAACATCAGTATTTTATAGAGTACAATCACAGGTATATTTTAAATTCTACACAGGCTCGGAGCTTTTAGATGCATTGAAAAGTATCTCTGGCAATGGGCTTAGTAAGAGGATTAACAACTATTTCATGCGTAGATCTATACTTGATAGAAACTATCTTCTCAGCCACAATGTCTCTCATAAAATGATCTCGTATGTCGATTAGTGTGGTATGACTGTCATATCTTGGTTCATCGGTGTAAGTTATCGTAGCTTGATTGTCACAATACACAATCACTGGATCTAGCTTTACACCAATATTCTATAGGGACTGTCATAACCAAATAGCATCCTGGACTCCTAGTGAAGCAGCAACAAATTCCACTTCATCTCATTATCCTCTTCACTGCCTTTTAATGCTTACGTCCAGCATTTAATTGATATCGACTTATCAATCCTACCACATGACATATGGATGGCCTTGTACACAACATAGTGTACATAACGCTACCCACTGCACTTGTATAAGGCACCCTTGTTATCTTGTTATTCTTGTCTGTCGTGCTAGGACAACCAACTTTACTTAAGTTATCGTCTTTTGCCATTGGAATTTCAACTGGATTACATGTTGAATCGTTCTAAAACTTTATTGATATATGTTTCTTACGACAATGCATATACACCAAATATAAAATCGACTTTTTCAGGTCTTTCATTTCAAAGTTTGATAACAATCATTTTTATGGTTGTCATTACTAGCTTAAAAATGCCATCTATATACAATACCAAGATGACAAATTTGTTCTTATGTTGCTAGTATAAGGTGAACAGAAGCAAATTTGACTGCTGGTGTAAAGCAATCTATGCATTCCTATTGGGTATATCATTTTGCCACCAGATGAGCTTTTCAATGGATCCATCTGTCTTTCTCTTTATCTTGAAAATTCATTGATTCCCAATTACTTTCCAATTAGGCGGTAAGTCAACCAGTTCCCAAACTTGGTTGACTTTCATGGAATCCATTTCTTCCTCCATAGCTTTCTTCTAATAATCTCGATCATGATGAGATAAATCTTCTTTTATACTCTGAGGCTCTACATCGTCTTGAGGTCCATTAATTAGAGCTTTCCCTTCGATTTCAAATCCATGTTGGGGAATCTTAACCATTTTGCATCTCCCGACTGACTCATCAGATTGAGAATTCTGAATAACTTCTCTATCAGACACACCACTCCCACTAACTTCAGGGACTTGAGAAGTATTCTATGATATCTCAAATGATCTAATACTAAAGTAGTCTGGATCTTCCAATTAATGGAGATCATCTTCATTACTGACTTTGCCTTGTTTAGGAAACATATCCTTTAACAATGTGGCATCTCTTGATTCATATTCTATGACAGCATCTTCTTCTTGCTCACCCAAGAAAACATAACTCTCTGAGTGTTCGGATTATCTAGTGAATATACTCTTCTTTCCTATGGGTTCTATCTTCCCCTGCTTATGCGAAGTGTCATGTACATAAGCTGCACAACCCCATGGTTTCAAGTGACTCGAGTTTGGACTTCTCCCAGTCCAGAGTCCATTTGGGATTTTATGAACCGATTTGGAGGGCACTAGGTTCAAAACATGTGCTGCTTTCAACAACGCATCTCCCCAATACTTAATTGGTAACTTTACTTGTGATAGCATACATCGAACCATTTTAAGAGGGTTCTATTCCTTCTCTCAGCCACACCATTTTGCGGAGGTGTATAAGGAATATTTAGTTGTCGTAGAACCCCTTTTTCATCACACAGATCCTTAAATTGATCTAATAGATATTCTCTTCCTCGGTCTGTCCTCAAGGTTTTAACCTTTACATCCAATTGATTCTCAACTTCGTTGAGAATCAATTTGAAGCAATCCAATGCCTCAGACTTATCGGATATAATGCATACCTTTCCAAACCGAGAGTAATCATCTATGAATGTAATGAAATACGAGGCAACATGCGTTGTCCTCACACTCATTGGTCCAGAGATATCAGAGTGTTTGAGTTGCAATGAAGTGTCAGCTTGTTTTGCCTTTCCAAATGGTTTCCTAGTTGCTTTGACTGATAGACATGGTTCACATGCAAGAATTTTTATTTTGGTAAGAGAGCCCAATATGCCCTCTTTAACTAAGCGTTCTAACCTGGATTTTCCTCTGTGGCCTATCTAGCATGCCATAACAATACATCAGTGTCACATGTTGCAGATGAATATGTGGTTAACATATAACCAGGAGAACTATTATCCGTATTAAGAAGTACCAAACTATTAAATTAAGTGCAAGATCCATAAAATTCAGTACACAAACTTATTTTCAAATCATACCGTCCAAACAATAAATCAAATCCAAATCTAATTAAGGATACAACCGAGACTAAGTTTCACCTTATTTTAAGAGTGTGCAACACATCACATAGTAGTAATGTCTGTCATCCGTGCAATTCCAATTTGCACGTATCGACTCCATTTACTTCTAGTTTATTGTTGCTGCCAACATACACCCATCTTGTTCCAATAAGAACATGTCAGTACTTCACATAGTAGTCTATGTCTCTGGCTATATGGTCTGTCGCTTCTGAATCAACAATCCACCAAGGATCAGGTTCTATGAGCATAACAGAACTATGCACGTATGCACTATGACAATGAATAGAAGAAGAACCAGAAGTTGCCTTCCTCGGCTCAGGACAATCCCGAGCGAAATGGCCCTTCGGATGACAATTGAATCAAATTAGCTTATCGACATTCATCTTCCTATTCTTATTCTTATAAATTTCCTTAGACCATTGTCTTTGATTTTCAAAGCTACCTATTTGCCATGGTTCTTATTCCAGAACCTCTTTCTGCTGAAGTTTCCTCTCGTAGAACTTGACACACTCACCTTGGAATGAGATTGTGGTTTCAGTGAAGATAATATTTCATCTTCCAATTTCACATGATATGCCACATCATCAAATGTCTTGACACTTTCATTATGAGTCAAGTTGACTTTCATATGTTCATATGAGGTAGGCAAGAAACAAATCACAGCTTGAACTTGTTATTCATCCATGAGGTTACACCTAGCATCAGCTAGCTCCTTAATCATTCTAAACATCTTCCGAAGATGTTGCTTGATTGTTTGATTGGAGCTCATTTTGTAAGTATCAAACTTAATCGTTTGTTGTCTCAACTTTGACACAAAAGCTCATCCCTGTTTTTCATTCAAGACCGCCCACATGTCAGTAGCAGTAGGATAGTCCTTGTATTCACAGGCCAAGTCATCCTTCATTGAGCTTACAAGAATACCACACGCAATGGCATCCTTTTTCTTCCATTTATTGTAAGTCTTAACTGCACGTCTGTGCTGGGCAGTTTACCCTCACCATGATCGTCTATCTTATGGCTAATGGTTTCAATGACCTCTTGTTCCTCCAAAACATACATGATACAAAAACTCCAGACATTGAAATTGTCTCCATTGAGACAATCTCATTTATTGAGATCAGCAATAAAGTTTTTGTTAGCAGCCATTTATGTAGGATGATCTATATAATAACTGAAATATAAAGAAATTTAGAAGATTAGTTATTTTGCCCAAAAATATTTTTTTAACCAAGTCTTTAAATATAATGATTTAGTTAATAGCATAGAGTCGAAAGTTTACTAAATTCCCAATCATCGTCCATGAGTAAAAACTTTATCATTAATTTAAAGATCATTTCTCACACACACACACACATGTATCTTGTTCACTTCGAACAAACCTTTATCATCCCATCATCATCGCAGGAGAAGACCCGACTACCCCATTAGCAAGGGTCGGAGGAACGGAGGGTCTGATCCCTTGGCCAGATCCACGGCCAACTGGTAGAGGCCGGATCCAAGGTCAATCAGCATAGCTCCTTGGCCAGTTTAACAGTGTGGACCCCCTCAGCTAATCGGTAGGGCCGATCCACATCAATGCAATAGAGGATCCCCAAGTGCCAAGCAACAGGGGGGACAATCCCCATGATCAACGAACGGTTTGACGTGCCTACAGGAGGGAAGACAAAATCCCTTTTCGCCGTTTGCCCCATCGTCGGAGGGATGGTGGCCGGCGATCGAAATCCATGGTCGATGAATGACAGGCAGATCCTATGATTGAGAGGCACCGAGCGGCCGAACTGGAAAATGAATCCCATGACCAGCGTCTCATAGTGGGTAAGGGCCTGTTTCTTTGCATGGAATTGCTCCGAGAAAGTGAATTTGCGTCACTGTTCATTGCCACATCAGCCCAACTTTCCAAAGTCTGTTCCAAACGAGAGAAAAAAACAAAGAAAAAGCTCATGCTTTTGCCGAGGTGGAGCAAAGCAATGGCCCTGGGCAAAATCCCCGGAATTCCTGGGGATTACAAAGGAATCGGTCTGTTTTTGGTGGGTCCCGCTCAAGTTCAGCCAACCGCAAGATGCCACAGCTCGCTTTGATATGATTTTGTGCTATTTGCACAAATCTTTTTGCTAGTTGCGTTTTTTAATTTAAATTTTATTTTTAAAAATATTAGTTTATTAATATTTCTCCCTTTCCAACTTTTCTCATCCAACAATCACGATTCCACTTTAACCCAAAGAAACACACTACTTTAGTGTGGGTCCCACAAACAAATCCCAAACCCACTTTCCAACCCCTTTTCCTCCAAAAGAAACACAAAACTCTACTTTTCTCACCTCAAGATTTACTATTCACAACAGTAAATCCCAACCCACTTCCAACCAAAGAAACAGGCCCTAAGTGAAACCCTAGAGTCGTGCCATTTTGCCAGATGAGAACCCAATGACCGAGTCCTATGGCAAGGGCTGATTCCCTCGGTTGATGATTATCACAGCCACACACAGTCAGTATCGGGCGACTCCATTCCCCAAACACAGCGGGTGGCGATCACAATCCCTATTGTTTCTTGTGATTTCCCGAGGAATCAATCCCTGAGAGCCCGCAGTCTCTTTCTTCGATCCACAGTAAATGGAAAAAGGAAATTTAATTTATGAATTCCTCGAGAACGCTCCGATACCAATGTATAATTAAACTAGGAGAATGAACACATCACCTTCTTCGTTGCAGCGGAATAAGATCAACGAGGAATTATCACAATTTGGATCGGATTTTGAATCACCAATGAAAACCAAACTAAAGTTACTACCCACATTACCCTATTTTTCTTCTTTTGTTATTTGGAAGAGAGAGAAAGAAAGAACGTAAACATTCGTTGTCTCCCACAGAGACTCCACGGTTATTTATCGGAATAGGAAGAGCGGTAAGGATTACACATTTGCATTGGGACCCTTAATTTTCTTAATTTCAATTATCCACACCGGTTAACTAAAATTGCTTATAATCCCTCAATAATTTAATATTTACATTACACTCCCCGGGTTAACCCCTCCCGTCATAGTCATAGACACAACCATATCCAACAAACCACATACATACTCGTAAACCAATCAAAAGAGATTTGGTAAATAATATCTAAACAATTATGAGTCTGGCAATTGTTATACGGAGGTTAAAAGGTGTTTTTTTGTTAATTATTCCTTTTTAAGTATTATAAGTAGATACTTTGCTTGGAATTGAGAAAGTTGATGATTCAATATTGGAGAGCTAATCACTCCCTTCGAGTTGGTCCTTCATCAATTAGGGCATGTTCTTTTGCTGGAATAAAGAAATGAGAATAGGGGAAAGTTTGTATTCTGAGGAGAGAGAAAATGGAGTTTTGTGTTCTTTTGGGTGGAAAGTTGTATGGAAAGTGGAGTTTGGAATAAAAAGTGTGGTATACTTTTAATTCTTATGTTATTTTGGGATTGGAAAATTGGAATGAGAAAGTGGAAAGATGGCAAGTTGGAGGGGGGAGATGAGAGAGTGGGCCCCACATAAACCCAATTCCTTCCCAATTCCTCACAAAAAGCATGGAATACAAAACCCCTCCATATTTCCAATTTTTGACTCCACATCAGCTTTCCCATTTCTCCATTCCCATGGCCAAAAGAACAAACAGGTTGAAAGGAGGGAGAAATTGGGATGAATAGTAGATGAATAGTGAATTTTTTTACTTTCTCATCTCTTTTCCATGCAAAAGAACATGCCCTTAGCCAACTTAAAGATGAAGCAAAATCTCCATTATGTCATCATTGATTTCTCAACTCTATAGGGAGCGACATGACATCTTCGGCAATTTTAGGAACGAGCCTACACTGCCAAGAATTTTTAACCATCATGTGTATATAGCAGCATCATGTGTAGTTAGTATTGGTGGTTCTTTTTGCATTATTTTTAGAATACTTATGGGTTTGTTGAACTTTATATTACTTTCATACATATCAACTTAAAAGACTTAGAATTGGAGTGGTTTGTGTTCCGAAGGTGTTTGTATTTGCTATTTTTAAAGTGGTTGTATATAATCTTAAACTTTGGATCAAGACTAGTGTTGATGGTTAAATCCGCCACACAGTAAGATGATGCTGATGAAGACACCTCTGTTGCCGTGGCACTTCGTCAGCAGAACAGTGTGCCACGAGGAAGAGCGAACCCGGGGTGTGGAGAGCTAAGCCCGAGCAGTTGAGTTGATGCTTCAAGCCGTCCCCGTAGGTCCGCAACACAGAGAAATCGTCAAAGTGGTCGGATCTGGGTTCAAACCCAAATCACATCCGATGCTTAAGTCAGTAGATGACTCAAAGGGAGCTCGGGCCAACTAGGTCCGACCTATTGGGAGGTCGTCCGATCACTGTCACGTCGAGCTTATGGAGGAAGAAATATAGAGTGGGAAAATAGATCGCATGAGTGTCAGAGTACCTGGGTAATTCGTAGCTCTTAGAGATGATCCCATCTTTGTCGTCGTTGAGATTACTTATAGGTGAAGATTGCTCCAGTAGAGTCGTTACTATACAACGGGCTTGCCTTTAGGGCTGCTCGACCGTTCCTGAAAAAAGGGGACGACGACTGACCACTTCCTTCGCCATTATCTACCAATTCCCTAAATACTTGGGAGCTCAACTGATAGATGAGCAACTGCTTTGACTGGGTAAGCATACATCGGCACGTACTTAGCCTACGGGCTCTTGGGCTAAGGCGACGTATTTACTCTTGGACTTTTTATTAAGATAAAATACATTTCTTCGTAACCGTAGGACGGCCCAAAATAGTTACAACTTGGATTTTAGATATGATTTCTTCTATAATGTTATTAGTATGCTATTCAAAAGTACTTAACGATGTGTGAATTTGATTTACAAATGTCTAAATATAATAAGCTTTAGTTGTATTTATTTTTGGGTTTGTGCATGTCATGGCAAGGGTTAGCACACTCGACTATTTTTATTTATATATAAAACCACAAATATAGAGAAATTAAAAATGATCGGGGTTGGCAACTCTAACCATTTTGACTTTTGTCAACCCTGCTCACTTTGGTTCAGAAAGAAATAAAAAATGGTCGGGTTGACAACTTTAGCCATTTTGACTTCTATCAACCCTTACCATTTTGAGTCTCTGTTAGATAGAAATCTAAATGGTCGAGTTTGCCAATCATGGGCACCTTGATTTCTTGCTTCAGATTCATCATTTCGAATAGTGTTCTTGACACTGCCTTAAATTGGCTATCGTTCGGGGTTCTCAAACCCGTTATTTTATAGTCGTCCATCTTCGTACAAAGTCGAGCATCACATTTGATGTGGTAAAAGTTGGTCGATTATTGTTAATGTTTCCAAACTTGGTCGATTTTTAAATTTTTTATAAAAGTTTAACATACATTCTCGTTCCTTTTCTTTTCTTTTTAAATATTTTGTTGTTTTATTCACCCAGTTAACTTTATTTAATAATAAAATTAGGTTTTAAAGACACTGTCGAGATACAGAGTTAAGTTTAGAGATCAACCATCGATTATCATCTCCGTGCAAGATGATGGGGGCGATGTGCAATTTACTTTTTGCACAAATTAGAAAGATCCGAAGCGTGTGCCGTGTTGTCGCATATATGTAAAGAAATAAGAATGAAGAGGGCGAAGATGCAAAAAAGCCTCATAAGTATAAGTCAAAGCGTCGGCGGCTCCGACGAAGTCCGAGATGGCGAGGGAGATGCCGATTCCTCGGCCGTGGATTCTCGACCTCGTCCCTCTCCTCGTCGTCCTCCTCATCGCCGCCCACGTCCTAGCATTGGTAATTGTTAGTTAAATCTTCACTTCTCACTAATTTAGTTTGTTTTGATTTTAAAAAAATTAAACTTTCCCTCGATCTGGACTCTAAAACCCTAGTCGATTTCACTTGATCTTCAGGTTTACTGGATTTACAGGCTGGCCATCGAGAGGATGCCACAGCGCAGCAAGAAGAACTAGGGTTGGTGAGAATTTGTACCGATTCTTATGTGTATCGAGGTATGAAGATTCGAAAAAAGATTGAGTTTTAAGGGCATTTTTTCAGAAAGTCTGTTCGCTTGTAATTGATGTTGTATTCCACTTTCAGTTAGTAAAATGCAATTGTTTGGAGGGATCTTTTTCATTATGAACTATATATGTGCTTCTTTCTTGTGAATTTTATATCAACTGTATATTGATATGGATATGTTCTTGTTGACGGTTAAATCCGTCACACACTGAGATGGGTGCTGACGAGGACGCCTCCAGTGACGTGGCGATCCGTCGGTAGAAGAGTGGGACCCAAGGGGAGGCGATCCCAGGTCAGGGAGAGCTAAGTCCGAGCTGTTGGGTTGAAGCCCGACATAACTCTGAGCTATCTTCGGGGGTCTGCAACACAACGGAATCGTTAGGGGGTCGGATCTAGGTTCCGGCTCAAATCTCATCCGATACTTAAGTCAGTGGATGACTAAAAGGGAGCTCGGGGCAACTAGGTCCGATCTATTGGGGGGTCGTCTGATCATCGTCAGGTAGAAATATATAGTGGAAGTAGATATTAGAGTATGAAGATACCTGAGTGTATGATCTTGTCCTCCTTTCCCATTGTCTCCTGGAGTTCTTATAGGTGGAGCCATTGTCTTGTAACCTCCAGGCTAATAAAGTGGTTTCATTGTCGGCATTGATGGGGATGTCTTGATGAGGAGGCATTCATTGAAGTAACCGTCGTCATGAATGTCGCTATAAATGTTAGATAACGGTCGCCATAAATGTAAGCCATAATTATCGGATTAATTGCCATGAAAGTAGGTCATAATTGGTGTAACAGTGGCTTCCATCTCCCGGGCTTAACTGTCGTAAAGGTTGAGGTCGGAAGATGTGGTAGGTATGAAAGAGAAGTAACCCCAGTCATCTAGTTAGGTCAACTTGCGAGGGGAGTGGCCCCTCGGCTTATAGCTGAGATAAAGTCAGTTCGACAGGCGAAGGGAGTGGTCCTTCGGCTTATAGACGAAATCGAGCTATGTCGATATGCGAGGGGAGTGGCCTCTTGACTTATAGTCGAGATAGAGGTAGTTTGGCAGGCGACGGGAATGGCCCCTCGACTTATAACCGATATCGAGCTATGTCGATAGTCGAGGGGAGCGGCCCCTCGACTTATAGTTGAGATATAGGTAGTTCTGTAGGCAAGGAGAGTGGCCACTCGACTTATAGCCGATATCGAGCTACGTCGGCAGATCAGTTTGTGTTTCTTCAAAATATGATCCCTGATCGTGTTGCTTGGTCGGTCCGCGAGGGAGTGGCCACCTGATCGTATAGCCGAGCTGCTCGCGAGGCTTTCTGAGAGTCATCTCCGATCGTATAGCTAGATCGGCCAGCGAGGGAGTGTCTCCCGATCGTATAGCCAACCATCCCTCGAGGGCATCTGAGAGTCATCCCCGATTGTATAGCTAGATCGGTCCGCGAGGGAGTGGCCCCCGATCATTTAGCCGACCAGCCTGCAAGGGCATATGAGTTATCGTCGATCGTATAGCTAGATCAGCCCGCGAGGGCATCTGAGTTATCATCGTTCGTATAGCTTGATCAGCCCGCGAGGGCATCTGAGTTATGATTAACAAACTTCAGTTGCATGCGCCCACATGAATTAAAAAAACAATAACAACAAGAAGATGATATTCTCATGTATGAGGTCCAACAAGGTTTGTGGAAATGATTGTTACATCAAATGCTACGATAGGATGATGGTCTAGTTATTATTATACTTGTGAGAGATTTGATTCAAACACTTTCTTCATGTAACTTTATTATCTCAATTTCTTAATTATCCTAGTCTAGAATTTTGTTGAAGTCGCTATATCACTTTAAAGGGATAATTCATGGAAATTGCCTTAAAGTTTCCTATTTTTTGATATTAGTACCATGCATTGATTTTTAATACTTAATAGCCCATGATTGAAATAATTTTATGGTTGATACTGTTGTCCTAGTTAGCCCACTAACTAGGTCACACTTTTAATTTTGATGATGACAAATAAATCATATTGCTATTAATATGTTTGTTGAGTGACCTTCAGATCAAAACAAGACTACTTTGACCAAAGGCAATTTCGTAATTTCTATATCATTCAACTTGTCCCAAAGATGCTCAAAGATCATTGTCCATGGTTAAAGTACATCATGATAATTCTCTATGAATTATAACTTTAAAATCATGGCAAAAATCAAGTAGAAGATGTAGGGGCAATTTGGTAACTCTACACTGGTCAAACATCTTCTACAAAGTTAAAGAATAAAGGAGAAGATAATTTGAGCAAAGAATTGGTTAAATTTATCTAGAAAGTCAAATAATGAAGGAAGAAGAGTTCATGAAGGATTGCATATTGGGGTGACTACAAGAGTTCTAGTGGAAATGGGATTCTAAGAGTTCTTGTGCACAAATAAGTCTGTTACTAGAGTTATGATACATCTGAGACTTTGGATGCTAGGGGCATTTTAGTAAAATAACTAATAGAGTAACTTTTCTATTTAAAGGGGTTGAGCCGGTCCTAATGGGATGCGAAAATTGTTGAAGTATTTCCCCTATTTTATTTCCTTAGTTCCTCGATAATTTGTATTAGGAATTCCCCTATTTCTCTTAGAGTAATCCCTAGCTAGTTGTTCTTTCTATTCGCAGTCGTAATTAGCAAGTAGCTTATTTTGTAGTAATTATTCTATATTTTCAGATCTGATTCCACAATAAAAATCCTATTTTTATCATTCCTTCGACCCCAAAGATCCCCTTTTATTGCAGACATTAGCGGATCACATCAAATTGGTATCAGAGCACTAGATCTATGGCGAGCACGTGATCTATGGAGCGGATCGAATTGTTGGCAGAAAAGGTGTAGACGCTTGAGAGCAAGATTAGCGAGGGATTTAACGATGTCAGAAAAGAGGCCGCGGAGAGCACCACGCGATTGACGGAGACTATTGAGGCGAATAGATCTCAGATGATGAAGGATATAGCGGCGATGATAGTTAACATCAACCTAAAGGTACATCCAAGCAAAAAGGAGCCAGCTTTGTCGACGAGGAAAGGTAAAGATGTGATTTTAAACGAAGGGGTTCCTGAGGATGTTGAAGACGAAGGCATATACCCTCACGAACCACACGACGTAGCAGATCCAGACGACTGGGAAGCGTTCCCGGCCAATCCCCACCACGGGGAGGCATGCCGACCACCGGAGGCGGTGGCCGCCCCTTCGGCAGCAGCTGGGGGCTGTGTCAAACCCCCAAGAGTGGCGGTGGGGGCAGCCCGCCCCTCCAGGCCCTTCGACGGCCCCCTGGGGCAACGGTGGGGCCCGTCGGCCCAAAACTGGGGCCGGTAGTCCCTGTCGCCCCTTGGGGGCTTCGCCCACTCCCTTCGCAGCTTTTCGAGGGCCCCTGGACATCCATGGGGGCCTGCCGAATTTCCTGGGGGCCCGACAGCCCCCCGACCTCGTCAGCACCCCATGGGGTACAGTTTGGGGGCACGAACAGCGCCGACGTGACCTTTTCAGCCACCGGTGGAGCCCGAAGGATGATTTTAGCAGCCCGGAGGGCGACAAAAGCAATTTGGAGGTCCGTCAGCTCAGCCCCCACCTTTTGGGGGTATGACAGGAGATTGGAGAGGGGTTTCAGGGCACCCCTAGAGACCATCAGGCGGATTATTGGCACCCACAGGGAGATGAGAGAGAAGACTGGCAGTGGGATGGAGCGGACGGAGGCGCACGTGATCCGACAGTGGGTTATATTCCTGACAGACCATCGTCTTTTCAGCCGAGACGTCAGGATCAGCAGCAGAAGAGAGGAATCTTCGATGGGGGGGTCGGCCGAGGAAGTTGAAGATGCCCATTTTCGAGGTCGGGGACCCTGATGACTGGTTGTATCGCGTGGAGAGGTATTTTGAGGTGCCAGCAGTACCAGGGGAGTATTGGCTTCGGGCGGTAAGAGTCTGCTTAGAGGCAGAGGCCTTGGATTGGTTCAGGTGGGCACATCAGCAGCAACCTTTTTGGACGTGGGAGAAGTTTACCTCCTTACTGGTGGAGCGGTTTGGCATAGTACAGTCTAGGGGAGTCTATGAGCGGCTATACTCACTAAAGCAGGATGTGAGCGTGGGAGAGTACATTAATAAGTATGAATCGCTCTGCCACCGTGTTCGAGGAGTCTCAGGGGAATCTTTAGAAGGCTGCTTTATGAAAGAGCTGAAGCACACAGTTAGATCCGAGCTTAGACAGCTGGAGCCCGTGGGCCTGCAAGGTATGATGATTTCAGCTAGGATGGTGGAGGACCATCAAGAGACTGAGAGTAGAGCCTGAGGGGCATGGGAAGGTTCCCCTTTCCGAGGGCCGGATCCTGGAGGGAGACAGAAGACGGCCCCGTAGGGCAACATCCACTGACGGGGCAGTGGCTAGCAAGGAGAAGTGGGTAAAACCATGGCCTGGAGGACAAACACGGAGAATGACAGAGGCAGAGATTCGTGACAAGCGGACCAAATGCCTCCGTTTCACGTGCGACTAGAAGTTTACTCAAAGGTACCGGTGCGGGGATCGTACTCTTCAGATCCTAATAGTGAATGATGATGAAGAGGGGGGAGAAAGTGTGGTAATGCTGGAAGCCAGCGAGGTCGATGATCTGGAGCACATGCACGTGAAGTAGCCGACCATACACTTCACACACCACCTTGAGGACAAGATGTGATTTCAGGGGCGGAGTAGTGATACGGCTGAGACTTTGGAGGCTAGGGGCATTTTAGTAAAATAACAATATAGTAACTTTTCTATTTAAAGGGGTTGAGCCGGCCCTAATGGGATGCGAAAATTGTTGAAGTATTTCCCCTATTTTATTTCCTTAGTTCCTCGATAATTTGTATTAGGAATTTCCATGTCTCTTAGATTAATCCCTAGCTAGTTGTTCTTTCTATTCGTAGTCGTAATTAGCAAGTAGCTTATTTTGTAGTAATTATTCTATGTTTTCAGATCTGATTCCACAATAAAAATCCTATTTTTATCGTTCCTTCCACCCCAAAGATCCCCTTTTATTGCAGACATTAGCAGATTGCATTAAGTTATTGTACACATCAAACACAAGGAAGTCTAGAGCTACTGGGACTTGTGACTTCTCCTATTTAAACTCCTCTTGCACAAGTCCTAAAAATCTCAAAGAGAAAAACAATTCCACAAGCTAAATCCCAAAACCCTAGCCGGCGCCTGCCCTCTTCAAAGACATCACATGGCCGCCTCCTCTCCTTGCTATCATTGAAGAAAAAACTATAATTCAAAGGCCTTTAAGTCTCCTAAGAGCATCAAAGGCCATCTCCTTCTTCCTACAACTCAAGTTCCATCATTGAAGAAGCAAGAGGGTTTGCTCTTACAACTCACGCAAGGCCTCTCTCCAAGTATCCATCCTCGAGCAAAGACCATCAAATTTTCATTGATCAAGCTAGAAGAAGAAGATATCCATAAAGATCATCAAGCCTTCATTGATCAAGCTAGAAGAGGAAGGAATCCAAAGTATTCATCTGTCCTTGCCGCAAGAACAAGCTTCATCCTCAAGCAAACATCCAGCTTCCAATAGCACAACTCATGCAAGAAAGCATGTAAGCACTTCTTCCAAGCATCAATGCCTAAATCTTCATCTCCTCTACAACTCACAGGTGCTAGGGAGTTCAGCGAAAAAGAAGCTCAAACAAAACACTAGCACACCCCCAAGTCACGCAAGTCCAAGGCCAAGAATCAATTCTTTGCGTGGGCGCAGTCAGCAAAACCCTAGCCGCGCCCTGTGTTCCATCAGACCCTGATTCACGTAAGCATGCAAACTTGCTTGGGCTATAGCAAGTCACGTCCGGGTGCGAGCAGAGGGAATCCACGGCTGTGCCTGCAATTCGCTCGAGCCAAAACTCACGGTCCGCCTTCAGCAACTGCCGGTTGCTTAACGCACAGCAACCAAGTCATGCAAGTGGCCCTGCAGTGATTTTGACCGAGCGGAAGTGTCTGATTCCACGAGCCTGGCTTATGATTCTGACGAGCCGAATTTAGCTGCTTTGCGCACAAACATCTGCAGGATTGAATTGATCAATGAACTTCAAAGTGCTATATCTTTTGATCCAGAACTCTGATTTGTGAACCGTTTGTGCTAACACGATCACGATCTCACAATCTATGCTTCGGTGACATCTCTCTGATTTATTACTTTAGATTTAGATCAGTTAGAATTATTTTTTGTGAGATTGTATTTTTAGAATAACTTCATCCAGAAGGTATCTTTGAGAGTTGTACTTTAGGACTATATTTTGTTTGGTTTGATCACCACCCGTTAGTGTGGTCGGAACGGTTTGGTCACCATCTGAAAGTGTGATCAGGTTGTAATGGTTGGATGACCACCCGTAAGTGTGATCAGATTCTTTTTGAGGTTATCAAAAAGGGTTAAATCCTCTGGTTTGAGGTCGGAGAGTAGGCGGGAAAGTCAGATCCGTTAAAATATGTTATTGTGTGCACTCTGATTGATTCTGTTGTGTGATAAATTTTTAATTTGTGCTATACACTCTATTCACCCCTCCTCTTGGGTGTTTTTCAGATACCTTCCATTGTCTTGCCGGTATAAATGTTGAATGCTAAAGGAATATTCCCATGTTTTAAAATAATATAATGGTTGATACCTTCCATTGCCATCTGTTGTTGGGGTTGTTGGTATTGAGATTGGGGTTGGTGTGGCCCATGGCGATAGAGGTCTCAGTAGGGGTTTATGGTTTCATGGGGGAAGAAATATATGGGTGATGGCTGTGGTTACTATTGTTGATGTTGAGATTGGGGTTGGGTTGTTGCAGTTGCAGGTTGGAGTTGGCACTGAGGAGGGTTTCAGAGCAATTGAAGGAGGAAAGGTGTCTTCGCTACCAAATCCCAGTGCTGTCATCATCAAATCCCAACAATTCAATCCTTGCCTTGATGATCTCCTCTTCATAAATCCTACCTTTTTTGTTTTACTTGCATTTTTCGGATAGTTGGATGTTCTTCGATTTTAATTAGGATTGCAAACAATGAACGATGAAATTGATGATGACTTTGGGAGTACTTGATCTTCATTTTTGGACAATTCTTTATGAGATCAAGTTGTTCATGTTGATATCTTTGTTAAGACATGATCATAAGAGTGTATTATTATGCTTGCTGTCACAAGCCTACCACACAAGCCTTCTTTATATAGGCTTGGAACATGTAGTGAAAACGCAAATGGAGTTTCCCTTTCTCTTTGTCTAGAACATAATTCTATTAAACATTTGGGTTTCTTCCATTTCCCTCTCAAATTTAGGGTTTCTTCCAATTAAGACAAAAAAGAAATTTGGAGAAATTTTAAGTTTTAAGTATGAAAATGAAACTCATAAAAAATTATTAATTTCACTATGATCTAATTGAAAGAGTTAGGGGTGGTAGCTGGTCAGATTTGGACCGAGTACTTTTTATATATTTATATTCAAGTCTAGTGAGGTTCAAGAATATCCATATCCTATCCAAATCCATTAAGCACAAGGCCTATTTAAGCTTTATCCATTTTGTTTGATTCGGGTTAGGCTTCACTTTTTTATTGGGTACATTTATATGTTTTTACAAATAAAAAATTAATGCAAAGAAAGAGAACAAAATATTCTATTTTATATTAAGTATAAATAATTTATGAAAAAAGAGCAATATTTCAGAAATAAATTCTATATCCAAACACAACCTGATATTTTTAATGGATCTAAAGTTACTATTTAAAACTGAAATTTTGCATCGGTATATCTGGTTAGCAAGTTAGTGGCCCACATTCCCACCATTTGATATAGTTTTAAAAAAACATAATTTCAGGTATCAATTTTATCAATTTTTATATTATAAAACAAAATTATCCCCTAAAATTAATTATCACATGCATGATTTAGGTATCAGCCAAAACTACCATAGGATTTTGGCCGTTTCGTTTCGGTTTCAGAGGCAATCGAGACCGAAACAAATACGTTGGAGGGTTTCAAGAAGAAGAAGATGAAAAAGAGGAGAAGAAAAAACGTAAGAAGAAGAAGAAAACAAAAATAAAAAAAATGAAGAAAATCAAGAATCAACAGGAAAAAAAATCAAAAAAAAAAAGAAAAGAATGAGAAATAGAAGAAAGAAGCCGAGGATGCTTACGTCGCCGCCGGAGAAGATCCTCTATTCGCCGCTCGAAGCGGAAAAGATCGCCGTCTCCCTCCTCTGCTTGTCGCTTGAAGGAGGCTTGAGCCCTAATTTTGCCATCGATGTAATATGCACAGACCTAATTTAATACACACAGACCTAATTCACGCAAACCTAATTAATATTATATATGTAATATAAGTTATTTACAAGTTTGTCATCAATATAATACACACAGACCTAATTATTTTTTAAATAAGTGTAGTATGTAATATAAGTAATTTACAAGCATAGACCTAATTATTTTTAATACATATTAACTTATATTACATATATAATATTAACTTATATTATATAAATTAATTAAACAAATACGAAACGGACGAAACTCAACTCAACTTTGAAACCACCGAAACGGGCAAAACCAAAACTGAAACCTATATTTCCGAAAGAACGAAACCGAGAACAAAACCGAGACCTCAACCCTTATCACAAGAATCCGATTCAAACCAATGTCCAAATTTGAATTGTTATTGGGTTTGGATTCCGATCTTCATTATCTTCATTATCTGATCCGGCTCCAACCCGTTTGCACCCCTAGAGAGAATTATAAATGGGAGGGCAAATTGCTCATTCATTTCATATCTCCACTAACGGATGTGTGGGTGTGGGTGTGTACTTAAAAACCTTTGAGTTATTAATTGAAAGAAAAAGGTATGAGATATTGATCTCAAAAAATGAGGAAACTTTGAGGTATTTTTCGTGAAATAATCCTAAATTGAAATAATCCTAAATTAACATGTTAACACACGACTAGGTGCAATCTTTGTTTTAAAGGATTTGGATAATACTCGGAATGTTAAATCATTGCGTGCAAAATCTTTTTAGGAAGGCAGCATAACATATTCTTCATTTATTGATGAAACCTCAACCTTGGAATGCTTGAGACTATGGTTTTCAGTTATTTGAAAAACTTTAGGGTATGAACATACCAGGTGTTGATTTTGGTTTCCTAGAAGTTGTTGGCTTGGAACATCTTATCTTTTGTGAAAAAAAAGTCAGGATTTTTTTTAATATTTCAAGGATTAGCAGCGGATTCGATTGAGACGCCGTTGCAGATTTTTGAGAAGCTTTGCACTTTTGCAATTGCTCCTATATTACATGACACATTGAAGATGAGCACTGCAATGTTCTGGAGAAGAGGCATGAGAGGGTGACATGGGTTTCTTGTTCAAACATCATACATATGTTATACATGAAGGAAAAGAGCTATGACTGTAGATGCAAAACAGAGAGTTAAAAAGATCAGAAAAACAAAATGCGAAGGAAACGGAAAATCGTAGACAGAGAAGAAGAACTGCGCCGTAGCTGTGCCACTGCCTTGAAAACAATTACGGCCCGAACGTGGTGGTAATCAGATGATGCCGGTTGCTCCCCAAGGTTAACGCAGTCGCGTCTGGGCGCGTCCACTCGCGGCCAGAAGCGTGGAGCTTGCACATAGATCGATACCCAGGAGGAGGAGAAGGAAGAGAGGGAAATCGCATTAATCGGAGAAACTCTAGACAAAAGAGTTTATAAAGAGGAAAATATGGCTGTTGGAATTCTGCCATGAATGCGCAGCCATTAACAGCCATTAAAACCAAAAATAGCTGTTGAAAAATCTGCCATGAATACGTAGCCATTAACAGCCATTAAAACAAAAATAGCTGTTGGAAAAATGGCTGTTGGGAAACTTAAAACGTATTGGGCCTTTTGAATTCTAAAAGGTTGGGCTAAAACACGAGTCAAAACTCGGGCACTCCGCGCGCGCACCCATGAACCCCCCCCTGCGCAGGCACGACGCCAGCGCACACACACTAAGGGTTTCCGGATCCGACGCCCAGATTTTCCATTCGGCTCAACCCGGATTAGGCTCGGCCCCTTGCTTGGGCTCATGTGCACGCGAGCTACCCCCAATTTCTAGCCCATTAACAAGTCCAATAGCCCATATGAGAGAAGCCTATTATATACCCACACATGGGTGTTTGCATATCCAATGTGGGACTAAAAAAGAAGAGAGTGGGAGTGAACAAATGGCCAAAGGAGCCATTAATTCCAACAATCCCCCACTTAATGGCTCAAGAAAGAGAAGAGAAAAATCCTGGGTAAAGAGGGATGAATACTTAAGTATCAATGTCTTTCGATTGAATTGATACGTAGTGAAGTGAGGCAACAACTTACTTTCTAATGAGTGAATTGCTCTTGAACTCATTAGAGTTCGATTGAGAATCCCCCACAACACATATTGTTCCCTTGAGTTTGTGCAAACTCCGCAATACATAACAAGCGCTATAGGCCATGCGCACACCTTGGGTCTCGTGAGTGCTCTAGAAAGCCTGCCCTTGTCTTTCATAGAGGGCGGCCAAACCCTCACACCCACATAGGTGGTTCATCAAGTACTTCTCATAGCACCACCAAAACTGGTTATGAAACCATTAAGAGCATGCAGCTCAACCTCTGCTTAAGTCCATCAAGTGCTTCTCAATAGCACCACCAAAACTGGTTATGGACTTGTCTCAAAGTGAATCCATCAAGTGCTTCTCAATAGCACCACCAAACTTGGCTATGGATTCAAAGAACACTACCACACGCCATAGGGATGGAAATGTAGTATTTATTAAGTATCATATGGCTTCGTTAGACCACACTGGGTATCAACCATATAACCTTAACTCATGGGCTTTAGCCCCATCCCCCTCGACGAATCAAGAACCATTTTCCTTGGCAATCCATTGGTTAGTGGATCTGCAAGATTTCTTTCAGACCATACATATTCTAAAGAAATTACTTCATTTTTAAGGAGTTGTTTAACCACACTGTGCCTAATCGAATGTGTCTCTTCTTCCCGTTGTAGACACTATTTTAGCAACACCAATGGCTGCCTGAGAATCACAATGAAGGAAAATTGGAGCAGTTTTCCCTCCCCCACAAAGGCACGTCTGCTAACAGGTTCCTCAGCCATTCAGCCTCTTGCCCTGCCAACTTAAGAACAACAAATTCAGATTCCATGGTGGATCGTGCTATACATGTCTGTTTGAAAGGCTTCCATGATATAGCGCCTTCAACTAAAGTAAAAAAACAAAACCAATAGTAGAACTAATTTCATCATTACATGAAACTCAGTTTGCATCACAAAATCCTTCTAAAATAACAGGAAATATACTAAAATGCAAACCTGAATCAATAATTCCTTTCAGGTATTTTAGCAAATGATGAAGTGCATTCCAATGTTTATTACTAGGGTTATGTATATATCGACTTAGCCTACTAACTGCATAAGCTAGATCAGGTCTAATGCAGTTCATGAAGAACATCACACTTCCTATGATTTTAGCATATTCGGATTGGGAAACACACTCACCCAAATCCTTTTTCATATGTATGCTAGGGTCATAGGGAGTTCTCGCAGGCACAACATCAAAACTGTTGAACCTCTTAAATCAGGTAGACATAACCAAACACCTCCACACTCTAAGAAAATTCAAGTTTGGAGTAAATCTTTTCCACATCTTATAAGAAGTCTTGTCTACTTTCTTATGGGGTACACTGTTAAGAACAAGACAAGATGAGAGAATAGCTTCCCCCCACATGTCATCAGACATCCCAGAACTCAAAAGCATAGCATTCATCATTTCCTTCAAGGTTTTGTTCTTACGCTCAGATATACCATTTTGTTGTGGTAAGTATGGGGCATTAAACTCATGTATAATTCCATTCTTCACACAATAATCTTTTTGGATGTAGGTACTATATTCTCCATATCTGAAAGACTAACACTTACTCTCCTGAATCTTCAAAATATTTCGCTTAATCATCCTTACGGTGTATATAGGCTGATGGCTCACAACAATTCAACATCATACGCATCGAGGTGAATAATGTTGCAACACTCTGTACTTAATCTAATTGGGCAATGGAAAACAATTTCAGATAACCACCTACTAAGCCTACGGTAATTAACAACGTAGTCAACAATATTTAATATGACGCTAAACATGTGCGCGTATCATATAGAGATGGATCTAAAACACCGGCCATTGCATGAGCAACATCACTATTATGCTTATATGACAGATAGACAGGTTAACATGCCAGAAATATTATTCATGTTCTCAACGTAATATATGTTGGATAAAAAGAACAAGGATTAAGATGAACCTACAATTTTTAATCCAAGATAAAGAGGCATATTGTAGTCAAGGCGAACTAGACATTACAGTTCAAGATATGAGGAGAAATAAAAACTAAAAGTTTCATTATGTTATGGTTACTACCATATCAATGCACATTTTTTTTATATATAATAGTACAAAAAATGGCACTGACACAATAAATACCATCAAATAACCAAGACGAATTGAAATTATTCCAGCTTACTCAATTGCAGGAATCCACATACGAAATGACACGAAGAAACAACAGGACAAGATTATTAAATTCTTCCGCCAACCCAGAAACTTTAAATTTTCAACGTGAATTGACCCCGATACCGAGCAAAAATATGCAAAATGGCCACGCACTGGGTTGAACGGCCAAATAAGCTACATTATAGTTAACCCCAGAAAATGTAATTAGGTTTTGGCCCAATAAATCAAAATCTTTGTACTCTTCTAAGACATCTGAATCAAAACAGTAAAACACCCAAAAAGAAATATTAAAGAATAATTTTTCTTTACAAATCATCAGGTTTCCTCCCTTTTTCTTCGGTGAATGTTTAGAGTTCCTTGTCAAAACAAAAACCAGATTCCACCAAAAAAAGGCCGAAAACAAACCTAGAAACCCAACAAAATTTCTGTCCCAAATGACATGAAAACTGTCACCATCTAAAGTTCCAAAATGCACAATTCTTCTAAATTAATAAAATTTGAATCAAAGCAGTAAGTAGCATCCTTCTCCTTCCAAAATTCACCTACCAAAATATTCTGTCTCTTTAATCTTCAAACAAGATCCATAGTCCTAAACTTCTGCTAAATCAGAAGCTGCAGTAAGCAAATTAATTAAAAAAAACAGATCGCGGCATTCTGACCTTTTCTCGCTACAGAGATGGACGAAGCACCGCCGGCCCTAGATCGCCGTCGCTAGCAAGGGTTTGAAAGCTACCCTCCCTTATTTCTCTTCTTTCCCTTTCTCGGGCGGGAAAAATTAAGCGAGCGGAGCAGAAAAGCTATTGACTTTGCATTCACAGTCTCTTTCTCATTGGATGCAATGGTAGGCACAGTATAAAACAGGAATAATTGTTTTCAAATTGTTATACATGAAGGAAAAGAGCTATGACTGTAGATGCAAAACAGAGAGTTAAAAGATCAGAAAAACAAAATGCGAAGGAAACGGAAAATCGTAGACAGAGAAGAAGAACTGCGCCATGGCTGTGCCACTGCCTTGAAAACAATTACGGCCCGAACGTGGTGGTAATCGGATGATGCCGGTTGCTCCCCAAGGTTAACGCAGTCGCGTCTGGACGCGTCCACTCGCGGCCAGAAGCGTGGAGCTTGCACATAGATCGATACCCAGGAGGAGGAGAAGGAAGAGAGAGAAATCGCATTAATCGGAGAAACTCTAGACAAAAGAGTTTATAAAGAGGAAAATATGGCTGTCTGCCATGAATGCGCAGCCATTAACAGCCATTAAAACCAAAAATAGCTGTTGAAAAATCTGCCATGAATACGCAGCCATTAACAGCCATTAAAACAAAAATAGCTGTTGGGAAACTTAAAACGTATTGGGCCTTTTGAATTCTAAAAGGTTGGGCTAAAAAACACGAGTCAAAACTCGGGCACTCCGCGCGCGCACAAAATTTCTGTCCCAAATGACATGAAAACTGTCACCATCTAAAGTTCCAAAATGCACAATTCTTCTAAATTAATAAAATTTGAATCAAAGCAGTAAGTAGCATCCTTCTCCTTCCAAAATTCACCTACCAAAATATTCTGTCTCTTTAATCTTCAAACAAGATCCATAGTCCTAAACTTCTGCTAAATCAGAAGCTGCAGTAAGCAAATTAATTAAAAAAAACAGATCGCGGCATTCTGACCTTTTCTCGCTACAGAGATGGACGAAGCACCGCCGGCCCTAGCTCGCCGTCGCTAGCAAGGGTTTGAAAGCTACCCTCCCTTATTTCTCTTCTTTCCCTTTCTCGGGCGGGAAAAATTAAGCGAGCGGAGCAGAAAAGCTATTGACTTTGCATTCACAGTCTCTTTCTCATTGGATGCAATGGTAGGCACAGTATAAAACAGGAATAATTGTTTTCAAATTGTTATACATGAAGGAAAAGAGCTATGACTGTAGATGCAAAACAGAGAGTTAAAAGATCAGAAAAACAAAATGCGAAGGAAACGGAAAATCGTAGACAGAGAAGAAGAACTGCGCCGTGGCTGTGCCACTGCCTTGAAAACAATTACGGCCCGAACGTGGTGGTAATCGGATGATGCCGGTTGCTCCCCAAGGTTAACGCAGTCGCGTCTGGACGCGTCCACTCGCGGCCAGAAGCGTGGAGCTTGCACATAGATCGATACCCAGGAGGAGAAGGAAGAGAGAGAAATCGCATTAATCGGAGAAACTCTAGACAAAAGAGTTTATAAAGAGGAAAATATGGCTGTCTGCCATGAATGCGCAGCCATTAACAGCCATTAAAACCAAAAATAGCTGTTGAAAAATCTGCCATGAATACGCAGCCATTAACAGCCATTAAAACAAAAATAGCTGTTGGGAAACTTAAAACGTATTGGGCCTTTTGAATTCTAAAAGGTTGGGCTAAAAAACACGAGTCAAAACTCGGGCACTCCGCGCGCGCACCCGTGAACCCCCCTGCGCAGGCACGACGCTAAGGGTTTCCGGATCCGACGCCCAGATTTTCCATTCGGCTCAACCCGGATTAGGCTCGGCCCCTTGCTTGGGCTCATGTGCACGCGAGCTACCTCCAATTTCTAGCCCATTAACAAGTCCAATAGCCCATATGAGAGAAGCCTATTATATACCCACACATGGGTGTTTGCCTATCCAATGTGGGACTAAAAAAGGAGAGAGTGGGAGTGAACAAATGGCCAAAGGAGCCATTAATTCCAACAACATATGCTACTCATCTATGTACTGTTGCATTATCCTAGATTCTCCATAGACCAAGTGGCTCTTTATGTTTAAAACCCAACGGTATTTTGTTTAGCATCTTTTCTGTTTTTAGGCTTAACAGATATTCTCGTAGGTTCAGTTTCTTGCGGACGGATTCTTTGGTTTCTCCCCTAAATTTTTCATTGTAGCTGACCCAAAAGATTCGAGATAATTTGTTTCTGTTCTTGCCATTGATGTAGATGACCCCATAGATTTGGGATAATTTGTTTCCGTTATTGCCATTGATGTCCTGTAGGAATCTCCTCACCCGATAAGTTCCACACAAATGCCCGTGCGCACATGCACTGATGTTGTAATCAGGAGTACTACTGTATTGCAGACAAAGTGATATACGAGGGCATGCAAGCAATTTTAGGGGTTCGGCTCCACGTATCAGTGTCCAAGTACCACATAGCATATCTGTGTTTTGTTATACAGCTACCATTTTGATTATTATATACAAAACCAGAGAGAAGTGTTAGAACGAAACGAGTGAGTGGGTAGATGTGGAATGAAAGGTACATGGTAGCTCAGACAGCCGATTTGATTACATAAGCTGAGAAAACGTATGTATTCTATCCATCAGATTGGAAAAGTAAAATACAATGAATCGGCACACAGCAGATATCACATAGAAGTCGCTGTAGGTGCAGCTACCACTTTGGATTCTTGTACCTATCCATCATTTCTGAAGCTCCGATGGCGTTCCTTTAAGATTATTCGTTGGACTCTTGGTGGCTTGCAAACACAAGTTTGTAACTTTAGCAGAATAATGCTTTCTGCTGGTGACTTGCTGACAGCTACCGTGGCCACTATCTGATCCATTGGGAGACTTTGATCAGGTGATTGCACGAGGGGTGTGTTAGGTGTAGCTACCACTAGGAACTAATGATCATCTACCTTTCCTAGTTGTTTTGTCTGTTCTATGAAGGACTCCTAAGATTCCCAATCTTAATTTGGCTGCACGAGGAGATGATGACAAAAAAATATATATGATATTTTATGTTTGAGCTCCAACCAGCAAAATCTGTGGAAATTCTACGACATTGGCGTTTATGTACCCGTCATTCTTGAACTTGTGAGAGATTTGAGCCTTGCATTTGTTCACGCAGCTTTAATTTTTAGTGTGTTTATCCTTTCTCAGATCTTTGTTGGGATGCCTACAAGTCGTTAACATGTGAACAGCAGCAGTCATCCTTCTCAATGATTTGCAGCGTCTTGATTAACGTTTACTGGAATAATAGAGGAAAGAACTAAAGTCGGGTTAACAAACTCGAACATTTTATTTATATTTTCGACAAATTAAACTTACATCAACTGTTACATTTAAGGAAAAAAACTTCGGAAAAAGGAACAAATACTAACAGTGATGATGTCTTCGACATACATTTTCGTTTTTTGCATGACCAAAAACAGAAAATGAAGTCCACGGCCTTGCCAGTATGTTTAGCTAATCAACAGATGGGAAGAGGCGCGCCATTCCAACCCCTCAAGCATTCGAGCATTGGATCGATCACCTTCCCCTGAGAAATGGCGACAAATACCTTGTCGAACTCTTCGCCTGGCGACAGGACATTCTCCCCCGTCAGAAGCTGCGTTCCAAGCTCTTCTCTAACGAACCTGTACAGAGGATACGACCTGCATTCCGTTATCCTGTTGGCAATCGGGGCGCTGCCATTCTCGACTGCCACCCTCGCGGCCTCGACCTCCTTGGGCAAGACTGCCTTGAGCTCCTCTTCAAAGGCCACGATCTTTTGGAAGATGGAAGTGTTGACATCCTTCTCCTTCTCTCCGTTGCTCAGTGCATGCTCGACGAGCACCTGCCTCAGCTTCTGCATCAGCGGGTAAGTGTAGCTGCAGGGGTCGTCGATGTAGGCGAACACATACTCTCTGTCGATCATCTTGATCAATTCCTTCTCGCAGAACCTTGACGGGTGGAGCTCTCCGTTGATGCCCGTGGTCAGCACCCGCTTGGACACTTGGCTCACCGTGTTCTTGACCGTTTGCTTGAAGTTCTCTTCCAGGTGCCTGAGATCGATGGCCTGGCAGAGCGCGACCAAGAAGGTGGAGGTCATTAGCTTCAAGATCTCTACAGCCTCGGCCGTCTTTCTGGACGATATCAGCCCGAGAGAGTTGACATCCTGATTGTGCTGTTCGGCGCTTTGGACATGGTTGGTCACCGGGTTAGCAAGGTACTGGAGCTCAGAGCAGTAGGCAGCCATGGCAATCTCCGCCCCCTTGAATCCGTAGTCCAGGCTAGGGTTCCGCCCACCGGAGAGATTGGACGGCAGGCCATTGTTGTAGAAATCATTGACGAGCTCGGATAGCTGGGCAAACATGAGCTTCCCGATGGCCGCAATGGCTAGTCTGGTGTTGTCCATCGAGACACCGATCGGCGTCCCCTGGAAGTTGCCGCCATGGATGGCCTTGTTCCTCGACACATCAATCAGCGGGTTGTCGTTCACCGAGTTGATCTCCCGCTCGATTGATTTGGTCGATGAACGGATGACCTCGATCTGTGGGCCGAGCCATTGGGGGGAGGTCCTCAGCGCGTATCGGTCCTGCTTCGGCTTCTGGAGGGGGTCGAGCTCATGAGCTTTCTTAGCCATCTGCATGTAGGAGCTCCCTTCAAGGATGTGCTCCATGATTGCCGCCGCCTCAATCTGGCCGGGGTGGTGCTTCAGCTTGTGAGTGAGGTGGTCGGTGAACTCCGGCTTCCCTTGCATCACCTCGCAGAAGACGGCAGAGATGATCTCAGCGAGGACAGCGAGAATGTTGGCCTCGAAAAGGACCGTGGAGGCGAGGCCGGAGCCGACAGCGGTGCCGTTGACGAGCGCAAGGCCTTCCTTCGGTTGGAGATCAAAGAACCCGCTCGGAATGCCTGCGAGCTTGAAGGCCTCGGTGGCGTTGATTTCGGTCCCGTCAGGGCCGACGGCTTTGGAGTTGGGGCGGCCGGTGAGAAGCCCGGCAATGTAGGATAAGGGGACGAGGTCGCCGGAGGCTGTGATGGTGCCTCGGAGCGGGAGGCATGGTGTGATGTTGCCGTTGAGCAGGGCTGTGATGGCTTCCAGGATCTCAAAGCGGATGCCGGAGTATCCCTGGAGGAGGGTGTTGACCCGGACGAGCATCGCGGCGCGAGTGGCGGAGGCCGGCAGCGTGTTGCCGGCTTCTCTGCCGGAGCCGAAGATTCCGGCATTCAGGAACCTGAAGCAAAAGACAATTGAATTTCAAATTGAGTGTCATGACGAAGGAGTGTGGTAGGTTAACCATGGTTTGAAATATTCAAAGTAATTGATTTATAGTAGTGGCAGAGTTGTGAGAAGTCCGCAAGTTTGTGTCTCTTTATAGACAATTGGGTTGGCACGTGTGGTCCTCTGTGGCACGTGGGTTGCCGCTAATTTATTGTGGATGCCAATGGCTTAAGACATAGATGATCATGTGAGATCTGATGCATTAAATTCAACAATAAGATCTATCCCATCCCCGCCCAATTGAATGTCACCGACTGTTTGGGGATAAATTTCATGAAATCCTCGTAAATTTTGAGTTGTTTGAAAAAGAGATATATGAATGAGCCTCAGCATGCAAGGAGAAATTTCCTCTTCGGCCCGCTAACAGCCCACCATCCTGGATATTTTTGTGTGTGGAATTTCTAAAGATTTGTTATACGCATGATAGATGATCGTCACATCAAAAATCAAGCGAACCCAACGTTGTTTGATATTCGATCTATCCGTTACAAATTCAACGTTTGCAAAACATAGAACTTTTGCAAGGATAGATGAAGGGTCAAATGTCCTTAAGATTCCCTTATATATGTGATTTTAGGGTTTTAGACTATATACAATTCTAATTTTTTTGTTCATGAACCGCTTCTACGATCAACGTCTAATAATCTTTAAATATTAATTTTTAAAAAATTTGTTAGATATCTAAGCTAATTATTTTTAAGTTTTTTAATGCCTAATACTATTAAGCGTTGCGTTAGAGATTTTCCTAAAAAAAATAAAAATTCAAGATGATTTTGTGCAAGACAATTTTTTTTACTTATTTTTTTAAAAACGGATTAAAAAGAATCAGAAATGTTACGTGAAACACCAACCATAGAACCAGACTGACAATTTGCACATGCGTCTGTTTTTGGCCAATTTTCTATCTATATATGGTGTATTTTTCGAATTACCATATAAAATTATGATGCTGAGAAGGAGCTTAGTTACCTAATATCTAACAAACATAGTAGTATATATGCCAGAAACGTACAGGTCACAATTAAGTCCATATTTGGTAATTATAAGGCATTGCATCATTCATCACAAATATAGACATTTTAGAGTTTGTTTCCTCGTATTAATTTCTACAAATAATCGTAATATTTTACCTGATCAGTTCCTTCTGAAGGGCGCCGCCTTCCTTGGTCCGACGATGGGAGGTGGCGCCGAACCCGGTGGTGACACCGTAGCTGTCGGTTCCATTCCCCACGCTCTCCATCACCCAGTCGCTGCTCGCCTTCACTCCCTCCCTCGCTCCCTCGGATAGCTCCACCGTGACCGCCGCCGCCGCCACTGCCGCCACGTGGGAGATCTTGAGGTCCGCTCCCTCCAGCCTGACCACAGGCCGCCGGAACTCCTCCACCATTCTCTTCACTTCGTCCAGGTGGCTCCCCGCGAGGGCCTCGGCGGCGGCGCCCCAGTTGAGGGGGTCCTGGCCGTGGCCGTGGCCGTGGCAGAGGGAGCCGTGGGCATAGCCGTTGCCGTTCTCCATGGGGGCAATGCAGGAGGCAAGAGGGGAGGGCGAAGGAAAGAAAGTAATACTTTGGTGGGTATTAATCCTTTCCTGAGGCTGTGAAGGGGTGAGATGGGAGTTTATATAGAGAGAGGAGAGAGAGAGGGCGGCATGTCATAGTTGAGTTAGGTGGTTGGAACGAGAGGGGGAGAGAGAGGGGGAGGGGGGGGTTAGTTGAAAGCCGGCTTTGGCCGTGGGATCTTTGTGGGTGGATGACTTGGACGGCCGATGCCTCTGACGCGTGGCGGGGACTGGTGGTGGGGGGGAGTGGGGGGTGGTTGGCGTGAGAGGTCACAACGCGGGTTTGAGTTTTACAAGTTTTTTTTTCCCCTCAAAAAAAATTAATTTTATTTTTCTCGTCAAAGATAGGAGAGGTTGGTGGGAAATTCGCAAGGTAAGCATGCCGTCATTAATTTGCCGATAATTTTCATCTCTCTTTTTTTCCTTGTTTTATTTATTATTAGGGTTAGGGTTTGCATGTACTGCTCGCCAACTGTAGCTTAGCTTGGCTGAAAGAAGGTTGGTTGGTAAGCGAAAGGTAAACAACCATGGAGTAGGATAGCTACTTATGTTTGGGGTTATACAAAGATTAATTGATGATGAGGAAAGGGTTCCATTTTGGCCCTCTATAGTATTAAAGGTTTTGAAAAGGACATGTATAGCTAGGATGGCCGGGGTTAAACACAAGAGTGCAATGACTTAGTAGTTGTTAAACATATGAGACCACTATGTGCGGTGCATCATGATCGATCCATGAAGTTCAGCCGACGTCCCTTTCGTAGAGTACGTTCTTGGAGAAATTGGGCATCGAGCAAAGGTTTCCGAAAGGAGGTTTGGTCAAGTTTCCAACCATGAAACGATCTGGGAGAGCTCAAGTGAACAAGAGTCCATGTTGGATACACAAGGAGGAAGAAATGAAGAAGAATTCAAGTCTATGTTCAAGAAAAATTGCAAATTGGTTCGACTACTAGAGTTTTAAGTGCAATTGCAACTCAAAGAACTCAAGTTGGCTACAAAGTGCAATTGAAATTTGTTCAAGAGTTTTTATGCAAAACAAACTCTAGAGTTCATGTGCGATACAAAGGTAAGTAATATATACTAGAGTTTGTGTGCAAATGGACTTGTGGTTCAACATCCTACATGTAAACCTCCATGTACGTGGCCAAAAATCAAGCAGGATGAAAATAATAAAAAAGAGCCGCTCATCCCAATCCTCATCAAGGAAGGCATATAGCTTGGTTGGCTGTACCCCCTTCAAAGCTTTTAGGAATGGCAATATTGCGGGTCGGGGCGGGTATTTAACTATCCAAGATTGCCCCGACCCATCTGCAGGCCGGGGCGGGGCAGATCGCAGGCCGGGGCGGGGCGTGTACCTTCTTATCAAAACCGGGTCGGGCCGGTCGGGTCAGGTCATTACTGCCATCTATATGAATCCCAAATAAAATTTTTATTTGTGAATTGGGAGAATTTTGATTTATTTGGTAATTTGGAATTGGGTTGGCCTAATTGGGAGAATAATGGAATAGAGTATGAGTTATGGGTTATTAATTCGCTCACTGCATGGTCCGCATCAAAATAGTAAGGTTTTTAAGAACCTCTATAGTTTACCGGGGCGGGTCGGGGCAGGCCGGGGCGCATACAAAGCACAACTTGCCCCAACCCGACTGCGGGCCGGGTCGGGCTGGGTCAAAACCGGGTCGGGCCGGGTCGGACCGGGTCGGACCGGACGGATCAGGCCATTACTGCCATCCCTAAAAGCTTTAGTACATGACTAACCACATCTCTTCATTGGTCCATCTCCCTCTCCTATCAAGCAAGCAAGAAAGCTCGCCCTTCCTCTCCTCAAGCAAGCAGTGGTCTCCTCATCATCATCAAAGAACCCTAGCCAGTGCTTGGTCTTGTCTTCTCTTATTTTTTTTAGTTGAAGAGGGCGATCTCCGGGTTCCAACAGATACTTTAGCGGGGTTTTCTGAGCTCGAAATTATTTTCTATATTTTCTGGAAGACATGGCAGCGGAGATGAAAAAATGACACAACCGTGCCATATTTGACACGACCGTGCCAGTCAAGTAGAGATTGATATTGCACAACACAGTGCATGACAGTGCTAGAAACAGCTCGACCATGCCGATACACATGAATTTTTCAGAAGAGCCCGAACAATTTAGAAATTGCAGAATTGATCCCAGAACTTTCAAGCGCGATATCTTGAGCTACAGAACTCCGATTGAAGCACCGTCTTTGCTGACACGATCACAATTTGATGACCTATCCTATGGTGATATCTATCTGATTTATTACATCAGTTTTAAATTAGTTAGTTTATTACTTTGTCGCTAAATTGTATTTTTTATAGCTTCATACAAAGACTATCTTTGCGTTGACATTCCCGAACTATTTGTTGTATCGGTTCGATCACCACCCGTAAGTTTGATCAGGTGTTGTAATGGTTTGGTCACCACCCATAAGTTCGATTAGGTTCTTTCTGTGGTTTCAAAAAGGGTTAAATCCTCGAAGAGATGTCGGAGTAGTGGCGGCGAGCCAACTCCATTAAAATCTATGATTTGCATACTCTGATTACTTTTGTTTGATTTTTGTGCCATAAACCTAATTCGCCCCACCTCTAGTGGTTTTCACTATAGCCAATCTATATTGATTACAACACCATTGATTCCTATAGCCAATCTATATAAAGCTTGTGTATAGTGTGGCTATATAAAAATCAAATCTTTTGATCGGGATAAATTTGAAAATAAGCACAAGTAGATCAAAAGAAGAACTTGAAATTTGAATATCAAAATAGAAGCTTTGAGCTTTGTAGATCAAATTCAAGCTGCAATAAGGCCAGAAATAATTGTAAAAATATCCGAAATATTAGCACAAATAAATTTAAAACAATGGCAAAAGAAGAACTTTAATTTACTCATATTTTTCTTAGTTAAAGCTACGTTTTTTCTCATCCAGGCTCTGCCTTAAGCGTTGAACGAGCCGAAGTTGGGACCACGATCTTGAATTTGACTCGCTAATGCTTTTGTAGGTTGTGGTGTGTAGCTATATTGAGAGAATCATCATCCATTTACCCCATATCTCACCAACAAGCAAGAAAGTATAATTAAAAAGAAAAAAATAGTATATAAAGAAAGAGAAGAATAAGTGCCAGCCGCCCAATAAATTGTTTTTGTTGATCCACACAATCATGAAACATATACACATCAAAGAAAAAAAATCTTATGATTATGCATTCCACTAATGGAAAATTGTAACTTGATATTTAGGTCTCAAATAAAAATCAAAATAAAAAAAAGGTATAGCTTGCTGAAACCCTAAGTCAAAAGGCAAAGCGGGCCATGCACATGGATAATGAGTGGGACGGGAAAAAGAAGAGGTCAGGACTACGTGTCACAAGCACACTACCTGTAGTCAATAATATAGAAAAATTGGGAGATAAACTCCATGAAATTAAGGAGGTTGAAAAATTCTGTGTCTGCATATGAATTTGCACAGCAATTGTTTCAAACTGTGCAGTCTGTCTGAGGGAACATGTGGCCTCTAAATTTGGGTAGCTCGCATATAATACTGACAGGTATCTGTATCTTTAATTTATGGATGAAGATTCAACTCAAGGCCATGTATCAGAGGGGCAGATAGAACTACCAGGCACCAAGTGGAGGCATTAGGAATAGTCCAAGCTGCCCTATTAATGTTTTACAGTTGGGGTTTTACCCAGTGGATTGACTCCTTGTTGTTTTTCCAGTCAGAAGAATCCACTACTCTTGGTGGGGGTCTGTGGTTGGATCTTGTGTTGTGTCGTTTCTTGAATGCAATGCAAAAGAGAGGGATTAACCCAACTATGGAGACTGCAGTGTGAAGAAAGTAAGTCAGGTAGAGAGAGACAATGCATTGCTGCCCATCAACAATGTTTCTATCATAAAGCTTGGGAAAAAGCTACTCATGCAAGACAAAAGGATACCTTGTGGACTTCTGTGACAGATATTAGTGGCATATGGATGACAAACAATATGAATTCTTCGACATTAGATTGGTTCAAAACACTATCTTCAGTACGTAGGCAACTCAAGAAGACAATGCGGTGTTGGTAGAACCGTTCTAAATTTGGGAATCGCTCGGATCCAGTTCTACTGTCACGCCCGCTTCCCATTCTGCTTGGGAGCGGGAGTGCGAGCGAGGTCGCGGTGTGCTTAAGACAAGGAGGAAGTTCCTTTTTTTCATATATTTTTCCTTACTCATTGGCCTAAGCACGCCAAGCATATATGGATAATCACATGTTCTTGCATGCATACTTAAAAATAATACAGATAATACAGATAATCACATGTTCTTGCATGCATACTTAAAAATAATACAGATAATCATTATTATTACAATCCTAAATGTCTCAGAACAGATTACCAACAAATGAAAGATAGAAGGGTCCTTATGGCCCATACAACACGTTGCAGAAGGAGAGCGAACTAATAGGGGGCGACCTGGTAAAAGCCAGAGTGTAGGCGGTTGCGTGGATGGTGGTTATCGAAAGCGTGGTGGTATGTTAAGATCCCACTTAGTCCCATATTAGACAACAATGAAAGAAATGAAATGTTTAAGACTAAGAGATTTTAGTCTTAGTGGATCATAATCCGGCCATGTAGATAATATGGCACTCGATCCACTTGATAATCAATATATTAGTTAGAATGCAGCAACTTAGTTAGTCGTCCATATCCTGCCGGCGACAATTGGAAAAAGTCATAGTACTAATATTGATAGTGCAGGCCATGTCCAAATCTTTACATCCAAATAAGAGAAATCTCCATGTCTGATTTGAGATTCCCTTTGAGATTCCCCTTAATTTGAACAATAATATTCGGTTTAACAATCATTAGTAGCTGTATTAATTTTAAAACCATAATTTATAACTATTAGTAGCTGTATTGGTCGGATGATTTGACTTGGTATAATTAAAACAAATTCTTTCTTTGAACTGAAATAAAATTATAATGAGTAGCATTACTCCTAATTAAAAGAGTACTAACTGTGCAAATTAAGAAATCTAGGTGCAGGTACACCTTGACCTGTTGAATAGATCCTCGCTGATTTTTTTGTGTGTTAATGGATAATAATTCTAATTATCTATAGTATATCAATAAAAGAAATGAAAAGGAGAGGAATAAATGATTATGGGCATAAGCGACAGGCTTCATTGTTGTTATCCAATGATGAGTACTACATTATGGGATCACTGTGGCTTCTTGAATTCTTCCTCTCAAAAAAAAAGGTGGCTTCTTGGTATAATTAATTCTCAATGACGGCCAGTAGAGGGTTGCCCTCAAAGAACTTCAACTGTTGAGCTAGCTAGTTACTCAAAAAATGTCATTATCTCACCAACCTTTCTCCTCTCATTTGTGAAGTAGGTGGGGTAGAGACCCACTTGTTTGCCTATAGTTAAGAAATACGAGAGTCTTCCTTGCAAAGTTTCAAAAGTTCAGGCTGATGGAATGAACATTGATGTTGAAGACACTGATCCTCAGATTTAATTTAGAATGTAAAACCTAATCCACTTGAAATGAAGATGAGAAGAGTATAGCTCAGTTGGTAGAGCATTGAGCTCTTAATTAACCTAATAGTCGCAAGTTCAAGTATAATAGGAAATTGGGATGATGACCAAACTTATATGGAGTCCAGATGGAGGGTACAAAGGCAGTTGCATCAATACTACTAAGTTTAAAAAGACAGGTTTGTTTGTGGGTGTGTGGGTGCGTGTGGGGGATATATAGGTAGATGTGAGTAGGAAATCTCCACCAAAGAAAAATATATTATATATGAGAGGGGGTTGGTGAGTGAGTGAAGCCACCAATCAAAGAGCATGCAAGATGAATCAAGATCATTGTGGCTTCCTGGCTTTGATTTTCAAGACCTTGTGGGTGTGTTCGGTATGGAATCAGCCTCTACCAACCCCCAGTCCAAAAGAAAAGCATGTGTAAGAGCCAACAACAACACAACATGCATGCATTAATGCTGACGAGAGAGAGAGAGAGAGAGAGAGAGAGAGAGAGAGAGAGAGAGACGACACAGCATGCATGCATTATTGACGAATATAAGGCACAAGATTTGTCTTGTAAATGTGGCAGAATATAATGCACGCGTTTCACCAACCAAAATTCAAATTTAACATAATCCACAAATCTCACCAACCAATATCAAAACTAATTCAATGCTATTTAATATTTATATAATATTAGAAATAAACCGTGCATACAGTGTACGGAGCCAAAAACCCCCCTCATGAACAAGAAGCGATGCAAGCGAGAAGCGAAAAGGAGCGAGAAACGTGGGTGTATGTGTCGATATCGTTTGGGGATAAAAGTATAAATGCAAAAACCTTGGTGTTATATATATGGGAAAAATCCCTAGGGCAAAAATGTAAATAAGTGAGGTTGTGTGTGTTTTTCTCCATAATGGCAACCATGTAAATAATTGTGGAGAGGGTGGGGGTTTTGTCCCATGTGGCATCCCATGCACTCAGTGCACGGAGTGAAAAACCCCCCACGACAGGATGCGATGGACGCACGGAAACGAAAAGGAGTAAGAAGTGTGGGTGCATGTGTCAGTATCGTCGGGGGTAAAAGGATAAATGCAAAAACAATGGGGTTATAGAGGAAAAATATCCTAGGGCAAACATGTAAATAAGTGAGCTTGGGTGTGATTTTTTAGGACGAGTATGGAATGACAACCACGTAAATAAGTGAGCTAGGGGTGATTTTTTAGATTGTGGGTGAGGTGGATGTTCCATACGGCGATATGATCACATTGTCCTTTGGGACAAACCTCCTCAATTGTATAATAGATAGGATGGATGCTTGGATCTTAGTATTCTTTGTATTGTTCATGCATCCATGGGGGAGTCTTAGCCGATTGATTAATGAGCACTGTGTATATATATGCATATGATACATGGATGGATGATTTTGTTTGAGCTGACTCTGTTAGCAGAGAGCTGTTTAATAAGACATTTATATCAGGAGTTTTTGTTTTCATGTGATTTGAAATTGTTTTTAAAAAGAAAAATTTATACCTAAAATCTTATTTCCTATTGCCAGAATGCTAGTATCTGACTGGACCACATCTCATGCTTCTTGAAGGCATGAAATCAATTCAGTTTAGGTCGGCCCAACTTGAGAACAAGGGAAATTGTTGCACCTTATATAATTACTTGTCACAAGCCCATGGATTTTGGCCTACTCACGAAGAAATTAAGATGCAAGCCTGCCTAAAGGCCTCTGAGCCTAATGTCATAAAGAAGCCCGTTAAGCTTTAAGTATGTTGGAATGAATACTTCAAGAAGAGTACGAGTACTCTGAAAAATAGAAATTCTACTCATGCTAGCTCACTACTGGAAAATTGGGAATTAACCACGGACTTGTCCATGGTTAATGCCATGAAATCCGTGTCTAGCTAGTATTAGACACGGATTTTTAGAAATTCTGTGGCTAATATTATGTAGCAGAAAGTGTCGTGAATAATGCGAAAAATTTCGTAGCAAATGAAAGATGGTTCACGACAGCTACATTAGCCACCGACGTCTGTGGCTAATGTGATTCATATAACAACGGAAAAATGCCGTCATTAGCCACGAAATGGGCCGTGGCGAAAAAAGTCTATGGCAAATACTCAGTAGCCATGGAATTTCCGTGGCTAATGTCAAACATCGACCACGCCTAATGCTCATTAGCCACGGATGGACCGCGGCTAATGATCATTAGCCGCGGATCGACCGTGCCTAATGCTCATTAGCCACGACCAGTCTATCGGCAGTGGCTAATGAGCATTAGCCACGGCTCTAATCGTGGCTAGTTTAAACATATAGCCACAACAGTCACCATCGTTAATGTTTAAATTTTTTAAAAATAAATTAGAAAATCAAAAAAATCATGTACAATTAAAATTCCCAGAATAATATATAGCCACAAATACCCATGTATCAGCATCACAATCCAAATGGAAAAATAAAATAGTATTACCAAAATTCCTGGAAAAAGAATCAACAACAACAACTCAGTATCAACAATACATATATATACAAAACCATCATACCATCATCATCTCACCATCATCAACTCATGTATCAAATCATATATACAAAACGAAAAAGTCAAAGTCTCACTGATCTCCATAGACTCGACCCTTTTGGCCGTCACCGTCATTTCCAGTCTCCAGGTCTCTGTCATCTATATGCAATTCCTGAAAAATAGTTCATTAAAAATAACAAATCATATTTACACATGCGTGCATTTATAAACACATTTGTTACTGATGTGAGCAGCAGCTGTTGCGATATATCGTAGCATCTGCAGATGGGGCCAAAAAAATATCTCAAGCCCCCTTTAAAGGAAAAATATCAAAATACACATGATTTGAGGTATTCTTACGAAAGTGCTAAGTTTAAAGGGACAAATATCAAAATACGAAAGATTTCACGTGGATGTTCTATAGAATCCTTTCACGATGAGAATACTCATATCATTACTTGATTTGCAAGTTGGGGTTATGTCACATGGATGTTCGACCTAACTTTTGCTGACTTCTATTCCTAAGGCATCGCAATCTGTCCTCAAAACTCTAATTATCTCAAATAATGTATCTAATTTGATCGTAGAAGATTTAGGTCAAGAACATCCCGGTTTCCCTTGACATATTGGTCATTAGTATTGTAAGTACATGAAGCTAATGTATCTAAACTTTATAGATGGAACACCGGAAGATTGAAATTCAAATTTTTTTATAAACTAGCATACATGCATGCCCAGGATACTACTACAAATCCAGTAATCTAATACTGTAATAAAGACATACATTGGCGTGAGTATGCTTTAGCGATAACAAAGAGTTCTAAATCTTTTCTGGTGAGGTTCCGAGCCTCGGTAACCAACCGGCGCCTTATTTGATTCACCTCGATGAGTTTTCCTTCACAATCCACAAGCCATTCGTAGACTCGAACCGACCTCCAAGCATTTCTATTGCTTGAAGGGAGGAGAAGGAAAAACCATGCTGGAAGAGCTTAGGCTCTTTTATTAGGTAATATCTGTACAAGCAACGAGAGGATAAACACTTAGTTGCAACTCCTTGCAAGAATAGATTCAATGGTGCAAAGAGAGCTTGTAATTACATCCTATTAATAGGCTTAAGAGAGGGTACAACCATTCATCTAACCTCCCTTTTGAAAAAAAAGAGCCTAATTAGACTTTTGATTTCCATTTTAAAACACATGAAACATGGCTTAATTTCAGTTCAAAATAATGCTGTCATTGCTAACCTCATTTAGCTAGTAACAATCATTTAATCTTGGATGAAATTTTTACCTCATGGTAAAATAGCTGCACTTTGCAGCAGTAAATACTCAGTGTCGGCAGCCCTTAATGGCCGTCGTTGGCCGGCCAAGGGGCCGCCCTTGGCCGGCCAAATCCAGCCTCTAGCAGCCAGCCAGAGGCAGCTCTGGACGACCGCCAGAAACTAATTTGGCTGCGGCCAGAGACAGTTTTGGGCGGCAGCCAGAGGCTGCTTTAGCTGCGACCAAAGACAGCCCTAGCCACGGCTTTGGTCGCAGTCAGTGGTAGCCACTGGCTGGCTGGCCAATGGCTACCATTGGTCGTTGAGTCTCCCATGTTTCTTTGTGCTTTCGTTTGAGGTGTTCGTGACATTTCATGCGCTCTTTACGTGCTCGCAACACCTTGTGACACGTTTGTTTCCTCTCTAACGATCACGTGCTGTAACGACTGGTTTCCTTGTATCTGAATTTATTATAATATAATATATGTTTTGGTGGATTTTCTCCTCTTGTGTGGTTTTCGTCTCCGTAGTTTTCATTTTCGATCGATTCGTCGTATTTTCTCATTTCTTCCTTAGGATCGTCGATTTCGAAGTATGTCACTCGTGACGGACTTCATAACGGTCATATCTAACTATTAGATCAAGCCTAGGAGTCTTAGGATTCGATCCCGGAGCTCCGCGCTCCGTATCGGAACTTTTGGTGCTCATTAGCCGGTATAAGAAGGGGCACCGACCGACTAGATGACGATCCAGTCGGTCGGCAATCCTTCTTGGACCGACTAGTGAGCTTTCTAAATTTCTCAGGAGTTACTGTTTATCGTTAGTCGGTCTAAGAACGTTGGTTGACCGACTAGGTTGCAAACTAGTCGGTCAGCAATGCTTCTTTAACCGACTAACACATCATCTTAATTTTAGTTGAGTTACTGTTTACTCTTAGTCGGTCTAAGAACGTTCATCGACCGACTAGTTTCTAAACTAGTCGGTCAGTACTTGTTCATGGACCGACTAACTCTAAATCCTATTTTCGTTCAGGAGTTACTGTTTACACTTAGTCGGTCTGCGTTGGTCGACCGACCGACTAGTTTCCAAACTAGTCGGTCAGTGGTTGTTCTTTGACCGACTAACCTGTGTTAAAACCCTAATTTCTGGGCAGCCGCCAGCCTAACCTATTTAAACCCAACCCAAACATTTTCTTCTCCCTCAACACGATCCAAAACCCTAAAATCTTCCCCCTTGAGCCCCCATCTTCCTCCAAGCTTCAATCCTTCATTCCAAGCCCTAAATCCATCATCCAATCCGTCCATTCACTCTATCTACCACTCATCTTCTCCAAAATCTCACCAAATCCATCAAAATCCCCAAAATCCCCCAAAAACCCTAGTTTCCTCAAACTTCTCCATTGGCTTCCAGATCTGGTCCTAGGGTTCCCCGGAGTGTTTCTTCCGCCTCCTCTCGGTAAGAAATCGATCTACCGTTGTTTTCTTATCCTATTGTAATTTTTATGAAACCCTAATAAAATACTTGTGTTTTGATGATTGTTTCCCATAACAGCGATTCCCCGTAGGCTAGCATCCGCGGAACGAACTTTCGTAACCGTCATCCCCGGTGATAGGCAAGTGAAACTTGCTACCCTTGTTGTTTAGGCCGTGCTTAGGCCATTACCTTGCTTTAGCGTAAAAGAGACTAAACGGTGAAAGGATAGCCGTTTAGACGCCATTGACCTAGCTTGACAACGAAGCTTGGTCCGTCACCCTCATCATGCTCATATGTCACGTTTAAATTCCCTTAACGGTACGCAATTATCTGTTCATGGCATTGCATAGTGATTATTTGTCGTGATTGCGTAGCACACGCTACAATCCCATGTTTCCTGGCTCGTGTTCCAGAAGCGAGCCCTGTAGTTGGAAACCCCAACGCTCGAATGTCAACACACACTTATTTTCCTGGCTCGTGACCAGAAGCGAGCATAATGAGTTGGAAACCCCAACGCTCGTCATATGTGGGTGGGGTAAGAGATAAGCGGACTGAGCCCGAGTGGCTTGATCAGCCACTCCGGCCAGCAGGTGAAATCTCTAGTGTTTAAGTGATTGATAGTGATAGAGATAAACGAGCTGGCCAGTAAGTGGACTCTCTATGCACTAAGTGTTCAGTGTTAAGTGTTCAGTGTTAAGTGTTAAGTGATAAGTGATAAGTGATAAGTGATTAGTGAATTGGTAGCTTTTGCTACACCGTGCATGCTTGGCACTCTTTTAAACTGTTGCATCATATTCAACTGTCATGCCATTGTTTAACAATTAAATGCTAGGTTGTTAGTCACTTTCAGTTTCCTTGCCCAAGTCTTTTTAGACTTGCTGACATGTGCCCCTTTCTCTTTTGGGTGACGCATGTTAGACCTTGAGCCTGAGTTGCCCGCTGAGGGTGAGGTGTTTGCGGACGCCGAGCTTGAGCCCGTGTTGGACGGGGAGTACGTGGACACTGGGGACCAGTCCTAGTGTCTTCGTGTGTTTTACTTTTGTCAGATAGTTGTTTTGTTATCGGTGCGTAGCACCCATACTCTGTTATGTTGTTGCTTTTGGTTTGGCCTTGTTCTGGGCCCTTAGACTCTTTCTTTAGCCTGGTGGCTTTTCTGTGATGTTGAATATTTTGTGGACAAACTTTGGGATTGGTGTTTCTTATCCGTCTCTTATTATTATTGTTGTTGTTTCGATTGCAATTACAGGGACCTGCTTATACTAAATTGACGCTTATCGGGGTTGGGGCTTCACCGCTCCACTCCCGTGCGGACCTTTTCACGTCTCGCCTCCATTTTAGGGTAGCGGGTCGTGACACGTGCTCGTAATTCTTTGCGACACGTTTAGATTCTTCTCTATCGACTCTTGTGATCAAAGTGCTCTCTAATGATCACAACTCTTGTAATCGAGATCACAACTCCTGTTATCAATCCATCGTATATCGCATATACATAAATTTTATTCCTTCACTTTTCGTGACGAGCCATCATGTGTGTCATATTAATGGACCGATTCTTACTTTTGTAGTTACACGATCTCATCGTGTCATAGATCGGTAGTTGTGCTAGCTACACGTGCCGATCCCTGTTTCGGAATCGCCATTATCTGGTTAGCGTGAGACTGTAATATTATGGACCAAAATTTGGGCCTTAATTGACAGATACCGTACAGTCTGGTCTCTTCGTGATGACTATGTCGCTAAGATGTCTAGTGTATGGATATTGTCAAACCATATTACACCTTAATTAAATGCCTTGAGTCATATGTGATCCTATACTTCAGCGGTTGGATGACACAAGTTCATCACTTAACCTAGCCAGGGATTTCACTATGGATCCATTGATTCCCTATGATACTAACCTTCCATACTAGAGAAGACGAATCACGTCTAGATGGACACTCCCTTCGCACGTTTCGAACCATACCCAGCAAGTACCTATATATCGGGTGCAATGTCGATGTTTGGGAAAAGCCTAAGCATAGTTTCCCACATGCAAGGTCATTTAGCACATCTCTTTTAATAAGGACTACGATGCACCTATTGCCACCTGAGAGCTTCAGTTGACATTCAAAGTATGTTCACCGTATAGAAGCATCTCACCGAGTTGTTCTGTGAACTTGTTCTCTAACAAGCACATGTGCATTATTTAACGACGTCCTCACATCGAGTAGCTATGTGACCAGCCACTATTATATGGTATATATCAACGTACACTAGTCTCTCTAAAATGTCGATATCCAGCCTCGATATTCCTATGACCAGAAACAGTTAAGACATATGCTTAAGCGAACACATTGGGCCTCATTATCATGATCGCATCATGATCCCAATGTTTCTCACACAAGTCCAAAAAATTTATCCATGCGAGTTATTGAACACAACAACATACTTAGCAATGCAAAAAAGAACCACATAGTTAATGCATATACCAAACAACATACTATCATTTTAAACAAGATGCATCTTATAATTATAATAATTGTCTGAAGGGCATGCATTCCTACTCCTCCAAGCATCAAGTTAAGAAAGTTGATAATATGACGATCCCGTCCTGACAAAATCTATTATGCGCAATGCGTGCGTAAAACATGAGGCAACATATCCTAGAATAGAAAATATATGCAAAGAAGCAACAAAAAAATTATACAAAGTGTTAACCTTAATCATCAATGCAATTAGAAATTGATGTACTTTTCGAGTATGACGTAGGTGTCAAGGTGGCCAAATGGCCCGCCGGCCCGGAGCCCGGCCCGCCCGGCCCGGGTTTCGGCGGTCAACGCGAGCCGGGCTGTTGACCATGCCCGCCCGGCCCGCCCGGCGGGCCGGGCATTTTCCCGGCCCTCGGCCCGCCGGGCCCGCCGGGCCGCGGGCCCGCCCGGCCTGCCTCCCCTTCCCAACACCATTTTATGGCTGTTGGGGGGGTTTTTTGGTCATTTTGACCAAAATACCCCCCAAACATCTATAAACAGCTAAATTGGGGGGGGGGGGGTATTTTGATCAATTTTGACCAAAATGACCAAAAACAGCCCCAACAGCCATAAAACGGTCATATTGGAGAGTTATTTTGGTCTTTTGGGCTTAAGAAATCCTATAAATACCCCACCCATTCATACCAATATCTTCACAATTCTAAAATTCTCTACTCTCAAATTTCTCTATATTCTCAAGCTATTGCTCTCATCTCACGGCGCTCTCAAGATACGGCTGCTACCTCTAAACTTCCATATCTCAACTTTCAAGCTCCGTCTCCTGCAACCGACTCAGGGATCCGATCAGCTGCTAGACTGCTACCTCACTGCGGCTCTATCTGCAATCAGGTTCTGTTTATTATTAAATTAGCATAATGGCCGGATCAAACAACCCACGTAGATCTGTTACCGCTAATTTTAACACTGAAGAATATGGTTTTTTTCAAAATTTGCTGAACAACCCGATTGAATCACCGGACTTTCCGGAAATGACTCCAAATGAACAACAAGAATGGATCGATAGTAATAGCCCCATAGTGGATACACAAGGATTTTCTGCTTCTGCACACACTTCCACCCCTTCTGCTACTGCTGGCCCCACTGCTTCACAAGCAACCCAAAGCAGAAAACAGAAATCTGCTGTTTGGGATAACTATTCACTAGAAATAGTGCCTGGAAAAGGACTTTGGGCTTTTTGCAAAATCTGTAGATCAGATTTCAATTGCGCAGCCAAAGATGGCACAACACATCTGAAAAGACACACAGAAGCACATAAAAAAGAGAGGCTAGACAAACAACGTTAAACTTAACAGCTAATTCTAGCTCTTTGTCTGCTTTTTCGTATTCTTCTGACACAATGCGAAAGGAGATGGCTAGACTAGTTCTATGCCAAGAATTACCTTTAAGTTATGGGGAAAGCTCCTCAGTAGAACGTTTTAACCAAGTAGCACTGAACCCCGCATTTAAAAAGGTGCCTAGAAACACACTTAGAAGAGATGTTATGGCAGCTTTTGAAGCTGACAAAGCTAAAATGATTCAAACTTTTGCGGCCTTAACATCTAGGATAGCTTTAACGTCCGACATATGGACAACGAAATGGGGGTTATCCTACATATGTGTTACGGCACATTATGTAGACAACGACTATACTATTCATAAGATGATTATCGGTTTTAAATTGTTAGCTTTTGGTCATACTGGTGTTGTTATTGCTAATGCGATTATGCCTGTTATTCGTGAGTATGGCATTTCTGATAAAATCATTTCATTTACACTTGATAATGCATCTAACAATACAACTGCGATATCATTTTTAAAAAGACACCTGAACCCTGATCTGGACGGTCTTTTATTTCATCAGCGATGTGCTTGTCATATCTTGAACTTGATAGTACAGGATGAGCTTAAATTTGCTGCTGATTGGGTAGAAAAGGGTAGGAACCTTATGTTATACATACAGTCTTCTGCCAATAAGAGAAGTTTATACAGAGAAGTATGTAGAAATTGCCAACTTCCTTACCGGAAGTTTACATATAGCGTTCCACATAGGTGGAACTCAACGTATCTTATGATGCGTTGCTTGCTTAAAAACAAGATGCAGCTTAGTTATTTTGCTAGTACACACATTTCGTATGAGACGGATTTCAACCTTACTGATTTAGAGTGGAAAACAATTGAGCAGCTATGCGATTTTTTTGAGGGTTTTTATTATGCTACAAACAAATTTTCGGGTATGTATTACTCAACATCCATTTTAGGCCTTGGTCAATTGGTTATGATTTCAGACACTTTAGCTAGGTATAGAGGCACTACGGACACTACACTTATTCTTCAACCAATGATCGAAGAAATGGATACTAAGCTAGCAAAATATTAGAAGCATGTTCCTTTGCTTTATTCATTAGCTAAGGTTTTTGATCCAAGATTTAAAGAGGATTTAGTAGCTGGATTATTAGAAACCTTTTATGAAAACATGCAATTTGAAGTTGAAGATCATATAATGCATTTTAAAACTAGCTTAAGAGCTCTGTATGCGACGTATGAGGCTAGATATGGAACTTCATCAAACACTTCTTCTGTTCCTGCTAGTTCTAATATTACATGCAAACTGAGGCAGACTTTGGGGAAGAAAAAACAAAAAACTGTAGCTTCAGAAAGTTCGTCTAATGAGTTATCCAAGTATTTAGAAATTACTTATCCTTTCACTGAGGAAGAATTGGATGATCCAAATTTTGACATTCTGGGCTGGTGGAAAATGTATGAACCTAGGTTTCCAATTCTTACCATTATGGCTCGTGATCTGTTATCAAACTCTATTTCTACTGTTGCGTCCGATTCTGCTTTTAGTGCAAGTGGCAGGGTTCTAGTGACAGTAGATCAAGGCTTAAAGAAGATGTAGTTGAAGCGGCGGTATGTGCAAAGGACTGGTTTCATGCTGAAGACCGCCCGCAAGATAAAAAGGACCTTTCAGAAGATTCTGAGGATGAAGCGACTGACGATGAATGATTTTCTTTTTTTTTTCATGTATTGTTATTTTCTATCTTGTATTAGCTTGTAGAAGTCCTATGTGTTGGCCATTGTACGAGGGGTAAGGCTGGCCAATGTAAGTCCCCCCCGCAAAAAAATTTTAATTAATGAAATTTAAAGGTCAACCCGGGACCTTCGTGAATTTCGGGCTAAATTATCTGACTTAGTTTTATAAATAATATAAGTAAATTTAAATTTTTTTAAACTTTGTAAAATATTTTATAGGTCTTATAAATTTTTTAAAACTTTAATATCATTCTAAACTTATTTTTACTTCTTTAGAACAAGTTATAAGTAATAAAAAATTTGTTCTAAATAAGAAAACATTAGATAACAAGTATTTAAATTTTTTTAAAAATATATAAGACATATAAAATATTTTACGACTGCTAAAAAAATTTATAATGAGTTACTTGTTCTGAATGAGGGAGGCCTTTGGTCTCCCCTCCTTCATTACCCATTCATTAGGCCCCCATTACTTAGAGTAATGGGGACCCTTGGTCTCCTAGAGGCTTTTGGCCTCCCCACTATGAGATATATAAATAGAGCACCATGGCTCTTAGCTATGGTGACTTATTCTTTTGCTAAGAAATCTTGTCTCTTTCTCTCTTGAGTCCTATTACTCTCTAACACGTTATCAGCACGTTTGCACCCTTTTTCTTGAGCCTTTCTACCCTCAATCCATCCCAAAAATTTGTTACGCTCTTCTTACTTGTTACGCGCGAAGGAATCTCTTGTTGCGGCTCTACGTTTTGGCGTTCCTATTGTGCGTACTCGGAGCGTGGGATTTTATATCTACGGATCTTCTCATTTTTCGATCGTCCCTAGATTTATAATCTAGAGGTAATTTCCGTAAACCCCGTAGATAAATACGAATAAAATTTGATTTGGCAAGTTAGTTGATCATGCATTTTGATGAAACTATAAATTTCACCAACATGGACGGGAAATAATTAAATAATAGTATATAATTTCAGAATTCTGTTAAATAGATATGGCAATGTATAATCTAGTGCACGGATAGGTGGGGATATCACACTGGAAGGATGGGGTGATATATCGTGTGCATTCCAAAACAAACACAGTAGGGAATTCATTGTATACCATGAGGATATGTATACTTTATTGTCTTTGTCATTCTTTTGAAAAGCTAACCACTAAAAATCTTAAGGTATTGAATCATGATTTCATGTAATTTATCTTGCACATATAAGTCGGTGTTTTTCTTTGTTATAATAGCCTGTTAAGTCATTCAACCATCTCAGTGCACTTTTCTGATTCTCTGAGAAACTTCATGTTTGGTTAGTGGGCCGTCTTTTGTGCTTTATGCTGAAGAGCTCTTGCTTTCTGCAATTTTTCATCTTCCTGTCACTTCTTGGGAATCGTAAATATGGGACTATGTAATTATCTTTGGCTAAATTTCACAAAACTACATTCAACTTTTACACTTCCTGAAAAACTACTCTCAACTTCATAATTTATGAAAAACAAAAATAAACAAAAAAAAAACTATCTCAAACTGTCTATACCCAGTTAGGTCCCCTAACTGTTATGAATGTTACAAGTTTACATATCAAGTTTACATATTCAATGAAAACAGCACAAAAACTTGGTTTTCATGCATTCATCAGGATGTCAATAAAAGTAGACATAAAGATTAAACCAAATGGAAAATAAAAAGAAAATTATAATACGGGGTTTCTGGGCGCTGACGCTGGCCGACAACAGTAACAGATGGGGTGGAATTTGAGGTGACAGACTTAGTGTTTTTGGGATTGTTTACATTCCACAACCCAAAAATGGGCTTAATGGCTGATTTTGTTTAAATTCAATCAAATTGATTATTTTGTTGTTGGGCCTGCAGCCCACTTGTGCCTATCAATAACTAAATAAATTAATTGGGCCTGCAGCCCCAATTCCTTAACGGTTATTATTTTTTCCCACTAAATAATGGCCTGAAGCCAATTACTTAAAGGGATTATCCTCTATGTTAAATCACAAATAATTTCTATAGCCCATGTTGACAACTTTATTTAAACATCGCTTTTGCAAATTATAATCTATGGTTTACTAGGACTCTATTTTTCAAAATATAATTATCTTAAAGATCCTGAGACCGCTCTGCCGTTAGTCAACTAACCTAACGGTGTATGACGTTTCCACGTGGTCTACAAGATATTTATATTTTCTAGTTTCCCTTACCATATGTTTTGCTTGAGATATATGCGTGGTTGTTTACTTTTATGCCCGTAGCATATTTAGAACTGCGTGGATGTTTAAATCAGTAAAAATGTGTTTTTCGGGATCGGCCATTGTATACCTATTTACTTTCATTGCACTTTTATTTTCTTTTGAGAGAATTTGTAAGTGAGGAAATTTGTATTTAAAAGCCAATGCTCGATGCAACAGCACATAGAATTGATGAAAACTCCTTCAATGGATCATGATGTCGGTCAATGTGCTTGGCTAAGTTTGCTGGACCAACCTAGCTTGACTGGGTAACAAGTGGTCCTGGCTTAGTCAATTCCCTGGCCGCGTCTGCTGGACCGCAAGGAGTCGATTCATGACTGTGTAAGCCAAAGCTCGGTGCAACAGCATATGAAGACGAAGATAATGGGACCCACTTTGGGTTTCCGAAGTTGTATTTTTTTTTCCTTTTATGGACTGTAAACAAACTTTGGACTGTTTATTTTTGGGTATCTGGCCGATCCCCGCATTTTTACTTGTTTATTTCTTTATGCATGAATTTTGAATTTTAATTAATTCATGCTCATTTTAAAATACGTAGATAAATGGCAAAATTGGCAAGCGTCGATTTCGAGGTCCTTGATTCTGCAGGGACAAATTACCTGAGTTGGCGAGTGGACCTGAAGTTCCACTTGCGTTCAATGGCCCTCCTTGAGTCCATTTTGGCTCCTTCCTCGGCCCCAGCAGCGGCCGAAGCTTCTGCTACAGCTAGCAGCAGCCCCACAACCACTGTATCCGATGTAGATAAGGCGAAAGCCATAATCTACATTAGGAAGCATATAGATCGGACCTTAAAGGCCGAATACTTAACGGTTGAGGACCCGAAGGACCTGTGGACAGCACTGGAAGCACGGTATAAACATCAAATTGATGTTATATTACCCCGTGCCAGTTATGAGTGGGAAAACCTCAGACTTCAGGACTATAAGTCCGTCGCTGAGTACAATTCTGCACTTCATAACATCACCTCACGCCTGAAGTTGTGCGGTGAAGAAGTGACAGAACAACGCATGTTGGAAAAGACATTTACCTCGTTTCACGAGAAAGATGCAATCCTCATGCAGCAGTATCGTGAACGCAATTTCACGAAATTCTCCGATCTGATCTCATGCCTACTTAGGGCAGAGCAGAATCGAGACTTACTGCTTGCAACTCATAACTTACGTCCAGCTGACACTGCCCCTATCCCTGAAGCCCATCATGTTTCTCCCCAGAAGTGGAAAAACAAGAGGAAGGCTAAAAACACTAAAGGGAAAGCTATAATGAAGCAACCAAGAGGTGCAGCTCCCCAGACAAACAAAAACAATAAGGGAAAAAGAAATTTCACTTGGAAGCGAAAGAACACCGAGCAAGTGTCACTTCCAAAGAAGAACTGGGAGGATAAATGCCATAGATGCGGCACGACTGGCCATTGGTCCAGAAACTGCCGCACTCCTCACCACCTCCAGGATCTATACCAGGCGAGCCAGAAGTCTCTACCTGAAACAAACTTGGCGGCTGTTCAGCCACCAACAATGTTTACTGCAAAAGACTTCGAGAACGACGACCTTCTCGATTGAGCACCATCATTTATCTATGCTTTTTAGAATTCAATGTATCTTCATCTTTATTTGCTTAAGTACGAACTTTTATTTTCGAATGAATGTTTACATTTTCGCTCAAATAAATTTTCGTTTTTGCTTATATAGATGATGTCTGAGTGCCTAGTGGACAGTGCCTCAACGTACACAATCCTTCGCGATCATTGCTATTTTAATAGCTTAAATAAATATGACGGTCCTGTTATCACAATTTCAGGACTGTCCCAAATAATCGAAGGATCTGGTGAAGCAATTATATTGCTCCCATATAACACAAGACTTCAAATAAAAAATGCATTATTCTCTCCTAAATCAAATAGGAATCTCGTAAGTTTCAAGGATTTCCGTTTAAACGGATATCACTTAGAAACCAGAGATGAAAATACGGTAGAATATCTGTATGTAACTCGTCAGAAAGATGACCGGAAGATCATCTGCGAACGATTCAAGTGACTCCCGTCGGGTCTCTACCAAACATACATTCAACCAATAGAAGCCAATATGACTGAGCACCAGACGTGCCAATCACTGCCAGAGTTCCAACTTTGGCACAATAGACTTGGTCACCCTGGAACAGCAATGATGCGCCGCATCATCACTAAATCCCGTGGACACAAATTGAAGAACCTGAAGATTCTTCTAAAGGGTGAATTTCCATGTCTCCCTTGTTTTAAGGGAAAACTAATAACGAGACCATCCCTCCTGAAAGTGGGATTAGAGTCTCCTGGCTTCCTTGAGAGAATTCATGGTGACATTTGCGGGCCTATTCACCCCGCAAGTGGCCCATTTCGGTACTTCATGGTACTGATTGATGCATCAACCAAATGGTCTTATGTGTGCCTCTTGTCCACCCGCAACCTAGCTTTTCCAAAGCTATTGGCACAAATAATAAGGTTGCGTGCTCATTTCCCCGATAACCAAATCAAGAAACTACGTCTTGATAATGCGGGAGAATTTACTTCACAAGTCTTCGAAGACTATTGCCGGGCAACGGGTATTGAAGTTGAACATCATGTAGCACATGTTCACACCCAAAACGGATTAGCTGAGTCCCTTATAAAGAGACTCCAATGGATTGCACGTCCATTGCTTATGCAATCCCAGTTGCCTGTGGATGCTTGGGGGCATGCTATTTTACATGCCGCATCACTTATTAGGATAAGACCCTCTGGAGGTCATACTTTATCCCCGATGCAACTAGCATATGGCGCACCTCCGGATATCTCTCATTTGAGAGTGTTTGGTTGTGCGGTATATGTCCCAATAGCACCACCGCAGAGGACCAAAATGGGTCCTCAGCGTCGTCTAGGTATATATATTGGGTTTGATTCGCCCTCTATTATCAGATACCTTGAACCCCTGACGAGTGACGCATTCAAGGCACGTTTTGCAGACTGTGAATTTAATGAGAAATTTTTTCCAAAACTGGGCACACAGTCTAAGAAGCCAGAAGCTTCTGAGACCATTAGTTGGGACCAGAAGTCTTTGTCCCTATATGATCCGCGTACTAATCTGTGTGAAGATGAGATCCTGAAGATCCTTCACATCCAGAATACAGTACATCTTTTACCGGATAAATTCACGGACAACCAGAAGATTGTCCGTTCACACGTCCCTGCTGCCAATACGCCAGCTAGGATTGACATCCCCATAGATGGATGCAGCCCACCGGCAGCAGAATTGGTTGTACCTCAAATGAAAAGAGGACGCCCACCAGGTTCAAAAGATAAAGTTCCTCGAAAGAGGAAGACTCCTGGCGATACTAAGATTATCCCTCCACAGGATGCTGAGCTCAGACCAGCTACTTCTCCCCTCCTGATTTCCCCAGCAGAGGAAACAATAGGAGAAACATCATTAAATTTTGTACGTACTGGAGAAGTACTGGACAGAAATAGCATAGTCGTCGACGACGATTTTGCGTTCGATATTGCCGTTCACGTCACTAAATATGACGATGACGTCGAACCACGATCTCTAGCGGAATGTAAACGCAGAGATGATTGGCCAAAGTGGGACGAGGCAATAAGAGTAGAGCTGGACTCACTCTTGAAACGCAAAGTCTTTGGACCAGTAGTCCAAACACCAGTAGGTGTAAAACCTGTGGGATATAAGTGGGTTTTCATAAGAAAAAGAGATGAAAATAATGTGATCGTTCGCTATAAGGCACGTCTTGTAGCCCATGGATTTTCCCAAAGACCGGGGATTGATTACGAAGATACGTATTCCCCGGTCATGGATTCGATCACCTTCCGATTTTTAATCAGCCTAACTTCTCTGGAAAGCCTAGAAATGCAGCTCATGGACGTTGTGACTGCATATCTATATGGCGATATAGATAAAAATATCTATATGAGACTTCCTGATGGGTTTAATCTACCCCCAGAGATGAAAGAGATACCTCGGGACGTATTCTCTGTAAGGCTACATAGATCATTATATGGTCTAAAATAATCGGGCAAGATGTGGTATAACAGACTAAGTGATTTTCTTGCACAGCAAGGATTCACGAATAACGAAGTCTGCCCGTGTATCTTTATCAAAAGAACGGGAACAGGATTTGTCATCATAGCTGTATATGTAGATGACTTAAATCTCATAGGATCTCCTGCAGAGATCAAAGAGATATCTGAAAGCCTTAAACATACTTTTGAAATGAAATACCTAGGCAAAACAAAGTATTGTCTTGGCTTACAGATAGAACACCTAAGAGGTGGAATCCTATTACACCAATCTAATTATACAAAGAAACTTCTACGCAAGTTTCATATGGATAAATGTCATCCTTTAGGTACTCCTATGGTCGTAAGATCACTAGATGTACATAAGGACCCCTTCCGGCCACTGGAAGAGGGGGAGGAGATACTGGGTCCTGAAGTACCATACCTCAGTGCCATTGGAGCACTTCTATATCTGGCTAACTGTACGCGTCCCGATATAGCGTTTACAGTTAATCTACTAGCCAGACACAGTGCTGCGCCCACAAAGCGCCACTGGAACGGAGTAAAGCATCTTCTGCGATACCTTCAGGGTTCCATTGATCTTGGACTTTACTACCAGAGAGGTGCCTCCCCCAAATTGTTTGGTTATGCTGATGCAGGTTATCTCTCTGATCCGCACACGGCAAAATCTCAAACAGGTTTTGTATTTACCTACGGAGGTACTGCTATCTCTTGGAGATCGGTAAAACAAACCACTACTGCTACATCTTCTAACCATGCAGAGCTCATCGCGATCCATGAGGCGAGCAGAGAATGTTTTTGGCTACGCTCCGTCGTCCAACACATCCTCCAATCCACTGGCCTGAAGACCAGTGATCTGGAGCCTACTGCCCTATTCGAAGACAACGCCGCATGCATTGCTCAGCTTCAGAAGGGCTACATCAAAGGCGACAGGACAAAACACATTTCTCCCAAGTTTTTCTGGACACACGAGCAGAAGAACGACAAGCAGATTGAAGTTCGACAGATCCAGTCATGCAACAACTTAGCTGATCTTTTTACTAAGGCATTGCCTAAATGTACTTTTGTAAAGCTTGTAAAGAACATTGGTATGCGACAGTTGAAAGACCTGCAAGCCTGAAGCTTGTACGGATCAGGGGGAGTAACATGTGTGTTGCACTCTTTTTCCTTAAGCTGTTGGGTTTTCCCACTGTGTTTTCCACAGCTAAGGTTTTAACGAGGCAAACACAATTACTCTGGATCCAGAAGTATCCACCCCTTGCCTCAGTAGCTGAGACCGAAGTGATGAATGTGTAAGGGGGAGTGTTATGAATGAGGGAGGCCTTTGGCCTCCCCTCCTTCATTACCCATTCATTAGGCCCCCATTACTTAGAGTAATGGGGACCATTGGTCTCCTAGAGGCTTTTGGCCTCCCCACTATGAGATATATAAATAGAGCACCATGGCTCTTAGCGATGGTGACTTATTCTTTTGCTAAGAAATCTTGTCTCTTTCTCTCTTGAGTCCTATTACTCTCTAACATTACTATTATTTTTACAGATTTTTTAAATTTTTTAAATTTTTTTAAATTTTTTTAACCCTTAAAAACGGGCCGGTCCGGGCCCGGCCCGCTTGGCCCGAGCCCGTCGGGCCGCGGGCCACGGGCCGGGCCGGGCCGGCCCGATGGCCGCCTTGACGTAGGTGGCTTCATATGTACTGTCACATTATTCTCTATATTTATTTGTTTACCCATTCCTCACGAATCCGAACTAAACAATTTGAAAGCAACAAGGACAACGTAGGAAATTTTCAGTTTCTACTGCATCATTTGTTGTGGGAAACACTTAGGTGAACATGTTCCGTTCTCATTTTCACCAACGAATGCTTCAATTACATTTAAGAAATCCCAAGTCTACTTCAGACAAGAGCAATGATACTCAGACCCATGATGGGCAAATGTAGATAAATAAGAGAGGTTTGGGTCCTTTTATTTTTTTAAAGTTCGACTTACTAATCATAGCTCGGTGCCTGTTGATCTTGAATGTCAAAATCATTACTTCTCAATAAAACTCACACTACATATCACTGCTCTCAGATCAATTACCATAAAGAGAGTAGAAAAAGGTAAGCAGAAAAAGATATCATTGTCTGTGTATAGTATTAGCAACATTGCATGATCAGTAGACCGTTACACTGCAATAGTGCTAAAAGTTTTTTTTAATACATGCATTTTAAAGTGCGTGTTGTGCCTCGATCTCTCGGCTCCCAAGAGGAAAGGAGGAGAGAGTGCCAACCGAGCAATTGCTCGGTGAATAGTGCTAAAAGTTAAAAGAGAACAAGCAGTTTCTTGCAGCTGATGCTTCTGCGCAGAAGCTGCTTCTGGAAAAAGCAATTTCTGCTGCTCAAACCGGTGGGGTGTTTTTTTTTGGGGTGGGTTTGTGTGTGCGCGCTTGCTTGCGTTAAGATCAAGATTTGGTTTTTTTGTAGGTGTGCATGGCTTGAGCTAAACCCAAAATTAAGTATTTCTTTTAGTGATATTAAATTCGATATTTTGACTTGTTTAATATTTTATGTTATACTGTCTAACTTAATGAATATTATTTTTTTGGTAGGGTCAAGGTGACGACGATGGCTCTTCAGGCCAACGCCAAGAGGATGACGGTGACGTGGGAGATTAATGAGTTTATAATTTTTTTTGTTTATTGAAAATATGGACAATTTGGAATATTCTTTGTATGATTTTTAATATTTAATATGTGTATTTGTTGTATATGTGGACAATTTGTGTTTATTGAAATTGTGGACAATTTGGCCCTGTACATTTCATGCATATGAATTTGTTGTCTTAATATATGTTTACTAATTTTTATATAGTGTGGATTTTTTTATTGTGTACGAGGATTTATGTGAATTTATTTTATTGTAAACAAGGATTTCTACGATTTTAGTTATTAAAAAATTTATAAAACTATCAGCCACAGACAAATCTGTGGCCGATAGTTATAATCTGCCACGGATTTGTCCGTGACCTATAGCCATCGGCCATGCAAATTGCGTGAACATAATTTGTGACCGATGCCTATCGGCCCTGGACAAATCCGTGGCGGATTATTATAACTATCGGTCACAGATTTGTCCGTGGCTGATTTCCGTCGGCGACGGAATGTGTACAAAATCAGTGGCCAATTCCTTTTGCCACGTATTCTGTGCACACAATCAGTGGCTGAAAGTATAATCAACCACGGATATATCCATGGCCGATAGCCTACTGCCATGGATTTTGTGTACATTACGGGCATGGATGATGGCGATAGGCAACGAACATATCTGTGGCTGATGTTTACTTTCGGCCATAAAGTCGTTCGTGGCTGAAAGTTTTATAATTATTTTAAAAATTTAAGTTGTTGGATGAACGTTTTAAGCCACAGACATATCCGTGACTTATATCAACATTAGCCACAGATATGTCCGAGGCCGATGTTTTTAATATTATTTTAATTTTATTAACGGCCACGGTTTTCCGTGGCCATTATTCCGTGGCTGAATATCGGCCACGGAAATGTTTGTGGCCGAAAGCCCGTTTAGCCAGCACGCTATCGGCCACGGACCTTCAGCCACGGAATTGTTTTTTGTCCGTGGCTGAAAGTCTTCAGCCATGGACTATGTCCCTTCAGTCACGGATATGTCCGTGGCTGAAGGGTGGTTATGTATGTTATTTTTGTGATTCAAATCCCATGTGATTTGGTTTCCAGGCGATTCGGTTGAGTAGCATGCTACTCGACCGACCTGCATGTGCAGCAGAAAACAGAGAGCTGTGGGGTGGTTTTCCCACGACTCGGGCGACCTCCTACTCGGTCGAGCTGTCAGAAGGATTTTGAAGACTGAGCAGACAGTAAGTTTGGGGAAGTTTTCCCCTTGGCTCGGGTGACTCCTACTCGGTCGAGTAGGAGGATACTCGGTCGAGCAGCAAGCTCCTCGACCGAGCAACAGGAAGCCTCTGTCTGCCTGAGCAGACAGAGAGTTTTGGCTACATCAGAGGGAAGACCAACGCGGGCCGAGTAGCTATGCTACTCGACCTAGTCAACACGTTGTCTCCAGCGATTATTTTAGGGCGCGTCAGCTCGACCGAGCAGGCCGAGCTGACAGCCGACTTGGGCCGGGTCTGCGCGGGCCCAGCCACGAGAAGGAGCGGCCAGATCTTGTTTTATCAGGGTTGGGGGATTGAATTTAAACCTAACTATTGTTTTAGCCTAAGTTAAGACTCTATTGGTTTTTTAGAGTTTTGGAGATCCTCTTGTAAGGACCGTTTACCTTGTAATACTAACAACAAACACTCTAGAGGGTGGGTGAATAGAGTAATGGCAATAAATTGTGCAATTAAAATTTAACTTGCAAATGCGGAATAATAAATGCAAGAGGAATTAATCAACACAATCAATCCAAACGCAAACACAAGATATTACTCTGGTTCCCCAAACTTGGGTACATCCAGCCACACCAATATTCACTATATTTTCCACAAAGAGAAGTGAATACAAATCCCACAAAGAGATACCTCACACAGAGGATTTTGTCCTACACAAGAACCAAACCAACCATACACAAGGGTCTAACTTCCACACAGAGAATTACTAACTCCCACACAGAGAATTAGGGTTAGCCCTACACTAGGACACCAAACTCCCACAAAGAGAGTCACTCACACAGAGAGTTATTCCCACAAAGAGAATATCTAATTCCCAAAAAGAAAATTAGGGTTTCAAAGAAGCACAAAGTAAAACAAATACTCATACATATGCCTTGAGATGCTTACTCATAGATGAATGCAAGGCATGGTAGAGGATCTCCAAGTGATGAGATTTGCTTGAATAGCACTTGGATGATTTCACTTGAGCTTGACTTCAATACATGAAGGAGATTTAGAGCTCTAAGGGGGAAATGAGAGAGTTTGAGAGTGGCTTAATCAATCTCTAATGATTTTCAATAGCATCAAGAAGTTCCAATGAACTCAGCCCTCTCATATATATAGAAACCCTATAGGAACTCTTAAAAGCCAAGAAAACAGCCAAAAACAAAAATCTGCAACAGCTAGATTTTGGGCTGAAATGTCACTGACAGTCGACTGATGAACAAATGGCAGTCGACTGTCCAACGACTAAATAAATCCCAACGGCTATAATCCGAGCCTCGACAGTCGACTGATGAAAACGATACAGTCGACTGAAAACAGGACATACGCCTGAAAAACCTTCAGCAGGCGACTGCTGCAGGGGACGGAATAAAGCAGAGAGATGCACTCTTACTCCCAGTATGCATACATGCGACTAATGAACAAGGTACAGTTGACTGTAAAGTAGACAGGCGACTGTTTATCATTCATCAGTCGACTGCTGTAGGGGATGGAGAAAAACAGAGAGTTTCATCGTTCGCACTTACGCCTTTCAGACGACTGTTTACCATTTTGTAGGCGACTGTAAATACTTCATCAGTCGACTGATTCGAAAAGCTCAAGTAGAGTCAATAAAAGGTTGACTTGAGCAGTGCATCACAGTCGACTGTAGAATGCTCGACAGACGACTGGAATCACCCAGTCGACTGTACAACCTTCAGCAGGAGACTGTTGGAGAGCCAGAGACTCCAATTGAGTCTTTGGGCAAGATGAACCTATTGGATTGGATTCTATGATAATCCTAAGGCTCACTAAGATGGTTAAATGCATATGCATGAATGAGTAGATCCCATCTCTCAAGGCATTACATTAAACCTAGACTCAAAAAGGAGAAAAGCAATAAATGAAATATTACATGGATTACATTGCTGTTTCTTAGAGTCTATGACTTCAATATTGATGCCTTGATGCTTCCCATCATCTCCAAGCTTTGGCACCCCTTGTGTTCAAGCTTTGGCCTCTCTCCACTTGATGGCCATCCTTGCATCAAGTGTTTAGTCTCCAAAAATGATATTCTTGAAATGTAACTATGAGACTAAAACAATAGAGTCGTTAGCAACAACATAATGTTGTGATCATCATCAAAATAACATTGGTATGAAACACCAATACTCAACACCTCTTGCTGCCCCATTGGAGATTGGAGAGAGTTTTAGGGTTAGTGTTCTTGAGAGAAAGGTTTGGTTTTTCCTCCTCCTCTTCTTCCATTGATTTCTTCCTCTTGAGTGGATTCGTGAGGGCTTGTTCCGTCTGACAAGTTATTACTCACACGTGAGGAAGCGAGTTTGTAACCCTAATTGTTTGGATCTCTCTACTAGTGGAATCGTCTCGGATCGGATTGCTGGATGTAGGTTGTTTACAACCGAATCAGGGTAAATTCTCTTGTGTCTGCGATTGATTTATTCGTTGATGTGATTCGTTTGATACTTTCTATTGCAAGGTCATTTGGGAATTTTGTTGTATCATTGGGATTAGATTTTTGCTAGCTCTATATTCCTGATCAGTTTATTAGGGTTGGTTTCCGCATTGTTCCCGAGGCGATTTGGAATTTTCCCCAACAATGTAGTAGTGCATTTCTCCCTAATAGTTTCTCCTCAAAAAAATATGAGAATTTTTAATCCTAAAAATTGATTATTAGAACTTTTAATCCTGATCATTGATTATTCTAAATCAAATCTGAGTCATACTTCTATACCAATCCTTCTGTTCCAATCAACATCTGCATTCAAATAAAAAAACATCCATATTTATAATAGATAATCGCAAGATGAGAAGACAACAATAACTTGATTGAATCACAAAAATGATACCAAATGCCAACGAAACCTGTTTCTCACAAGTGCAATGTAACATTCAAACTACAATATTATGATTCACAAATTACAATTCAAACAATTTCCTGTTAATTTCTATGTATATCGACATATATAGAATTGATTTAGGCTGCTTTCTGAAGCACCGAAGGTGCAAATACCTTCATCTTGTTCTTGATTATACACCTATCAAGTAAAAAATTCACACCATTAGAAATAATATGTTCTCTCTATGAACTCGATAGATGCATGGCCGAAAATAAAATGATAAGCTTAACCAAACTCTTGATATGTACGCACTACGCTTGTTGGGCCAGCCTCATGTGAGCCCTCCCAAAGAGATAGCATGCGGCGGCGCCGATGGCGGCGAGGACGGCGACAAGGAGGACCAACTGCGGCGATACGCCGTTCTCTGGCATGAACCACATGATCTGCTGACCAAACCGAAACAGCGGACAGCAATTTAGAACCATGCATGGCATCAACGGGTACTGATCTTACCAGATATCGGGTGGGAAACCTACCTCTTGGTATAAAGTCCGAATCCAATAAGGAAGAACCTGGGCTGGGGCACTGCGATCCTCCGACGGAGCTGAGAGAGAGAGAGAGAGAGAGAGAGAGAGATGATCATGGGCCAAATTCAATTTGTGTGTTCTCTTATACGCAAGTTAGTGGACAAGTCTATTGTGATAATGACAAATGACCAGATAAGTAAATAAATAGATGCATTCTTGCATGGCAATATAGCTTAGACCCTATAAAAAGCTATTTGCTCTTAAAAAAATCCAATGTCCAACTCATTTAATTTAAACAACATCAAAGCTTGCACTGATACAAACGTTAGCTAATTTGCATAACAAATAAAACTCACCATTAGGAGTAATGTCATGATCAATTCACTTAAACACAAGCTTAAGGACTGCTTGCTGCCAATTTGCATACCACATATTTATAGAGGGGAATGTGCAAGCATAATATTACGTTGATCTGTTTCATGATGACTGTTGCAATGATGAATGGATTCCTCCTTTCGCTCACTCTATGGTAGACGAAGTGATGAAGTTGTAAGATTAGGTCTTCCTCGTGAGTCCACTATTTATGAAGTATCAACATGGGCGGCGGCGCAATTCAATCTCCACATTGGTATGATATTGTCTACTTTGGGCCCTTCATAAGGCACCTGCATGGTTTTGTTCATGGACTCTCCCCAAAAGGCCGCATACCAATAGAGATTCAAATTCCATATTTATCCCTCCCTCGATCCTCTTGTCTAGCCAATGTGAGACTATGTTTGGTATCTCACAAACACTTTCAAAACTGGGTTTGATCACTTTGGACTTGGCTATAATACCTTTTTTCCGTTGGAAATGTTATTAGTTGATGAGGGAAGGATATTATAGCCTCCAGCTTAGCCAGAGTTGTCTTTTAATTTGATCTTGTGCGTTCTACACAAGAAAACCAAGCATCCCTCGTGCTTCCATTATCCCCCTCCAACTGATGTCCTCTTAAAACTATAAATTTATGGTCACAATATGAGAAGACAACTGTAACTTGATTAAACCACAAAACTGCCACTCATTGCCAAACCAACCAATAGCGCACAAGTACAACGTAGCAAATAAACTCCAATATTAATACTTTAGCTTATGCACAATCATGATCGAAAATAGAATATTTACGTTTGCGTCCATGGTTGTTTCAAACGTAGACCAGCCTAACTCTTGATGTATGTATACAAGTGCTCATACTTTAGCTTGCAAGGGCCTGCTTTATGTGGGCCCTACCAAGAAGGCAGCAAACGGCCGCGACGGCGGCGGCAAGGACGGCGATGAGTATGACGACAAGGATGGCCAAAGGCAAGGCCGTTACAACCATGAGGCACATGATCGATCCCCCTGCAAACACCAGACAGCAGCAGGCACAAGCCGAGAGCTGACGGAAGCGACGGACTGGCAGAGAGAGAAAGAGGATAAGAAAATAAAGAGAATAATGGTAATCATATGACATGCGAGAAATCTCTCATAAACAACTACTCACAAGTCACAATTGGTGTGTGAGACAAAAAGCATGCCCCGACTTTTTACTTTGACTTTTTACTGAAGAAGAATGTGTCATCTCATCGTGACAAATCGATCAGTGGATGGTACAGTGGGCTCAGTAGATAGCAGGTGAGAATCATGCCTACCTCGTTGTACAGAGCACGAATCCAATTACAAAGAACCCGAGGCACTGACTCTCTGCGGAGGAGAGGAAGAGATGGGATTAATGGTCCAAATCCAATTTATTTGGCTCTTTATATACTCATCATTTTGGTGTATTCTTCTTACGCTAAACGAATCCTGATCGAGGAAATAATTTAAATTAAATGAAAAAAAAAGGATAGAAATTTTTTAAAACATCATGTTCAATTGGGATGATGACCCGCGACCAAGAGTCGGTGACCCACCGAAAAAACCGCGGGCTCCTCCGCCAGAGGATGAACCCTAGAATTAATTGGATCTTTTTCTTAAAAAATAATTTTAATCAAGGACGGTTTTCATTAAGCCTGGAGGGTTTCGAGTTGGGATACGAATTTGGCCGGATAGCCCGAGATCGGTATTTGATAACTAAACGAACCAAATGTGTACTATATAATGTACGCTCGCTAAAATTAATGCGCAAGGTTGATCACCACAAGGTTACAATCCGCTCGAGATGAAGCTTGACACAGGGTCTGCCCGATGGTCATTTATGCGAACATGACCAATAGCCCCGCAAAGCCCACAGTTTCGGCCTAACAGCACAACGGCACCCGCGTCAGGCCGGCTAAACATCGGACATTCAATGACTGGCCGTTAATTAACTCTTCATCAATGGCAATAAAACGGCTTAAAGGCTCGGGCGTTACACTCTGACGTCCTTCCAAAGCAATTGCCTATAAGTAGTCTCTGAGGCCGCTAAGGGCCGCTGAGGTGCCGCTAGGGAACCGAGACCGCATGGGGCCGATGAGGTGCCGCAGGGGGCGCTGCCTCTAAGGGCAGAGGCATAGTGTCGAATAGGTGATAGGCCCGGAAGAAGAATGTTTCGACAATCCAGGCCAATTGGACGCATCGGGCCGTCAACGAGGAGGATCTCATCGAGGCGGAGGCTTGAAGTTGGGGAGCAGGAGCTCCTTGGTAAAGGCCAAGTTGCAGGAGTTGGGTCGTCCCCTTGGGGGGAGAGGGGGAGTTGGCAATGAAAGAGAGCTTGGGGATCAGTATAAGAGCCTTTGCTCTAATACCATATCGAGATAGATGAAAATGAAATATGAACTATATGCCTGTAGGCCGATTGGCACCCCCACTACTTCTTTGACTGGCCACCACCACTACTTCTTTGACTGGCCACCAGGTTCGAACCCTGGTGGCTACGGTCTCCACATGCGCACTGCCCTGCTTTCCGAAAGAAAAAAAATGATATTAATTGATGATTATGGTTACAAGAGTTATCCCCTGTATATATTGTACAAGAATCATGATTGGACACAAGAGCCTTGAGAGCTAACACCAAAAATGATAGTAATTAATAAGACTGTATGCGATACGGTTTTTATTTCTGATGATTATCAATATCCTGCACAATGGGTTTCAATCTTTTGAATTAATCAAGAGATAATTAATCAGATCACCACATACCAAGATTTATAGACATAAAGTAAAACTCCTCTGTAAACAAGAGAAATTATATTAATTTTTTAAATCATTACTCTCTTTTCTTTTTTTGCGCCATCCCACAAATTACAGCTCAGCAAACACACAATGTTTGTCCCATATTGAAATATTCACACAAAAGACAAAAGACATTTACTCTTTTCATTGGGCCGGACGTTGGGCCGCCATGGGAGGTGGAGCCGGAGGCCCATACGCTTGTGGGGCCCGCCTCCTCTGGGCCCTGGAGAGCAGGTAGCAAACAGCTGCAAGAATGGCCACGAGGAAGACCAGCGGCAGCGAAATCACAACGACGAAGCTCATGATCTCCTGACAGACCCGAACAGCAGACAGTAAACCTAACAAACCTTTACATGACACGTGCACCACGTCAGGAAGCTTAATAATGATTTTGCCAAAAAGGAAAGAACTAGAAGATGAGAGAGAGAGAGGGGGGGGGGGGGGGGGGGGGGGGGGGGGGGGGGGGCGAAGATTTTGCACCATTTTTAACGGAAAACCCCTGAATAATCAATGAATTTGTATTTAACTCGGCAGATTTCGGGTCGGAAACATACCTATTTGAATAAAACCCGCCTCCAATAACGAAGAAACGGAGGCACCCTTGAGTATTCGATGGGTTGAGAGAGAGGGCGAGGGGGAGAGAGAGGTGATTAATGGTCGGAATTCAATGTATTTTGCTCTCCAATTACATACAAGTTAAGGGACATGTCTAAGAAAGCATCCAAACGACGCGCCACGTGTCACTTTGGTATTTTGATCTATTCTTCTCCTAATTATTTTTTTATACATCAGACAGCAGAAATCGAAAGCTCATAAGGGACAGAGAATACCACTAAACCAATTAGCTCAATTATTTCTCCTCAAGATAAACAAAATCTTATAGAGGACAAATAATAATAATTAATAAAAAAAGATTAATTTGTTATGAATATGTTATGCAGGTCCGTGTAAAGGCCACATATATGGCTTATCTATCTAGTGGCAGATTAGTAGTTTGTATCATGCATGAACATTATATCATATGATTGTATAAACTCTTCCCTGTTTTCCTATAAATAAAGGCTTGAAATCTCTCCCAGAAAACACCTCACAACACGTTATCAGCATGCGAACAAATTTTCACGACAATAAAATGGCCGGGGTTAGTAATCCAAGTTATTTGAAGAGTTTATAATTTGGCCGGGTTGCCAACCCAGTTGTTCTGAACATAAACACATACGTGTGTTATGTAACACACGTGGAATCCTGTAAATAGTTTTGGCCTGAAATACAGAAAATCAAAAATTACAACTTCTACTAGAGCCTTGAGTGATCTAGTATGTGGATCAAATGAGTGGCTAGGATGATTTTCTTTTGATGGGATCATGAACAATGAAGAATAGAAAAATCAAAGTATTCCCAAGTTCTTTTCTCAAGAGAATATCAAAAGATTAGACAGAATTAGCTGCAATATCTGAATATGAGTTGAAGCTATTAGAGGCAAGTTACAACGTTCAAAAGATTCAAAATTAAAACCATTACAATTGCCAATGGACAAATGTTGAATCGCCAAGAGGCGGAAGCTGCATCGATTAATCGATTAATAGCTTAATTAGTTCGCTAATTAGGACAAACAGGCAAGTGTTAAGGTTTGTCTTAATCGAATAGATTCTTTAATAAACCTAACTTTGTTTCACTGCCACTTTCATTCCTTATCAAAGTTTGCAATTAATCTGATGTAAAAATTTGACCACAGAAATACAACAAACGATAGAGAAAAGGTGGGACGATCCCGGCAACAAGCTGAAATGAGTGCAAGTCACTAGTAAACAAATTTGTTACCTAGTATACAGTGTATACTACTCGAATACAATGTTACCTCCTAGAATACGATAAATTTGTTGCCAAAGTATACAGTCGATGGCCTCAGAACGGCTCGAATACAAGAGATTTCTTACCGAGTACCTTTCTCATGGTGTTGCTTGGCGAGCTTCTGCTTGTATCGCCTGAGAACCGAAGACACGTTTTCTTTCCCAACAGGGAACGCGACGTCCCCTGCTCCAGTTCCTGCACGGCCTCTGCGTCTACGTATTGACGCTTCTGCTCCCTTGATGAGTTCCAGAATTGAACTCCTGCTTGTCATTTGAGCCCCATCAAAATTATCTCTGCTGTTGCAACCGGATTCCTCAAGGCATATGCAAGGAGAGAGGCCCTTTCTGGGCTTGCAGAAAGCTGGTTCGAGAATTCCCTGCAATGTGCATCCATATAAATATTTAATATGGTCAAAAGATTGTGAACCTGCAACAATGATGTCCAATATATATCGTATGCTCTTCTTACAAAAAAAAAAATTCTAAAAAACAAATATTTATCATATGCCAAAAACAACTTAACCAGTCTACTTCTCATTAATCAAGTACCCTACAATCGGTGGTTTGTTATGAAAGGATTTGTGTGTGCGCGCGCGTGCTTTTTTTTGTGGTGTGTGTTTTGGTTTGGGGGGAGGGGGGAGGGTGCGTGCGTGCGTGCGTGCGTTTCCCTTCTGTGTTTAGAGAAATTTTGGGTTTTTGTGTTTTGTTTGTTTTGTTTTTCGTTGTTTTTCTTGTTGTTGTTGTTGTTGGGGGGGGGGGGGGGGGGGGTGTGTGTGGGGGGGTGTGGGGGGGGGTGCGTGTGTGTGTGTGTGTGTGTGTGTGGAGAACACTCCGATGACAGAAGCAGCTAGATAGATCTTGGGGTTTATGACAGGAATTGGGGGATTTGGAAAGAACTAAGGTTATGATTGATAAATAGAGATTAAGATGAGGATTCACATCCTGATGATTGGATCGGTCACCAACCTTATCAACTCACTCATCAACTCACATCTCAAGCAGGGAAATTCCATTTAGAACCATGGTTCCGGTCATACAATCTCATTGATAGGGATACGATCAAGATTTTTATTTGTATTTTTGTTTTTATTTTAGTTATTTGGAGTCTTTTATTTATTTTAAAAGTTTTAGTCTTTTTGTGTGAGTTTAGTACCACGTTGGGTGGAATAGGAAGAGCATTAATTTGTGAGCCTATATAAAGGCCGTAGATTTGTTATTTTGAAGCGATCAATAAAAAGTTTAATTAAAAAAATTTCCTTAAAACTGAGAAAGTATCTCCATCCTTGGTGAGAAGTCTCGGAAACCCTTGGTGAAAAGTCAAGAACCATATTCTATCAATTTATTCCCCAACTCCCCCACCAAATCCCTAAATTTCATCCCGTCCAACATCAATTTGGTATTAGAGCCGAAGATCCCATCTTTGTTTTTTGATTTTCTAATCCAAAAAAAATCGAAACCGACCAAAATACCCCTAGCCGCTGCCGCTGCATGAAAACCCTCGTCGTCAACAACCCGATCACCACCAACATCATCATCATCAACATCATCCAACGCCAGTGTCGATCAAAATCACACAGCTCAGATATGAAGCTCTCCCCTACCATCATCGTCGCAATCGTTGTCAGATCACGTTGCCAGCAAACCCTAAAGTCTAAATACATGTCGTCGCATCCTCTTGGGGGGCCCACAACCGACGACGCACCATCGCAGAGCCTCCCACATCGTCAGCAACCCCACCTGCACCAAGAAGTGTCGTCGTCGTCGTGCAGTTCTTCATAAAACCACTACGTCAACTTCATTGAAGCACATCAGTGCCACTGTCGGTGCCGATTGGAGCCGACAACCCCCTCAAAGTGTTCCCTTCTTCCCGACGACGCAACAGATTCAAATTGGGCAGCATAATTCACCAGAATCACCTAAAAAGGCATCGGCGTTGATCGAGTCAACTGCACTGCAAAGTTGGCTCGATCTAGCCAAACCCGTGCATGTGCCGAGCCAGTACTGTTCGTCGACTCGGGCACAGCTGACCCCAAGCCAGCGCAGCCGAGTTGGTTGGTCGGTAATGTTCATCAGCTCAAGCACAACCGACCCCAAGCCGGCTCAATCGAGCTGGTTGACCCGGTCAACTGCTCAGCCGAGCCGATGGTCGAGCCACTGCTCAACAGTGAGTTGTGTGATTTTACACCCATTTTTCAGCTGATTTTCTGTGCAGTTTACTATTTCGACAATTCTGGATCCGTTTGAAGCCTGAATTCAGTGTCGTTCTGTTAGGATCCAAACTAAAAAGACAATTTTTATAGAGAAATCAAAGCTAGAACAAGATAATTGAGCACAAAAGAGGTGTGCTCTCCACCCAAGACGTCGAAGAGGACGTCCGCACTCGTTTAATCTAAGATCTAACCTAAAGACGCTCAATAGAAAATATCCAATATCAAGCATAAAAATTACAAATGACGGCTAGCCCCTATAAATAAAAGAAACTAGGGTTCCTAGGGCAAAGGGGCGCGCGCGCATAAGCAAAGGAGGGGGACGGCGGCTACTAATGGGCCCGGCCCATGTGTAGACCCGCACGGGTCTATCAATACTCCCCCAAAAAGTCACCTTGTCCTCAAGGTGGTGTAAGTACCGGCGGGACTACTGGGAGTCGTCCTCCCCTCCGATTCCTTCGTCTTCCACGTCATCATCCTCGTCGGCTTCCGCTATCAACACTTGCAGCTTTCGATCCACACAGCGGTGTCCGGGAGTGAAGCGCTCGTCGCATCGAAAACAAAGCCTCTTTTGCCTCTTCTCCCTCATCTCCGCATCGGTCATCCTTCAGAATAGGCCGCCAGCTGGTGGGGGGTTGTTTTGTTCTCCCGTCTTCTCCAGTCCGACCTGAACTGCCTCAGTAGTGACCCCCGCTCCGCCTGCTCCAGTCGAAGTGACCCGCTGCAACTGCCCACTGTAGCTCCCCCACCTCTCCTATCCTCAGTCCGGGAGTCCTCTACCATCTGCGCCATCTCGATTACCTCTGGAAGCCCCCGAGGCTTGTAGGGCCTCACCGCAGCTCGAAGACTAGGTCGCAGCCCCTTCAAGAAGGTGCCCTCCAGCGACTCGTCCGACACCCCATAAACTCGCCCTGCCAGTGTCTCAAATCTCTCGATGTACTCCCGCACCGGCCACTCCTACCTGAGGGCAAATAGTTGCTCGTGTAGGTTCCCCCGTCTCTAAACTTCTCCAGCACCAATGCTTTCAGCTCCTCCCAGCTCCGGATCTGCTACCTCCTCTCCTTCCACTAGAATCATCCCAAGGCTCTGCCCTCCATGCAGATGGCTGCTGCCTCCAGCTTCTGTGCCTCGGTCATGTGGTGTGCCGGGAAATATCTCTCCGCTGTGAACAACCAGGCGTGTGGATCCTCCCCAGAAAATATCGGCATCTTCAGCTTCTGGACTCTGCAATCTCCTCCAAAGTGCCCCTGCTCGGGCCTCCCCTCCTCTAGGTGATGTGGACGATAGTGATGTCTCCTCTTGTCCGGAGTCTCGTACTGCCTAAGGGTCCTCCTCCGTGACCCCCGTAGTTTCCACGGTAATCTCCTCTCCGGCCCTCGAGATCCTCCCAACCTGCGTCTGCCAAACTCCACCTCATAGTCACCCCTACTGTCAGAAAAATAATCTATCCCTCATCAGTCGCCGTAGAATGGGTCCTCCGCTGCTGGTCGACGTCCCAAAGGGTCGAAAAATCCTCCCGAAATCTGTCCGCGACCCTCCACAGCTGCTGTCCGCTGCCCGAGTGGCTCGAAAAACCATCCTGGAGGCTGGCCATGTGTGTCTCCCCCCTGGCGACTGCCAGGGGGCTCCCGCCCCCTATGTGCCGCAGGCGGGGCCTGCCGGCCCCCCGGCAGGGCCGGCGGTCCCTGCCGGAGGTCCGGCAGGGTCGCCGGACCTGTGCGGGGGCCGGCAGGGCCTGGCCAGCCCTGCCAGGCCCCGTGCTGGGCGGGGGGCCTCCCCCGCCCACGTCGCATGGCGGCCGCCCCCCGAAAGGGTTTTGGGGGGCCGGCCGACCCTCTTCGCCTTCGTGCGCTGTCCGAAAAGGGCGGCTGGGGCCGCCACCCCCCTTTGATACTCCACCGCATTGCACCGCACCTCCTCGTGATAATCCACCTTCCATGGCTCCTCTTCCTCGTCATCGGCAAGATCCTCCACCAAAAAATCGCTTCCCAGTTCAAAGTTCTCAACTTTCTCATTCCCTTTGCCCAAAGGTGGCGCCTTTTCCACTGATTTAGGGTTCACATCCCATTTGTTATTCGTCGTCAATTGATTTAGGGTTCCCATCAATAGCGCGAATTGTTCGTCGTGCTTTGCTTGATTCGCCGCCAATTGATTGATGGAAGCCGTCAACTTTGCCATGGATTCATCGTTTGCCGCCAATGATTTCTTGATCCCGTCGATTTCGCTCGTGAACTTTGCCTCCAAAGCCTCAATTTTGTCATGCGATCTTGTCGTGGCCGCCATGGATCGTCACGTGCTCCGATGTTAGGATCCAAAATAAAATGACAATTTTTATAGAGAAATTAAAGCTAGAACAAGATAATTGAGCACAAAAGAGGTGTGTTCTCCTCCCAAGACGCGGAAGAGGACGTCCGCACTCGTTTAATCTAATATCTAACCTAAAGACGCTCAATAGAAAATATCCAATATCAAGCATAAAAATTACAAATGACAGCTAGCCCCTATAAATAAAAGAAACTAGGGTTCCTAGGGCAAAGGGGCGCGCGCGCATAAAGGAGGGGGGACGGCGGCTACTAATGGGCCCGGCCCATGTGTAGACCCGCACGGGTCTATCACGTTCGTGTCATGAGATATCTTACTCAACCAACTACACATAGCTCCGTACAAGAAGATCAGCTATAAATTATGATGTACTACAATGATTATTATAAGAGTTATTCTTTCCCAATGGATTATGAGCTTGAGAAATACAGATGGGTACCAATTTTTCATGGCTTCAAGGATAAATTTGGATATGATGATTGAGAGTACTATTTAAATAATTTCTTCTCCGTTTTGATTTATCTAACGAAGCAAAATATGAGTATGCATGGCTCTAGCTAGGTGGAGAAGCACTATCTTGATGCTTAAAATTTTGAATTTCTTACCATCAATGGTCAACATTCAGATCGGATCTTTGATATCAAGAGATTGATCCAATACCGCAGTCAGAGCCTGAACCAGCGTTTGATCCAATATTGCATTCATAGCCAAAAATAGAACTTGATCCAACGTTGCAACCTAAGACAAAGCCTTATCTAGAGCTATCTGTTTAACGCATGTCAAAACTATCAAAATAGAAACCGTTGATTCCCATTAAGCATATCGAATTTGTTATCCCAGATCCTCCTTCCTTAACCAACAAACAGGTCATGAATTCTTTTCTATCTTTCAAGAATTGGGAGAAATTATCGAAGGATGTTCGTCTGTCCATCTACATACTATTACATTTCAAAGTTTGTGAATGCATCTTCTCCAATTACAGATGAATGTTGATTGTTCATATGTGCTATTTTTACCGTCCTTCACCAAGTAATGAAGTTTTCAAGCCAGTGAGCATCATAGGGATATGATCAAGATTTTTATTTTTATTTTATTTAGTTACTTAGAGTCTTTTATTTATTTTAAGAGTTCTAGTTTTTTGGTCGAGTTTAGTACCACATCAAGTGGAATAAGAAGAGTACTGATTTGAAAGCTATATAAAGGCCCTAGACTTGTTATTTGAAGCAATCAATCAATGAAAAGTTGATTGAAATTTTTTCTTAAACCTGAGAAATGTCCGAGAGAAGCCTTAGAAACCATTGGTAAGAAGCCAAGAACCATATTCTATCAATTTCTTTCCCAAATTCACCACCAAATCCCTAAATTCCATCCAATCCTACATCACTCATTCTCTCTAAGTTGGATCACATTAAAGTGCTTTCAAAATATACACAACTTGTAGCACTCAAGCATGACATATTTTGTATCAAATCTCTTTTGGTTAGGGAAAACTCACCCTCGTATTTTGAAATGAAACAAAATAAAGAACTTCAAGCAATCATATTGGGGAATACATCTCAAAAGCCATGGAGTCAACAAAAATAATCGCAAAACTTGACAACACGTAGGCAGTGACAACTCTATGATCACAAAATCATTCGGCTATCACATCGAAGTATGTGACTCAGGAATCGTACCGCAACTCGAGCTTTGGCTTAGAATCTAGTTCTAGTTCAGGTTGTAGCTTGTATTCAGGCTTTGCATGGAGATGACTTGAACTGGGGGTCGAGTTCTACCCGATTTGAACTGAGCTCGAATTCTACCCAACCTAGGCTCTGGCTCCAACGCTGGATTAGGCTCTTGTTAAAGATCAGGACCCCGACACTGGCTTCAAATGAGGCTCTATTGATCTAGTTGTCTCTGGTGGCTTCTGCGTGCCCACGTCTACTGCAATATTTAGTCTTGAAAAAGTTTAACTATGGCTCTGAATTTGATGACAGAAAAACAAGTAGTTGGTTGGTGGGAGCCTCGAGACATAATAATGTTAAAAATTAACTTTCATCATCTACCATCTTCGACAGTTCTTGTAATTCTTCCTCCATCAAGATAGGCCTTCTCCAACTAGCATCGGGCACACATGCATTTCTTCTCAAATTGACAATTCGAAGCGAAATAAGAAATCTTTCTTAAAATTTTCCAATATCCATGCCCATAACAGTCTAATAACTTCTCAAAAAACTGGGACAGCTCTGAACATATTATGCTTAACCTCTGACGGATGGTAGTAGATAGCGATCATTGTAAAGCCCCATAGAAATCAAATAAATTTGCGCCAATGAAGCCTTCAATGAAAATTTGCAAAAAAATAGCCCAAATAGCCTAAAATAACCAATTAAGCCGCTTAAAGAGTTAAGTCCACATATTAATCAATATCCTTAGACGATATGTAACACTACAGATAATTCGCACAGAACATGGAGATGCAAACAAATAGATAGACATGCACATGCAGTCATAGCATAATCAATATGAAACATAATAATGGTCTGATTTTTAAGATTTTTACCTGAAGACGATTAAGGACATATGTATATTTTCCCCAGAGCTCTGGTCGGCTCTCCACAAGTAACAACTCTAATATTCGGCGAACACACCAGACCCCAAAGCTTACAACTATGCTAGCCTGCCAGATGCAACCTTTACTGCAACGTGACATACTAGGAAGAAAAAGAATCTGACCTTCATCCGCCTCACACGGCACATCCTTGTGTAGAAGCCCATATGTCATAGCCAAGTTGTCTATCAGCTCCTCATCAGGTCCACCACCCTGACTAAATAAGCAACTTGACCCATCCAATCCCAAGAGCTTCCTGATACAATATTGAAGTGACAGAAGAACCAGGCGTTCTGACTCTCCGTAAGTAAGGAAAGCTTTGGAAGCACCAGATATACTATGTACAATCTTTCCTCCCCAAGTCAAAGTTGCATATGGGCTGTAAGCACTCTTGTCTTGACTGATAAAATTTACAGGTGGAACAAAATGATTTTTGGTCCAGAATGTTTCATGGCCCAAAATCAAATGCATAGGCTTGGAGGCATCTTCACCATGCTTGGATTTGGAATCATCTGCCAATGCCAGAGGAGCTGTCTCAGTTATGGAGTAAAGTTTCAGTGGCTCTAAAGAGCTGCAGATTGTTTGAACACAAAAGCCTCCATAATTGGCTGATGCCTCGGTTCCCTGAATTGTAGGCCACCCATCATGATGCTGCACCACCGGTGACAAAGATGAAGGCCCAATACGCTTGACATAAGATGAATGGGCACCTGGAATGGTTCTTGCAATAAGAGAATTGCTGGGACTAGATACTGCCGGTGATAATTCTTTTCTTGCAACTTCTGATTCCATAGATGTATGAGGAAGTTGGCAATCCAAATCAAATAAGATAGCAGCCCTTATGCTCTTTGCTTCTGTAGTAAGTTTGCCATGATAGTCAAACAGAAGTCCCCAAAACTCATCAAGAATAGCAGCTAGTTGCCGCCTAACTCCGCGACCCAATCCTAAGGCTGCCGTCTTTCCTACAGCATTAACTCTCTTGTCAGAAATCATGGAGTCCCTAGATGCATTAACCTTAAAGTCTGAATTATAAGAGGCCTCTAGAAATTCAGAAGAACTACTTGGCTGAATACCTTCAGGGGTAACACCTATTTTAACCATTTCATGTTCTTCATTAGATTCTGTGAACCCCTTGTGTTGTAAAAGATTCAGAATGTCAGACCTACCAGAGATAATTCCATCCTCAAGAGGCTCCATCCTGTGAAAGGTATGGTCTGTAGTTGGAATAGAGACAAGATCAAATTTATGACTACCCTGTACAAATTTCATATTTGTTTTAGGATCTCGAGAAGACAATTCAGTAAAAGAAAATTCATGTTGGCAATCTAAACTTGTCCTGTCAGTTATTTCCGCAATAGAATTCTGGCATGTATTATCCAAAAGAACTGAATCAGTTTCTTCTCTAGACTCCGATCGCTTGGATTGGGTCCTTTGCATCTCCCCCACACATATCTTAGTTTGTGGTTTGTTGGCCGAAGGTCTTAGGGGTGTAAAAAAGAGATAGAGCGTGCAAAAAATAGAAGTTAAGGCAAGGAAGACAAGGAAAGAATTAAAGTTGATAAGATCATTTCCCATGTCTCCTATCAAGTCAACTGACCATTCATCGTTTCCAAATAACAGCTCTATTATGAAAATACCAATAATTGCTAGCATCCCGGTGAAGGCAATCATACAGAGGAACTCCAGTAAAGGAGATATTCTGAAAACCCCCATTATTAATTGGGATGATGATAGCTGGAAGAGGGGAATCACTGACAGTGGCAAGAGAAAAGCCGATACTACTTGAAAGAATAGAAGCAATCGGTAGACTCCCTCGGATCCTGCTGCTTTTGTGCAGTATAGAACAGCAACAAAAACGAAAACTTTGGAGACGATGTGATAAAGCCAGTCAGGAAGGTTGATATGAAAGAAGTCACGAGTGATCACTTTTTCAACATGACTATGGGTTATAGCTGCCACCAGACTTGAGAAGAGAAAACATAGACAGAACTGGAACGTTACTGCTGAGCTCCTAAACATCTGCAAGAAGAGAAGATTGTTAAGCACGCAAATCCTTATATCAAAACAAACTAAAAGAATCCACAGTGAAACTTGTTTTGCATAGCAACATCCAAATGGTTAACATAAATCAGTCGCTGCTGCTAGAGAGACATTATCACGGAAAGATAAGATAATGTCCATATACCTTTTAAGAAAAACAAGATCGATAGCTTGAAATTATTTGTTACAACATTATAAATTATAACCAACATAACCAGTCTAGTAGTTTCATTTAGTTCTGGAAAGATACCAGCAGTATAAGGTCATGATAAACAGAACTAACATAGTCTGCCTCAGATAAAATTTGAAGATGGTTATACCAATTAATATAGTCTGCATAAGGTAAAATTTGTACATGTTTATTTTTAGTATTAATCAGTGTACACAACTTCCCTTTATAAGAAAATAAGAATAAGAAAACCAAATCCACTAACTGAAAGTTTTTAGCATGAAAAACTTTTTTTTAACTAAAGCTTTTATTAATCTGATGTTGCCATGCTATCTTGGAAGTTTTCATGCAGGGAAGCGGACCGAAAAAGGAGCACGTTCAAGTTCTTTTGAAAATTGAAGCGAATCCTAGCCAACAAAGGACTCGTATTAGTTGAAGAAAAAGAATAAAGATTTTCTGTAGTAGTTCGAGTCCATTTAGACTTTTAGTCTTTGAATCCTTTTATATTTTGTTTATTTACGTCTTTCTTTTATTTGTTTTAATACTTTTAAGTCTCCTTTTGAAGAATATTCTTTTATTTAATTTAAGTTAAATTTAAAGAAACTCACTTCAACTTTGCTCCATTTTAAAAAAAATCATATTGAACTTTTTTATTTTCAAGAAACCCTCTTTAACTTTAACAAAATTCCTAAAATTTATCGCATTTTTTTTCAAGAAATCCATAAAACTTTACCTTGCTTTTTCAAGAAAGCGTATTGAACTTTTCACCAATAGCCGAGAAACTGGACTTTCTTAAAAAAATACAAAAAGGTTTATTGTGATTTTAAAGTTAAAACGGATTTCTTGACAATAGAAAGGTTCAATGAAGTTTTTCCAAAATGAAGAAAAGTTGAATGTGTGTTTCTTAACATTTACCTTTATTTTATTTAGGAGTTTGAGTCAAGTTAGTAGTCCAAGTATGAGTCTTGATAAGAGTTTGTTTCCTATCTTATAAATATGAGTCTGTAATGAAACTTTTAGATATAGAGTGACGGAATAAAAATTTGATTTTAATAAACTATGTTTGCAAGTTTAATATCATTTGCCTAAGAGGTGCGAGAGTGGGTGATAAATCACCAGGAAAAGAGATCCGACTAAATCTTGATGTGTGAGGTGTTTAAATCTCTAATCATTTGACTTCTGCATAAGATACTTAAAACCTATTTATTATTTATCTTTACAAATTCTTAATTAGTTCTTCCATAATTTATTTGTGAGAGAACGGACCATACAGAGTTTTTTTATACTAACCCACTATTGACGAGTCATGTATTATGTTTTTCTATACTGATCTTTGCCATTATTAATCCGGTCTGTCATAGTTGCATGAGATTCTACATATTGCACTATTTTAAAACTTAAAATCAAATTTTCTCTAATCGGAAAAGACTTGATATGGAACGAACATGAAACACATGCAAGTTCTTTTGGCATTGAAGTGAATCCTAATTGAGAAGGACTCATAATTGTAGAAGGAAAAGAAATTATATTTTCTTTAAAATGTTGAGTCAATTTAGATGTTTAGTCTAACTTTCTACGTCCTTTTATATTTCTTTTATGTGAGTCTTTCTTTTAATTGTTCTAGGATTTTTGAGTTTTCTTTTATAAAAGACTCAATTCCTTATTTTATTTAAAGTTTGAGACATGTTAGGATTCCAAATATGAGTCTAAAATGGAGTTTAAATAGGAGTTTATTACTTCTTTTATAAATACGAGTCTATAATCAAACTGTTAGATATGGAGTGAATGAATAAAATATGAGTTTTGTAAAGTATGTATGTAAATTGAAAATCTCTTTCATGAAAGGTCCGAGAGTCGATGAGAAATTGCATGTGCAAGAGGTCCAAAGGAATTTTCAATATGCAAGGCTTTGAAGTTGATCGTTCATTTCCTATAGTAAAAGGCTTAAAACACATTTATAATTTATCTTTATAAATCTCAAATTAGTTCTTCCTTAATTTCTTCTAACGCATCGTGTTCCCCGTCTGCATCCCCATCTCGTAGATAACATTAAATGCAAATGGTGAAAAATCAAAATGAGCACTTGTGAAAAGAGTAATGGTATTTGTACTAGAAAAATGTACTACCTTAAATGAATTCTATGTGGCAAGCGAGTTGGCAGGATGAGTTGGCAAGTCTTAATTTATGATGGGTTGGCAATTAAGTGACTTAATTTTATCGTATATATGTTCTTATCGCGTTCCCAAAAAGAAAAAAAACTTTCTTCTCCGTCCTTCCGCACTTGCAACCAACCCAACCAAGCTCCGTGTAAGCTCTTCCCCTTCGGTGCTTGCTCACTTGTCCATGTCCTTCTCATGTTCGTTGGAGGCCGCTTTGGCAAACCCACCCTCGCTCAAAACGTTGAGTTCATAAATTTTTCCCTCCCATCAAACCTATAGGGATCAAGACTCCTTCGGCTCATTTTCTCAACACCCACAACTCAACTACTTCTGGTGGATTGTTTTGGACAGCTCACCTTCCCCTAAAGTGGCAACTTCATCCATCAATTCCATCAGTTACTCTGTCACTCCATTTGTCACTCAATTAGTTATGAGAGATTCAAAACAGTTGTGTTCATCCTTTCTTTGTCCAAGAAAAAACGTTGAAATGTACTGTTAGAAAAAAAGAAACAAAAAAGGAAACCAAATCTGAAATGAATGAAGAATTATTGGACTTGTGAATTATTGATTAATACATCAAATTTGAACTCAGGGCGGCCAAAAAGTAGATTCACGACTATCGAATTAGGATCACGGTTTTTTTAGATCGATTTATAAGTGTTTTTTAATACTTAACCAAAAGAAAAGGAATCCGAAGATTTTTGAATGATTGAGAGATGAAAAGAGAGACAAATTTGAACAGGATGAAGAAAAACATGGAAGAGAGACATGAGAAAGTAGACTAAAGGAAAGAGAAAGAAAAAAGCTTTCCTTTATTGGGAAAGAACTAATTAATTAGTTGATCAACTTATTAATTATTTCCAGATCAGCTTACAAACCAGTCTGCCAGATAAGCACGACCTAGGATTGAGTACAAAGTAGTATAATTTTTGTAGTACAATTAGCATTACACTCGTAAAAAAATAACACATTTTTGTAGGATTTGATATATATCTATACTCTATAGTAAAATTTATAATAATGAACTGATCTAGAATAATAATTTTTACAAGTTATGGAACTCTCTCGTATGTGTTAGTACAAAGAATACCTAAATCAAAATCATGTTGTAAACAAATCAAATCAATACTCAATTGTGGAAGGTACATCCTATACAAAAATTCATTTCTAGATGCAATAAAAGATAACCGTTTGATAAAATTTTAATGAAACAAAGTATTTCATTAATTAGTTTAAGGGGAAAATGTGACTGATGCGCATGAAATTACCTGCACATGGGCACATTCCCCCCCCCCCCCCCCAAACATTATTTTTCATGGGGCTGTTAACCTCATGGATGATCAACATAAACATAGCAAAAATCAAGTGATTCCAATACTTTTTGAGCTCACATCTTTCCATGCAAGTTTAACGATTCAACGGACCGTTAAACTTGCAAAAGTTAAAAGTGGGCTCAAAAAGTATTGGAATCACTTGATTTTTGGTATGTTGATCATTCCTTTTTGGTATGTTGATCATTCCTGAGGTTAACAAGTTTATGAAAAAAAATTCCAAAAAAACTGAAAAATGGGTGAAAATGTGCCCATGCGCATGTACTTTTCATGCGCATGTGCACAGGCACATTTTCCCATTAATTTAAATTGTTTCTAGAGAAGGTTAAATTTCTCTTAATCTTTAGAAAGATATGAATGGCATCAATATAAGCAAATAATTTTCAATCCTTCTAAACAAAATTGATCTAGATTAGGAAAGACATCTGTCGAGTTTAAATAAAGCTTATTTATTAATTTATCAACTTTAGCATACATCTTGCAATGGGAAACGTCTGCCAATAAATATCGATACAAAACCAATTAATACCTACTAGAAAATGTGATGCATTCCTCTCCAAACCTTGAAAAGAATAGTCATTCATAGTGTTAGGATTAGGGTTTATAGTCATAAAGTGACAAATCTGTAACTTCTGGGCACTGGGAGCAAATCTGTAATTTCTGGGCATCTAGTGACATATTTGTAATTTTGGGCTAAAAATCATATGCCAGTGGTAATTTAGTAATTTACGGTTGACATCTCATTATTATTTTAATTATAAATAAGGGAAGCGATTAGAGAGGAGGTTCACGTGGAATTTTGAAAAGAATTGAGAGAGAATAGGTTAGATCCATTCGATGTAAGGGGAAAGTTAGGCTTTATCTCGAATAAAATCTAGGAGTGGCCAACCTCTTGAACGTGGCTAACTTTATCTTTGTAATTCAGTTTTATCAATAAACGTTTATTCCGTCTTTTCCTCCAAATCCCCTCTCTTCACCTTAAAGATCTCACTTTTTCATTAAAATCCATTCTTTCTCACAAAAATCATATTTTATCCTTAAAAACAGATCTGAATCGTATCAAAATGGTATCAGAGCATCGGTCTTGGCACCCATGGCAGAAACGGATCAGAAGAAATCCATGGGACAACTCTTTAAGGAGTTAAGTCAACTTCTTGAGGAGCTCACCGGTGACGACTTCAACGCAAATCAGGACAAGGAATCATATTTTATCCCTAAAACAAGATCCGAATCATATCAAAATGGTATCAGAGCATCGGTCTTGGCACCCATGGTGGAAACGGATCAGAAGAATTCCCTGGGACAACTCTTTAAGGAGTTAAGGCAACTTCTTGAGGAGCTTATCGGCAACGACTTCAACGCAAATCAGGACAAGGATGAAAAGGAGAAAGGCGGCATGCCAGATCTAATGAAAAACGAGGTCATCGACGTTTATCTGGGGCCAACGACAAAGAACTCAGATCTGGACGACAACCTAAATATAGGGCTAAAAGTGCAATCTTTAACAACATAGAAGGAGAAGAACAAATATTTCAGAGAAGGTCTTCTAACCGACGTGAAGGAGTGTGAAGAAGCGAAGACTACCTCGTGAAGGGAACGGACCCCAGCCAACCTCATAAGGGACCTCGTGGGCCCTATCGTGTGCTGCAGGGCCCTCGTGGGCCTTGTTCGGTGCTGTTGTGCCGTTGTGAGCCCTGTCTTGGCAGTTAGGGACCCCGTGGCCCCTGGACTGTGAACCAGGGGCCCCGCAGGGCCCTGTGGATTAATGGTGGGCGCATTTAGGGCCGGAGACTAGCTTCAAGACGTGACGGATCCACGAGAGACTTTGGCAATTACCATGGCTTCCTTCCGGGTTTGCGCACAATTTTGATGGGCCCGTCATGGCCTGATGAGAGTATTCAAGACTCGTTGTGACCTGCCGATACTTTGGCAGGATCCCATGGCCCATGGTTTGTACATGGACGACCTCCCAAGCACGGGCATTTGTGTTTTGGGCATGGATGACCTTCAGCCGGGCTGCGTGATCACCATGACATCTACCTAGATGTCATTGAGGATGATGAAGATATTGGATGGCCTTTTGATCTAAGAGGGGACGAGCACCATTAATCGGACAAGAGTGGCACACGCACTTCATGCACCACCTTGAAAACAATGTGGTTCTTTAGAGATGAAGTATTATTAGGATTAGGGTTTATGGTCATAAAGTGACAAATCTGTAATTTATGGACACAGTGGGAACTCTGTAAATTCATGTGTTACAGGGGCAGCTCGGTTATTTGGTCTAAAACCCCTAGGACAGAGGTATTTTAGTAATTTAAGGGTGATGGCTCATTAGGAGTTTAATTATAAATAAGGGGTAAGATTAGATAGGAATTTCATCTGGAGTTTTAAGAAGAATTGAGAGAATGAGTTAGATCCCTTTGATCTAGCGGGAGAGTTAGGCTTAATCTCCAATCAAAGCTAGGAGAGCGATCAACCTTTCGAACGTGGCCAACTTTATCTTTGTATTTCAGTTTTTATTAATAAAAATCATGTTCCCCCAAATCCCCTCTTTTTACCTTAAAGATCCCACCTTTCTCATAAAAATCACATCTTTTCTTTAAAAAATCACATTTTTATCCCTAAAACCAGATCCGAATCATATCACATAGTTAAGTCGAAATTTATTTTTATTGTATGTTGCCTTAATTTGAAGGTTACTACATATCAGAATTATTAATCAAAACTAGGATTGCTTAGGCGCCTATATATGTGGTGTGTATGACTTTTGTATCAATTACCTACCTTATGTTTGTTGCCAAAGGGATTTGTTAGGATTTTGGATGAAATTCTCTGTTTTGCATTCTACGTGAAACGGATTCCGCTTTGTTAAACATTTGGATGCATGGATTCCAGAGAAGAGTGGAGCTGATGTGGTCCCCCAAATCGTCCGAATCCCACAAGTTAATAGAAAGTGGGTCAACTATCAATTGATCTCATTCTTCTCTTTTGAACTAGAGTAATCTCTCATCACTTTCGGCAGTGAATGTGGTCATATGGGTGAACTGCCTAAAATGGTTGTGTTCTCTTCTTTCTTCTATAGAGATAAGGGCATATGCTTCCATCGTCCCTCTTTGCATCTCCTCGTACTCATACCGGACCTTCAAGAGTAGCCATAATTTTAGAACAATAAAAATTATGACATATTCAATGATAATTGATATATTTTTAGTTGAGGTCGAAATCTTTTCATCTTAGTGTAGACTAAAGCGTGAATCAAAAAGCTAAATAATATAAGAGCTTAAAGTCACTCTTATTGCTATAAAGGGGCCATATCGGCAAAACAATCTAACAGCTAAATAATCCCAGAGGTTATATAAGCCAAAAAATAATGGCTTAAAGTCTCCATAATCAAGGCCAGCACCCTACTCATTACCTCCGGCCCACTTGAGACTTCCCTTTTTCTTTTTATTTTCCAAGACAATCCCAGGATCTTAAAGCAACCCCATCTCTATTTGGCTGGCTCTCTCTCTCTCTCTCTCTCTCTCTCTCTCTCTCTCTCTCTCTCTCTCTCTCTCTCTCTCTCTCTCTACTGGAGAAGGAACAGCCTCCTCCTCTCACCTTCAACATGAACGAAACCCTAGCCACCTCTCCTAGTGAGGATCCTAATTGATTTCAAACTCCTCCCTCATACACGATTCTCCTCTCCATCTCTCCTATAAATACACTATTATTTCTAGGTTTTCTTCAACATAAAAATTGTTCTCTATTCAAGTTTCTTCGATTTCTACTCATGCAGTTTCTTTGGGGATTTCTGATTCTTCTTGGCTTGATTTGGATTCTTGGGCAAACATCGATTTCGGTAGATTATTACTTCTCTAAACTCTTGTGTTTATATTTATTTTCTTTAAATTGATTTTCTGAAACTTAGGGGTTTCATCGATGGAATTTGCTGCATGTTTCGTTGGATTTTCACGAGATGATGATTCACTTTGATTCAATGGAGTTTTGTTCTCCTTACGAACGAATTTCGAGAATTGATGAGCAGACGACGACCCTCGCTGTAGCCGTTCGGTTCATATTTTTAGTTTGATTATCTTGTTGCGAAGTTGGCCACCGGAGTGGGATTGTCATGGTTGTGCAGTGGGTTTTACACTACCGTTGTTTATGTTTTCACCTATGATGGTTGGGGTTCGGTGGTTGGGGTGTTTTGCTTTTGCTGTTTGTGTTCCTTGTTGCAGCTAAGCCCACATATGTGCCAATTGCACCGTACGGATGTTATTGGGTCATTGCTGTATTTTGGTCGGATGTCTTCTTTTGGACTTTTAGTCCACAGGGTTGTTGCCCTCTTGTTGAAGGTCGCATGGACTGCTTTGCCCTTGGTTTTTGAGTCGTATGTAATTTCTATAGTTTTAAAGTTGGGTGGCATGGTAAATGAAATTGTGGACTTGTTACTATTCATTACTAAACCCCTCTAGGCTGGTAAACCAAGTGCCGAAAGTGAATCTGATCCAACTAGCTTAAATTTACTTTTCTTTTTCTATTCTAAATTGATTTTCAGATTCAATCCGTAAAGTTTTAAACATTAGGAAGTAATTTGTTTCAAGCTATAACTTTTGACGAGAATTTCGTTAATTAGAAATTACTTTCGAACAATCATATATTTGAATATATTTGAACACCGTTACTTGAGATTTCGTTAATTCATTAGGCATGCATGCAAATAATTGTAATTGTTGGGTTATGTTGTTACTTGTTACATTACGAAATTAGAGGTTATGCATATAAAACATTGGAATTAATGAATTTGTAGGCTTGATCACCATACTCGAACACAGAAATTATGCAGTCAATGAGAACATGAATTGGACACAAACTTGATGCATAGAGCTCTAGTTACGCAATTTAAGATCACATGAAATATGGACATCTTGCGAACAGTTAGATAACCAGAAACAATTGATGTACTCCGACATGACACTTGATACAAGCTAGAAATAGAACAACCATACACTACAATCTGCATAGCCACATAATTGGTACTTTTATATAGCTCTTACTACATAGTTCACTGTAACTACTCATTATCTGATAGTGGTCTGATAGTGGTTAACATGACCCGGATATCTTACATGATTGCCATGATTAATATAACATGAATCACTTGCTTGAATAGCATACACTGAATGTATGTTTACAGAGGAGGGATCAAATAACCCCCAAAAATGACCCCCTATCAAAAATCCTATGCCCCCCATTTTTTCGGAAGATCCGAACCGTTCATCTTGATCTCCACCCTCTAAATACCTGACCCACCAATTTTCAACCCGATCCCATGTGTTTTGCATGTTCATCCATCCGACCCAAATTTAACGGTTTCGCATGAACAGAACTTTTGCGAATGGTTGATGAACGGGCAAAACACATGGGATCGGGTTGAAAATTGGTGGGTCGGGTATTTAGAGGATGGAGATCAAGATGAACGGTTCGGATCTTCCGAAAAAATGGGGGGCATAGGATTTTTGATAGTGGGTCATTTTGGGGGGTTATTTTTGGGGGTCATTTGATCCCACCTCATGTTTACAATACTGTATCTGTTCATTAGTTATCACATACAAAACACAGACTCTGATATATTTTACATGTCAGTGATGAGAGCTAAGTGCTACATGGGACAAAGTGTCATGTTCACCATGGGAGCCACCTTTAGACTCATGTTCACAGTTTACATTGGAACCCGTCACAGTACCAATTATAATATTGTACATGGCATTGAACTTGACATGTCTCACCAACATTGTACATAGAATATAGATTTCATTGGGATTTAGATAACTCATATTAGAAAGTGTGCGAAAGCGATTGGAGCCATACTTTCGGTCTGTGTCCGGAAGGATTTTCACTTCCTGTTTCTTGTTCAATAGATCCTGAGTCCTTTCCTGTTTCTTGTTTTGGACTCGGCCCAGGGTAGCTCCTCGTGGTCCAAGATGGTCTTCAGGTTGAATATCATGTTTTTCAATATGAGTCACAGCACTAGTATATGTCACCATAGTCTAGTGTATATATAGTATTTGTAGAACATGTTATCTCTTATTTGTTCTACTGATACAGTTTCATGTTACATTGTTTGAAGGGATTAATGTAGAGCAGGTGGAACCTGATCTATTGGATCAGGTGCAAGATACAAAAAGATGGGGCCCCACGAGTACAAGGCCATGTGGGGGCTTGTACTTCTCTCCTTTTTTGTGTCTAAGCACCTGATCCAATGGATCAGGTGCCACCTTTTCTACATTAAATCCTTGTTTGAATGATCATGTTTGATTGTTAGTGAGTTGTTTCCTTATATATAATTATGTGATGTTATCAATAGTCATCGTTGTCTTTCTGTTTATTAAATAATATTCTTGTCACGCATGCTTTTCCTCTAGTATTGTCTTGTTGTTACTTTACTTGTCTCTTAACTGTCCATAGCATGTTGCACTTGTTTAGTGGTTTACTTTACTTGTCTATACTTGATCATAACTGTTGCTCTTGTTCATTAGTTACAACTTCTGCCTTGAACGCTTCTTACTAATTTGTTTCGTGCATAAACCGAAAACTTGGACATAAATACAATCTACTCTAATCCAATCCTACATCTCTTAGGTGTTGAACATGTTTCCTATAGAGTTTCAGAGTTCTAGGATAGCATCTCTTCCTTTGAACCATGCACAAGGATTCTGAAACTATTCGTCTAGGTATGCTTTTACAGTATATTTCTATTCCGCATATTCTGTTTCCACTGGAAACCAGCATGACCTGTAGATTCTTGAAAAAGTAATGACCCCAGAAACTAGTACAACTTGTTAAATAAAAACCCTAGATTTCTTTTCCAAATCCATAGTATGAATTTAAATATCGACCAATACGACCATTTGTCGGCCGATATATTGGTATCGACTACCAGCCGATACGATACGATGATATTTGGTAAAAGACCAGATATACAAATTTATCATCCGATAATCCCGATATATCTAGCCGATATTGCAGGATATATCCAGCCGATATCGGCCGATAAAGTCCATTATTGTGCAAGGCGTGTTCGCAAATTTTTATAAACGGGTTTGATCGTGATTTGATCCAAACCCATTTGATTTACTATCTACGAGAAGCTCTCATCTCTTTTCGCAGAAGCTCTCCCCCCCTCGTTAGATGAGTTCGTCCAACCTAAATCTCGGGTTTTTGTGTGTCGATCTTTCGATTCTTCGCCATCCAACCTAAATTGGAAGTAAAATCAAAGGAAAAAGTAAGTTGTTAATGATTACCGACTTGATTCTTTAGTGTTTTCATTATTTTTGCTTTTTAGGACAATTTTCATTAATTCTTTCTTCTTCGATCTTCTTCTCTCTATCTTCTTCTTCTTCCTTCTTCTATGCAGCTATAGCGGCTTCTTCTATGTCTCTGCAGCTGTAGCGGCTTCTTCTTCTCTCAATCTCGACGGCTACATTGCTTAGTCTTCTCCTCCTCTGCAGTTGTGGCTGCCGCCGCTTCCTCTTTTTCGATTTTTCTGATGATGTTCTAATACTTGAGACTTGGAAAATAATTTTTCAAAAATTTTGACGATTTGAGAAATAGTGTTACATTGAAAATTTTTATTCTATGATGACATTGTTCTGAGAATGTCTATGGTATATACATAGATAATTCTAAAATTAAATTAATTGCAATTAATCTTTGTAGTCAATTATTGGGCCATGCTTGCCAGCCTATTGCCTTATTGGAGATATAACACTTAGATTGGTGCATTCACTTGTATAATTGGATAAATTGGCTTTATAGTTGGATAATTGGATAATGGATATGGACTCTAACAAGCAACCGGCTACCGCATAGGCCCGATTTGTGCCTAGAGATTGACAAGAAGATATTGCCTTTGGTCTACAAATAAAGACGTCTCATGATCCATGAATATATGATATGTATATGTAAATCCCACAATTATTTACAAACATGAGTCATGATATTTTTTAAATTTTTTTAATTTTTTATGAAATGTTTTATTTTTTTCATTTTTTGTATCTTACAAATCCCACAATTATTTACATCTGAGTCGTTTTAATTTTTTTAAGTTATTATGAAATGTTTTAAATTTTTTTAAAGTTTTAGTATCTTAAATTTTAATTTAACACTTTTTCAATGTTTGTCCTCTTTGATAATAGATTTTAAAAATGTCTTCTAGAGCATCTATTAAGGCATCATCCGCCGCGAAAACAAATTTTTAGGATCATGAGAAGTTGACATCTAATAAAGTGATGTGCAAGTTTTATAAGCATGTCATGAGCGATGATATTAGCCATTTCAAACCACCTTGCATGAAAAAGAGAAAATACCGCTCCTTGTATAAAAATTCCAAAGGAGGTTAGGCTGAAGGACATTGCTGCAATACAAGCCATACAATCATCTAAAGATGTGAAGGAATCAAAGCGTCAAGCTCTTAGAAGTAAGGCGGTTATTGAAGATGAGAATGTTGAAGTGGAGTCCTCCCATGAAATCAGTCAATGTCTTGTAAGGTTCAGAGGGCAGATAGATAGGCATGTACAGGTACAAGAAATGAAAAAGATGGAGCATATGGGGAAGAAGAAAGAAAAAGGTATGCAATCCACCTTTAATGAACACTGGAAGGAGGAAAGAGAATATGCGTGCAAGTAGACCACACGATGTATTTTTGAGGCATGATTACCATTCACTTTGGTGGATTACCCATCTTTTGGTTAGATGGTGCAGGCTGTGGACAAATATAGACCTAATTTGACATGTCCCAAATCCTATGAGATAGTAGAAAAGTTTCTTTCCAAGGAAGTAGCTTTTAAGGAGAAGTTGGAAGACTATATGGTTGTCGTCTTCTGACAGATTGTTGGACTGACGGGAGTAGTAGCATAATAAACATTGTCATTTATGCTTATGCTAGATGATATTCTATGATTCTAAGAACAAATCTAACGATATGCATGATGGCAAATATATTTATGACCTGGTGAATGCAACAATTGAAAAGTTAAGAGAACAATTTGTGGTTAAAATAGTGACCGACAACGCATCAAATAATATGACTGCAATGAAGTTTTTAGCTGATGTGTCCCTCTATTTTCTGGACTTTCTGTGATGCACATACATTGAACCTCTTATTGTAAGATATTGAAAAGTTGAAGCATATCCGTAATTCAATTTATAGATGCGAGGGTAGTCACAGTCTACATGTATACATACATTATCGCTCTTGGTATGATGAGGAAGAAGATTGGGGTGATCTTGTTAGGCCCGGTATTATCCGCTTTGCTACAGTTTTTTATCATTACAAAGCTTGCAGGAGAAGTCCAAATTGAAGGCATTTGTCAACTCCACTGAATGGGAGAAGTTGTTCTCCATGACAGCTCAAGCACGAAGGGAATAAATCTAATATCTTATATCTTATATCTTTTTGTTATTTGGTTCACATATTATCGCAGTTAAGAGTTAAATAACTAATTGATGTTTTTGATTAAATTTTTCCCTTATAGGTACACAACATCATCAATAGTCATTCATTTTGGAAGAACATGCCACTCGTATTAAAATATTTTGATCATATCGTCAAAATAGCCGCACTCCATTAATGGAGTGGTTGTATGGAGACATAGACATGTGCATGAAGGAGATCGTGATGAATTTGAAGCATGATAAGAAAAAAGTCAGGCCGATCTCCATTCTAATTTAGGTCGATCTCCATTCTAATTGATAAAAAGATGGACACGCTGAAGATGCATTTGCACATGACGAGTTATTTGTTGAACTCGTATTTTTATTATCAAAGACGGGAGGCTATTAATGGAGATGGTGCCTTTGTTGATGGTTTCATACAATGCATGTCCAGGATGTAAGTCAATGATCATAAGAAGCAAGATAAAATTAGCTTCCAGTTGTCGATGTATTAAAATCAAAGCAGATCTTTTGGTAGGAAAGTAGCACAAAGGCGAGCTAAAAATCATGGACTTGATCCAGGTATAGCTAAGAAACTAATATCGATTTCATATTTTTACTATAGGAATTTTTGATATTTTAAAGTTTAAACTAGAAGGAATTTGAATTCGGTTTTTTTTTTCATTTTTAGTTAATTAATGGCTATTGCATGGTGGCACGACGCCTAATTTGAAGATGTCCATGAGAATTTTGGGACTGGCCACTAGTTTAAGTTGTGAAAGAAATTGGAGTGTTTTTGAGATGGTAAAAATTTAAATAAATTTTCTTTTATATCATCTATTAATCATATATATATATATATATATATATATTATGTTGGCTAATTAGTTATTGTATTTTCATTAACGTATTCACATGAAGAGAATAAATAGAATAACTACCGATAAATTGAAAGACTTAGTCTATGTCAAATTCAATGCCCAGCTGAATGAAAGATTTGAGAGCAAAAACACTGATATCATATCTGTTCGTTCTATTACGAAGGGCTGGGTGGCCAAATGGATATTTCAATAATCAGCCGATGCTTCTATTGCTTCAGATGATGAATATGATGAAGTCTTCCCTGGCGGGAAAAGGCTGACATGAAGGCACTGTGAAGAAGCGATGGGGGTTGATCCAACGTCAATGGCCAGTTAAACAATTAAAGACTAAAAAAGAAAAGCCATCACATCAACATCATCAGAGAATGGAAAGGAGAAGAAGCAAATGCTTAAGGAAGAGAAAGCTTTAGGTTCTAATTCATTAATCTCCTCAAAGTCACTTCTTCAGATAATTCTGATTCTGATACGGAAGCAGTTGCATATACTGAAACATTCGTGTCAGAGACGTGTGCAGACTAAGCTTGTTACATAATGTGGGGTAAGTCACTCTTTCTGGAAATCTTTTAATTTATTTTTTATTTAATTTTTAATTTTTCTTAATTTGTAGACTTGTGGTATTAATGTATTACATAACCGTATATTAGTGTTAGCGGTTATTTAATGCATTTATTGTAACTTTATATGATCATATTGATGATATTGACGATATTTTGGTAATATGAACAATCATAGATATTTTTGATGGTATAATTGTATATTTATCCGATATGACCAGCCTAATATTTACGTGTATCTCCGATTTATCTCTCGATATCGGGTAAATTGCAGAAAAATGCCCTCACGTTTGGGGCATTTTTAAGTTAATACCCTAATGTTTATTTTCGTCAAAATATATACCCAAACATTTTCCGACGCTTTTAAGTTGATAATTTTTTTAATTTTCCGTCCAAAAGACAGAAATTTGGACAAATATACCTCTGAATGTGCCTTTTATAAGTTAATACCCTCACATTTAGGCCTTTTATAAGTTAATACCCTGAATGGGGTGGGTGTGTGCATTGGGGTGGGTGTGTGCATGTGTGTGTAGTGTGTGCATTGGGGTGGGTTGGTGCATATGTGTGTGTATGCATGGGGGTGGGTGTGTGTGCATGGGTGGGTGTGTGTGGGCATGGGGTGTGTGGGCATGGGATGTGTGTATGCATGGGTGTGTGTGTGCATGGATGGGTGGGTTTGGGCATGATGTGTGTGCATGAGGTAGGTGGGTGTGTGCATGGGGTGGGTGTGTGCATTGGGTGTGTGTGTGAGAATTGGGGTGGGTCGATGCATGGGTGTGTGTGCATGGGGGGTGTGTGTGTGTGCATTGGGGTGGGTTGGTGCATGGGTTTGTGTATGTGTGTGTGCATGGGGGGTGGGTATGGGCATGGGTGTGTGTGCACGAGGTGGGTGTGTGTGTGCATGGGATGAGTGTGTGCATTGTGTGTGTGTGCATAGGTGTGTGTGTGCATTGGGGTGGGTTGGTGCATGGGTGTGTGTGCATGGGGGGTGGGTGTGTGCATGGGGTGTGTGTGCGCATTAGGATGGGTTGGTGCATGGGTTTGTGTGTGGGTGTATGCGTGCATGGGTGGATGGGTGTGCATGGGGTGGGTGTGTGTGTGCATGAGGTGGGTGTGTGCATTGGGGTGGGTTGGTGCATGGGTGTGTGGGTGTGTGTATGTGCATAGGGGGTGGGGGTGGGTGTGGGCATAGGGTATGTGCATGGGTTGGGTGTGTGTGCATGGGGTGGGTGTGTGTGCATTAGGATGGGTTGGTGTATGTGTTTGTGTGTGGGTGTGTGCGTGCATGGGGTGGGTGGCTGTGGGCATAGGTGTGTCTGCATGGGGTGGGTGTGTGCATGGGGGTTATGCATTAGGGTGGGTTGGTGCATTGGTGTGTTTGTGTGCATGGGGGTGGGTGTGGGCATGGTGTGTGCATGGGATGGGTTGGTGCATTGGTGATCGTCTACCTTGTAGTGCCCAGATTGAGCCAATACTTCAACAGGTCACACACATAGACGCAAGCACCCACCCACCCCAAGCACACACATCCCATGCAGACAACCCACCCCATGCACACAACCCACCCACCCACGCACACACGCACACCCCACACAAACCCCCCATGCACACACTCACCCTAAGCACACCCCCCACACCCCCCCCAATGCCCACACCCACCCACCCATGTACACACACACACATACACCCCTTAAGCGCACACACCCCATGCACACAACCCACCCACCCCACGCGCGCACACACCCTCCGCACACACACCCCCAACCACACCCCCCCACCCATGGACACACACACATGCACACGCATGCACACATACACCCCCCCAAGCACACACCCCCCCCCCCACACCCCACGCATGCGCACACACACCCCACCCCATGCATACACACCCCATGCACACACACCCCCCATTCACACACCCCCCATTCACACATGCACACACACCATCCCAAGCACACACACCACATGCCCACACGGGTATTTTTCTTGAGGAGAGAGAAAGAGAGGAGAGAGAGAAGAGAGAGAGAGATAAAGAAAGAAAAGGAGGAAAAAAGAAGAAAGGAATAGAAACGTTAAGGTATTTTTTTTGATACATAAACATTAGGGGCATAACTGGAAAAAATTAACACAGTTAGCCAAAAAATAGAAAAAGGTATCAATTTTGACGAAATGATACATCAGGGTATTAACTTGAAAAAGACCCAAACGTGAGGGTGTTTTTATGTATTTTACCCCCCCCCCCCCCCCCCCCCCCCCCGACATCCGAAATCTAATATGACCAATCCGATACGATACCGATATTTGATAGGTAAAACCTTGATTCCTAGCCAATCCTATCATATAGATAGTAGAAATGGATTACTTATCATTGGAATTAACAGCATCTTAAAAAATACGAGATAGAAACCTACTCGGGCTAAGAACAGTTGAGTGAGTGCGCACATCCCTTATACATATAAATGCTACACAGGACAAAAATCTTAAATAGTAAATTAGGAAAATGAATCAAATATGTATATAATATAACATGGAGACACCAATTTTAGGAGGAAGAAGTCTACATTTGGTATTTTTGTAAGTATATAAAATGGAAGATTGCGCACATCAACACTAGTTAGATAATGGAGGTGCATTTAGGTGCTCAAGACAGACTGATTTTAGTTAACAGAAGTACTGTTTGTTGCTCCAGCTAACTACACAAGGCTAATTCACTCACTAACCACATATAACCAAAGGCTATACACTTGTCTGGGTGGAGAGCGCAGTCACATCATATCTGGTAATCAACAAAAATTGTCTTAAATTTATGGTGGTCGGTTGCATGCAAACAATATAAAGATTATAACGAAACTTTGGAAGGTTACACGACAATATCAAAGCCGTGACAGCACTGGGAGTATATACATGTGATATGTTCGCATTCAAACCACTAAAGATAGAGACTCATAAGATCAAATGGCACATGACTATAGACTGCATGACTACAGACTAAACCATTAATAGCGTGCACCATATGAGGCTATGACATCTAACTAGCTGACATGCTTTTATTTGGCAGGTATAGAATGATCTTTGAATAACAAAAATCATGAAGTCAAGTTCAAATTTGGCAGCCATGTATTTAGTTCAGGCTACAACTTAGATAAACAAACAACAGAATACATCTGCCAAACAAGATAATAGAATTAAGGAATGAGGATTTGACTGAAACCAAATGGTTTTGGCCGTTTCATTTCGGTTTCGAATAGGAGCCAGACAAAACTGCTGATGAAACTCGGTTTCGCTCGGTTTGGATTGAAACAACTTGGTTCCTGCTCGACAATTTTGCTCGGTTCCGGTTAGTTTCAGCCGAACCGACTTAGTTTCGGTGAGTTTCGACCGAAACATCGCTTCTTGTAATAAAATATGAGTTTATATTTAAATACATGAACCTATTTGACCTATATACATAAAAATATTTATAAAAATTCAAAAAAATATAAAAACTCTAAATTTTATTTAAATTTTAAAAATTATATTATAAATTTCATTAAAATTCTAAAAAATTTATTACAAATGCATTGCTACATATATATATTATATACATATACATATAAATCTAAAACCGAAACTCAAAGGATGAGACTTTGAAGAACATCTTATATATAAAATTCCCACGTCTTTATGTGACAAGAGCTTGTAAAAAACTATATATCAATAATTAGTCATACAACCTATGCATAGAAGATATATGTTATCCCTAATAAATATCATTTATTGTAAATCAGCTAGTGAGCATGTGTTTGGAGCAAAGAAAAAGGTTTCAACCATTGTCTTGATTTCATTCAATAATGGTTTCAGTTTCGATAGGATTCGAATGAAACATAATTGCTATGTGATAGGTTTTTTAGGTTTTTGATGGATAAAAATAGGATTTTTGGTTGAAAGAATGATTTTCAATAAAAAAGATGGGATTTTTAGGGCTAGAAAGTGAGATTTGGAGGAAAAGACGGAATTTTTATTGATAATAAACTGAAATAAAAAAGCAATACAAAAATAAATTGAGTTCTTTCGAGCGGAACTCACTCTCCCAAGCCGTCGATTCGAGAGTGTGGTCGTGCTCTCTAACAAAGAGGGAATTTCTCAACCTCTAACAAGTTCTCTCAAGATTCAATATACATCTCTAATCTCACCTAGTCTGATAGGATTTAGGGCTGAAATTTGGGAATTTTTATTGAAATCAAAAGAAATACAAGATAAACGACCCCTTTCGAGAGGGAGCCGACTCTCCACAATAGATATATGACTAACTACTACTAAACTTGCTAGATCTAAAAACTACCACTCTAAAACTAGGGTTTATCACTCAAAATTTGCATGTAAACAATTGACGGATGCCCTAAACATATATAGGGGTAGATCTGTTCATTAAAGGAAAACTACTAAATCAGCCCAAAACCTTCCAAAAATGGAAATTATTAAATCAGCCCAAAACCTTCCAAAAATGCCCGACGACTAATTTTGCTCCGCTGATCTTGCTTTGCGTCTCTCCTCCACTGATACGTAATGATCTCATCATTACTCCCACAAAAAGAACCACCTTGTCCTCAAGATGGAAATCAGAAAATCTCTTATCAATGACATCGTAGGGCTTCTATATCGTCTCATGGTCTGGTAGGCCCGACCTAGGAGTAGATCTGTTCATTAAAGGAAAACTACTAAATCAGCCCAAAACCTTCCAAAAATGGAAATTACTAAATCAGCCCAAAACCTTCCAAAAATGCCCGACGACTAATTTTGCTCCGCTGATCTTGCTTTGCGTCTCTCCTCCACTGATACGTAATGACTCATCATTACTCCCACAAAAAGAACCACCTTGTCCTCAAGATGGAAATCAGAAAATCTCTTATCAATGACATCGTAGGGCTTCTATATCGTCTCATGGTCTGATAGGCCCGACCACCTAACCAGAACCTCGCGCTCCCCTGTCTGCCCCTGGCGAACTCCTATCACCTCCGATGGCTCCAAAATGGGTGTGCTCCTGCTCCACCGATGTCTCCTCCAAGGGCTGCTCAGCGTCCTCAATATCTGCATCTCCATCCTCCTCATGTACCAAAGGTACCTGCAAAGATCGCTCCCGACATCTATGTTCAGAGTCATACTTCTCATCACATCGGAAACACGGCACATTCGCCTTCTTATTCGTCCACTCCGTCTCTGTCATCCTCCGAAAAGGCCTATTAGGCTGTGCGACGCTACTCTTCTCCTTTCGTCTGGAGCCCCCCAGTCTGTCCTCCTACTGCTGCTAGCTCCTGCCCTCCTGCCTGGCATGTGCTGCGAAAAGTAGCCCCGCTCCAACCTCCCTTCACTCGCCGCTCAGCCATGTTCTTATCCTCCGCCATCTGTACCAGCTCCATAACATCCATCAACCCTCTCGACCGTTGCATGAGTAGCTCAGCCCGAATGTTGGGCTTAAGCCCTTTCATGAAGCTCCCATCAAGGCTGCCTCCGGAATTCCCCTCTCCTGGCCACCGAGTGCTTCAAATCGCTCTATATAGTCCTTCACGGTATCTCCCTGCTGCAGAGCCAAGAGCTGCTCGTACAAGTCACCTCGATGGGTATCTCGAAAACGATCCAGTAAGCATTTCTTGAACTCCTCCCAGGATCTGACCTACCGCCACTGCTGTTTCCATTGGTACCATGCAATGGCATTCCCCTCCAAACAGAGCCCTGCGCCTGCAATTTCTTAGGCTCCGTCAACACATTCACTTGGAAATACATCTCTGCCCTGTAGATCCATGCATACGGGCCATCTCCATAACATGCATCTTCAACTTCCTGACCATATTCTCCAACCCCATGTTGCCCTGATTCGCCCTCCCTCTTGACAGACCAAAATGGAACTGGTGCTGCGCATTACGTTGGGCCATCCCTTCATCCTACAATCCTCCTCCTGCGCTGCTATTCTCCCAACCCACATCATCTCCAACTGGACCTCGGTGCTCCCAAAGGTTACCCGAAAGATCTTCATGTCCTACTCCTTGATGTCGGGCTCCCGCTACAGGCCCCTCCCTTCCGAAACGGTTCACCAACGTCCACGGTCCTTGAGAATGATCTTTAGGGTGCTCGGTTGCAAAATGAGAATGCGTCGGACCTTGACGAGCATCTGAACCCACTCCTGGGGGCTGTTGCAACCCCCACCCATGCCCTGGGGGCTGCGGCGCCCCCCAAGAGATTCCTAGAAGGCCGCGCGCCCCTCCTTGGGGGCCACGCGGCCCACAGGAGGTGACCTAGGGGCCGCACAGCCCCAGGAGTCATCTGGGGGTCCGCGTGGCCACCAGGATGGACCCTGGGAGTCGTGCAGCCCCCAGGATGGACCCTAGGGGTCCACGCGACCCCAAGGTTGCTCCTGGGACTGCACGCAATGTCCAGAGGGGCCGCCAGCCCCCCCAATGAGGGTTAGGGTGCCGACGGCCTTACGACGCTTCGCTCCATCCAGATCTGTTCCCTCGCGATCTTCGCCGTCTTCACCAGTTGTCTCCTCGCCCAAGATCACAAGCTTGATCTTCCCCTTGTCCAAAGATGATTCCTTTGACCCTAGATCTAAAGAAAGGGCAACAAAGTTACCATTTTTGGACTCGTCTTCTTCGCGACGAAGGTTGCCTTGGCTCTCCATCCACGCCTTCATCATTACCGTGAGAGCGGAGACCTCCCCCTTGACGGAGTCGATCTCTTATCCATGGCATCAACCTTCTCATCCTGGGCGTTAATGTTAACCTTGGTATCGATCTCCCCCATCTTTTTCTCCAGATCCTCCACCTTGGAACTTGCTCTCGTTGCCGCTGTGTCGGTTCGTCGCTTTGATACCAATTTGATAGGATTTAGGACTGAAATTTGGGAATTTTTATTGAAATCAAGATAAATACAAGATAAACGACCCCTTTCGAGAGGGAGCCGACTCTCTACAATTGATCTACGACTAACAACTACTAAACTCGTTGGTCTAAGAACTACCACTCTAAAACTAGGGTTTATCACTCAAAATTTGCATATAAACAATTGACGGCTGCCTTAAACATGTATAGGAGCAGATCTGTTCATAAAAGGAAAACTACTAAATCAGCCCAAAACCTTCCAAAAATGAAAATTACTAAATCAACCCAAAACCTTCCAAAAATGCCCGACGACTAATTTTGCTCTGCTGATCTTGCCTTGCGTCTCTCCACCATTGATACGTAATGATCTCATCAAAATCAAAATGCCAAGAGCCCAAATCTAAGCCTCAAATTTTAGGCTCAAACTCTTCGTGGGTTGATGGCCTAATCTTTAAACTGAGCTGAACTAATTTTTCATGGTTCGGTTTAGACCAATGTATGAGAACTCAGTTTCAGTTTTGGGTCTATTTTGGATAATAAATTTCTCTACGTTTCGATAGTTTTGAGATTCCATTAGTTTCATAGTTGCATTAGTTTTGGTTGGAGTTTCAGTTTGGGTTCTGGTGTATAGAAACAAATTCTGAAATGTCCATGACCACTACTAGACATGTCCACTAAGAAAGGGTCAATCAAGAGAACTCAATATGGTACTCAATTAATTAACCCAAATTTAATTGATATGGATCAGATCAAGATCTAGATAATTTTAATTTTATTTTATTTTTATTTTAGTTTTAGAGTTTTAACTATTTTGAGTCTTTTTATTTATTTTTAAGTATTTTTATGTTTTGTACAACATCGGATGGGTGAAGAAGAGCACTGATTTGTAAGCCTATATAAGGACCACATGATTTGTTTATTTTAATCAATCAATGAAAGAATCAATGGAAAATATTTCACAAACATGAGAAAGGTCCACCCTCCTTGGTGAGAAGCCTCTGAACCCTTGGTGAGAAACCAAAAAAACCCTAAATTTATCGATTCTTCCCCCAAATCCTCACCAAATCCCCAAAACTTATCACGTCCTACATCATTAATCCACAAATTTGGAAGACAAAAATTTAAAGCCAATTTGAGACAAACTGTGGTAGATTACGAATTAGGGATTTTGAACAGCAACGGAAATTGGAATAGAAATTGGATGGAAACAATAAGAATTAAGGACGTTTGAATTTTCAGCTTTCTCCCTTTACTTTTTTTTGAATATTTTAAGTCTCTGCATATTCCATTTGAAACTTACCGAAAGTGTTTGAAACTAGTCAATACCAACTAGAAACTTGACGAAACCAAACTATGTTGGTTTGGACTGGAATTCATGAAACCAGGATGCAATGAGAAAACCCAAGACTAAATCGGTGAAACCTTATTCCTTGGTTTAGACCTAATAACGGTTTGATTCAGCTCCCATTGACATCTAATTAGGTTTGGTTTGATTTCTTCCTCTCTTTTCCAAACCAAACCACTCGCATGCACTCCCCTAAATCTAAGTCCTTATGATCATATCACCAGCACTATTCTTTGTATTTTATGCTGGTCCGTTCATACAAAGCAGTAAATTATCAAAGGCGTAGTCTTCATCTTCTCAATGATTACAAGTCAAACGTATAACCCAAATTATTGAATGTGTGTCTCAGAGCTATGGAAGAAACAGATAACATGTAAATGATGTGTTGCGAATCTGGTATAGTAAATTGGGTAGATTGTGAGGTAAGCAAGAAATGCAATAAGAGTTTACTGACAATGGATAAAGAAACAAAATATGTTGAAAAATTAAACAATTATAGATACACTTGGAAAAACACTGTGAAAGTGATATGAAGCAGTTCATGTCCATTTGAATTAATGAGAGCACGCTACTTGCATGAATATTTATGTAAATTATGCACCAAAACGCAACTTTAGTACAACATGAAAACTGATTGGTATATAAAAATTAACCTGGTCTGTCAATAAAAAAACATCATGGAACGAAGGCACAAAAAAGCCAAAACTGTTGTATACAGAAGCTGCTGAATTCATCATCACGGAATTCACCACGAAAATGGAAGTAAAAACAAATATGATAGCAAAAAGACGAGTTTGAATCACCACATCCTTGCTAACTTTTGCTTGTCTGCTTTGTTGCTGCATCGAGTTAACCAAAGATCAGATTTTGAAAATAAATTATGTGCAAGATCTATCAACAAGTTGATGTACCATTGGCAGAAGTTTAAAAAAATTGCTTGGGAACGGGGAATTTAGAACAAATATGAGCCGCTTATGTAAACAGCTACAATATCCTCTATGAAGAAATAATTGATCATAAATAAATAAATTAAATAGGCATTGACATGACTTGTAAGACAGAATAATGATCTATAAATTTTGGCACTAGTATAAATATATCAATTTCCAACAACTCAAAACGTTTCTCATTGTGACGGAAGTACCAAAATCTCAATTTCTTGAGTGGTTGATAAATATTGAATACCACAAGTGACTATGAGGAGGATTACTGACTGACCAATAGGTACTGCAGACTACAGATCTCAATTTACTCTTTACACCCCCTTGATCACCACCATGCTTGCATCTTTTCTTATATTATCTTTCTTACTCTTTTAACTTTTATTCTTTCTTTCTTTCCAAATCAGATGGACATCTCCAGAGTATGACCACATATACTATATAGGGTTAATTCCTAAGTAAATTACCATCAGATGAAACAGAAACAATGAATAACTTAAGACGCTACTGATCCGAATTAATGACTGGCAGACGATTAGAAGAAACATGTTAGTTATATATTATTAACATAATTTTATATTATAACTAGAAATAAACCGTGCACAAAGTGCACGGGCACCCAAAAGAACACCCACACAATAAGGCGTGGGACCCAAAACGGTTCAAATGTGAAGAGTCGGTGTGAATGTGGTTATCTTCTTGGGATTTTTGCGGTTTGTTGCTTGGGGTGTGAAGTTGGGTTTGTTTTTGGGTGTTGTGTAACAGCCCAATTCTCCCTCCCCTCTCCCTCCTCTTTTCCTTCGGCCCGCTCAGAATAGCCCACGGGGCTTTTTCTTTTCTTTTCATCTCTCTCTCTCTCTCTCTCTCTCTCTCTCTCTCTCTCTCTCTCTCTCTCTCTCTCTCTCTCTCTCTCTCTCTCTGACACGAGTCGCTAGGGTTCTCTCTCTCTCTCTGACACGAGTCGCTAGGGCTTTGACGCAACCCCCCCCCCCCCGTCCTCTCTCTCGTACGACGAGCAGCGCCCCCTCTCCTCTCTCATCCTCCCGCGTACGACGCGGAAACCTCCTCTTGTCTTTCTCTGGGGTTCCTCCGACTCTTTAAGTCCCTTCTTTCCTCTCTTCTTCAATTCTTTACAAAAACTGTAAGTCTATTTTCATTTTCGGAGCTTTATCGACTGATTTCTGCGGCTTTCTGCTTGTTGTGGGCTTCGGTTCTTGAATTTCTTTGGTTCTTCAGCTACGATTTTGATAGACTCTATCACATGTACTTCCGTTTTTTATTTCGATTTTTGCTCGGAAGAGGATGATTTGGGAGTATCGTTAGGATTTGTTTTCCCTACGTGTATCTAGTGGGGTTGGATTCCCACGCCTGCTTGTGTGGGGTTCCGGTGTCTCGACACTGGGCTGTATTAGGTTCGGCTGACCTCCTGGCTTGCTGTTCTGGGGTTTCAGCGAAGGGTTTGGGCATGTTCTTGTTTACTAATTGGGTTCCCTTGTTGTTTTGGGTTCGGTGGCCCTTTTCTGCTTGTTGCTGGGTCGTTTAGCTTCTTTGCTTGCCGTTTGCGCTTCCTTGCTTGTTGATTAGGTTCGGTGGCTTCGCCTTGCTTGCGGTTTGGGCTGCCCTACTGGTTGTTGGGTTGTGGATGGCTCTTCTGCTAGCTGTTTAGTTGTGGCTGGCTTTTTCTGTTGCTTTTTGGGTTTGATTGGTTCCATTGCTTGTTGTTTTGGGTTTCACCGTGGTTCACTTGGGATCTGAGCCTCGTTCCCCAGTTGTATCGGTCGTTAGCCCCTGGTTCCTTACTAGAAACGTCATAGACTTTGCTGTAGGCTTGGGTTCCCCCACTATGTGATGAAAAGACCCTAAATCTGATCCCTCTGGCCTAGAACCTCTAGAGCCATTATGAGTTTGACTTTCAGGTTTTCTTTATCAAAACAGTTATTATGTTTCCTTCGTTTCTTGGTTCATTGCATGAAACAGTTGGGTGTTTTTTTAATATCAGTTCAGATTTCGAATATCGTGATATGGGTATATCTCTGCTTCACTTTATTACAATGACAGCTTTATAGTTATGCCACTTAATTATCTCCTTGAGCATGTGATACATCTGAAGCAAATCTGAACTTTATAGAAGAAAAATAGAGAAAAAAATATAACTTTGGCTACAATTGTAAGGGGCAAACACCCTCCCAAGACGCCGTTAAGAGGATGTCCGCACTCTTCCCTAGAAATCACTCAAAATATCAATAATTCGCATGCCTAGGGCCGGCCGCCGCACCCTCCCATATATCCCCGTTTTCCCAAAATAACAAATTACAAGTTTGCCCTTCTTTAATAATAAAATAAAGAAAATAATGCAAAAGGTGCGGGCACGTTCCTGAATCACTGGGTTGAGCCAGATGTCCCCTTGGTGCGTTGCCTAGAGTACGTGATAAGCCTATCACTACTCCCTCCCAAAAGAGCCACCCTCAAGATGGAAATCTAGAAACTGCTGCTTCATGATGCTCATCAACTCCCAGGTGCTCTCATGCTCTGGTAAGCCCCTCCAACGCACCAATATCTCATGCTCTCCAGTCCCTCCCTTGTGCCCCCCCTTCAACTCCTCGGGCTCCAATAAGACCTCCATGTCTTCTGTTAGTGTCTCCGTAAGTGAAGGAGAATGAATATGCTCACCAATCGCCTGACGCAGCTGGGATACGTGAAACACAGGATGGATGATTGATCCTAGGGGCAACTTAAATCGATAAGCTACTGGGCCCACCTTGGCCTCCACCTCAAAAGGGCCGAAATACCTGGGGAGAGCTTCTCATTCCTTCGATAAGCTTGGGATTTCTGCCAGCACAGACGCAGTTTTAGATAGACCATGTCCCCTTCGAACTGGACATCTCGGTGATGTAAGTCAGCCCTCGCTTTCATGACCTGCTGAGCTCTAGCCAGATGGAGCTTCAGCTCCTCCAGAACCTTGGCTCTCTCTGCTAAGTACTGCTCCACATCTGGCACTGGAGTCGTCTCATGCCCATAGTGCAGCAGATGGAGGGTCCCGACCATACAAAATCATGAAGGATGTCATCTGAGCCGTCGTGTGATATGAGGTATTATACCAGTATTCTGCACAAGGAATAACATGGGTGATCTACTGATCCCTATAAGAGTGCCGCTCTAATGTCTGCCAGCTCCTGGTCCTCCTCGACCTCCCTCTGTAGTGGCTCCCAGTCCTGTAGTACTGAAACCGATATCGCCGCCAATTGAACATCCTCACCTTTTCGTGACAGAGCGTCGGCTGCCTAATTCTCCAGTCCTAGATAGTACTCTATCTCGAATCTGTATCCCATCAACTTCCGTAGCCATTTCTGGTGCTCCTCTGCCACCATGCGCTGCTCCAACAGGTACTTGAGACTCCTCTGATCTGTGCGCACGAGGAAGCATCTCTCCAGCAAGTATGGCCTCCACTTCATGATAGCCAGAACTATAGCCATCAGCTCCCTCTCATACACTGCAATCTGGCACTCGCTGGCAACACCTGGCTGTAGTAAGCAATACGGCGCTGATCCTGCATCAGTACCACCCTTAGTCCATGTCCCGAGGCATCAGTCTCCACCACAAAAGGCCTCGAGAAGTCAGGTAATGCCAACACCGGTACGGTAGTCATGGTCTTCTTCAAGGCCTCTAAAGCAAGTGTCGTTCCGTCGCTCCTCACGAACTGATCTTTCTTCAACAGCTCCGTTAGTGGCCAGGCGATCGTCTCATACCCCTCTACAAACCTCCTGTAGTATCCTGTGAGGCCTATGAACCCTCTCAACCCCCTTAAAAAGGTGGGACGCGGCCAGTCCAACATTGCTGCAATCTTCGTCCGGTCTGTAGTCATCCCCTCTGAGGACACCACATGGCCCAAGTACTCTACCTGAGGCTGCCTAAATAAACACTTCTTTCGATTTCCATACAGCCGGTGGTATTGCAACTCCTGGAACACCTCCTGCAAATGATCCAAGTGCTCCTCCAACGTGCGGATGTATATCAGGATATCGTCAAAGAATACAAGTACGAATCTCATCGGGTAGAGACGAAATACCTTGTTCATCAGTGCCTGAAACGTAGCTGGGGCATTAGTCAAGCCGAAAGGCATGACTAGGAACTCATAGTGGCCTTCATGTGTCCTGAAGGCCGTCTTGGGGACATCCTCCTTCCTCATTCCGATCAGATGGTAGCCAGATTTTAGGTCTATCTTCGAAAATATGGCTGACCCATGTAACTTTAGCGAGGAGCTCGTCAATCACCGGTATATGAAACTTGTCTGGTAAGTTTCCTTATTCAACGCCCTGTAATACACGCAAAAGCGCCAGCTCCTATCCTTCTTTTTCACTAACAGCACCGGACTGGAGAAGAACTCACACTGGGCTGGATGACCCCTGCCTGAACCATCTCTGCCACCATCCTCTCTATTTCATCCTTCTGTATTTGGGGGTAGCAATAGGGCAGAACACTGATAGGGGACACCTCTTTGCGCAACACTATGGCGTGCTCGTGGTCCCTAGGTGGCGGAAGACCTCGAGGCTCCTGAAAGACATCTCCAAACTGCTCCAGCAACGTCAGCACCTCTCGTGGGACCGGCTACTCCCTACCTGCATCAACACCTCCCTCTCCTTCCATCGTGTGCAGCTCCACCAAGAAACCTCCTCCCTCCATCTGGATGGCACGTACTATGGTCTTCAGATGGACCAGTACCCTGCACAGACTGGGGTCCCCCTGCAGCAACACTGCTCTCCACTCTTCATGGAACTCCATCCTGAGAAGTTTCTAGTTCACCTTCATCTCCCCCAACGTCTACAGCCAAGTCATGTCCAGAATCACATCTGTGCTGCCCAGATCTAGAGGCAAGAAATCTGCTAATATTTGTATCCCCTGTAATGTCAGCACCAGACCTCGGCACACTCCCCTGCTGCTCTCCTTCTTGTATGTTTCTATCATCACACTAAAAGTGCCACGGTCGTCCAGCTGTAGTCCATGCTGCTCTACTACCCTCCTGGATATGAAATTGTGGATCGCCCCACTGTAGATGAGAACTGTTACCGCCTGATCACTGATATGTCCCCTTAACTTCATAGTATGGTTCGGGTGAACCCTACCATGAGTTAAGGGAGACCTCTGCTACATCTAACTGACGGTCATCCGTGTCCTCCTCAATGGCCTCGTCCTCAACATCCACATCCTCATCCTCGTCCTCTAGCAGCAGTACCTGCAACTTGCGTCTTGCGCACCTGTCGCCTGGGGTAAACCGCTCGTCACACCTGAAGCAGAGTCCCTTCTGACGCTTCTCCCTCATCTCTGCGTCGAACATCCTCCTGAACTGCCCTCCTGCTGGTGGCCCACTGCCTCTCTCACCAGCCTTCTCCTTGGTAGCCTGATCTGTCCCAGTGGTGGCATTCACCCCTCTTGTCACAGTTGAGGCCCCACGCTGCACCTGTCCACCATACCCACTCCTCACTCACCTATCCTCGGCCTGGACATCCTCGACCATCTGTGCCATCTCCATGACCTCCGCCAGCCCCTTGGGCTTGTATGGTCGAATCTCTGAACGAATAATGGGCTTCAGGCCCTTCATGAATGTGCCCTCCAGTGACTCATCGGTGACTCCGTGCACTCGCTCTGACAAGGTCTCAAACTTCTCAATGTACTCCTTCACTGGTCCGTCCTGCCTGAGAGCAAATAACTGCTCGTGAAGGTTTCCCAGGTGGGGATCCCGAAACCTCTCCAAAAGGAGATCCTTAAGCTCCTCCCAGCTGCGAAAATGGTGCCTCCTCTCCTTCCATTGATACCACCCTAAGGCTCTCCCCTCCTACATATGGTTGCTGCCTCCAACTTCTGTGCCTCCGTCATGTGATATGCAGTGAAGTACCTCTCTGCCCAAAAAAGCCACGCATGCGGGTCCACTCCCTCGAACACAGGCATCTTCAGCTTCCTTACTCTGCCATCACCCCCAAAATGCCCCTGGTGTGGTCTCCCATCTGCGCGCCTGTGCTGGTGATAATGCCGCAATCTATCATTCTGTGTCTCATATCCTCCAAGTGGACCTCTCCTGCAGTCACCATAGTCCCCTCGCGAACCTCCTGCATGTCCCCCATAGTCTTTCCGCCCTTCACCAGCACCAAAGTCACCACCGTAGGCTCCCCCGCCTTCGTCAAAATGATTTCTGCCCCCTCCTTCATCTCCGTAGTGGTAAACCTCCACATGTATAAGTCCAAAGAACTCATGGCCCCCTGAAACTGATCCTCGCGCCTCTGACGTTGCGACGAGAACATCGAAGGACCAGGTCGATGGATCCCCTGCAAGGCCCCTGGCGGCTGCAAGGCCCCTGGCGGCTGCAAGGCCCCTGGCGGCTGCCAGGGGATCGCTGCACCCTGCCGGACCACCGACAGGCTCCGCCGGCGCTGCTGGAGGCCCAGTGGGCCTTCCGATGGGCTGGGCAGGGTCAGCCGACCCTGTCGATGGCCGGCAAGGTTCGGCCGGCCACATCGGCTGTCGCCCTGGGCGAGGCGATGGCCCCCGCCCTCGGTCGGGGTCGACCGACCCCTGGGGTGGTTCTAGGGGTTCGGCCGACCTCCCTCGTTACCGCGGCGAGATCCTCCGACCTCGCTCTTCCACGGATCTTCCTCCTCTTTGAAGTACTCGTCAGCATCTGAAAGTAACCCTTCGTCGAAAGTCTCCATCGTTTCCTTCCTCTTCTCCAAAGGTGGGACCTTTTTTGAAGAATTATTCGCGCCGCCGTTTCCAATCTTCTCGTTTAGAGTCGAAAGTTGGAAGAGGATCAATGTGATGAATTCGTCAGATCTATCTTGTTTATCTGCGAGTCGATCCATGGAAGTTGTCAACTTTGCGATCGACTCGCAGTTCTCCGCTACGGTTTTCTTCAACTCCTCGATCTCTCCATTGCTCTTCTCCTCCTCCGCTTCGCTTCGATCTTTATTCCTTATTGACATCGCCATGGATCGTAAATGCTCTGATACTAAATTGATAGATCTGGAGCAAATCTGAACTTTATAGATGAAAATAGAGATAAAAGATAGCTTTGGCTATAATTGTAAGGGGCAACCACCCTCTCAAGACGCTGTTAAGAGGACGTCTGCACTCTTCCCTAGAAATCACTTAAAATATAAATAATTTGCATGCCTAGTGCCGGCCGCCGCACCCTCCCATAAATCCCTTTTTTTTCAAAATAACAAATTACAAGTTTGCCCTTCTTTAATAATAAAATAAAGAAAATAATGCAAAAGGTGCGAGCACGTCCCTGAGTCACGGGGTTGAGCCGGATGTCCCCTTGGTGCGCCGCCTAGAGTAGTGATGAGCCCATCAGCATGCTAGTACTAAGAATTTTGATATTGTGTTAAATTGTGTAGTCCAAGGGATGTTACATCTGATATCACCGATGAGAAATGACTGGTGGAATTGAGATTGGCTCTGACGTGTCTGGTTGCTACATTCGATTATTGACTAAAGATCCCCCCTTTGACTATGTAGTTTAATAATATTAAACTCAGACTACATCACGACACTAAAATTGTTAACTAATTAATTTAGCTTGACTCGCCGGCTTTCGGGAAAACTTATGATTGCGAGAGTGCGTGAGCAATTGGAGACTGTCTTTTGGCCCATATCTGGGAGGATTTCCATTCCACAATCTATCATTTATTCCATGTACTAACACTTGAATGGATCATGTAAAGCTTATTACTCTGGCCCGGGGTCTCCCTTGCGGTCCAAGAAGGTCTTCGGGTTGCACATCGCACTCTCTCTCATAAGTCACGACCTAGAATTGGTTCACTTTAGTGAGTACCACCTTACAGTAGTTTGTGGACATTTAATAATCATAACATGTTCATATTTGTATTGTATCATTCTAATAGTTGTTATTATATCTCCTTTTTGTGCATCGTTATTTTCCTATTAAATGTTTAGATATTGTGTACTATATTGAGCTGTGGTGCGACTTATGTTGCCCCACTAGGTGACGCACAGGATCATACGGAGGCCCCTGAGCACGAGAAGTCAGAGCTTCCGGTGCAGGACTTTGAGCCTTGAACCGGTTGAGGTAAGTGTTGTATTTACATTTCAATCATAGTGTAAGATTGTGTAGTTATTTCCATGTTCAGAACTGTGTTAACATGCTATATTATGAGTTTATCTCTTTCTGCTCTGTTCCACATTGACTTTAGTGGCACCTGCAGGACCTGCACGTAACTATTTTAATTGTGACGGCATCCGGAAAACGGGGCGTTGCATGTTGTTTTAGCTTGGTGTATGTTTTTTGGGTCCTTTTTGGATTGTTTTGGGTGTTTGGGGGTGCTGTGGCATCCCATGTGGCGATGTGACATTGCCACATGGGACAAAGCCCGCCACGTAGGACAGGCCTCAATTGTACAATAGATACTCCCTACATTTTAAGCGCCCTCATTGTGGTACCTTATTGTGATCTGCTCTTAAAACAGGATTCACTAGTATTGAAACTGAGTGGCTCTGGCATCATCTTAAACACAATGACACTACATAAAACTCAAAATTTATGATGAAGGTTAAATGATGGTTCTGTGCTCTGATAAATGTATCCTATTTCTACTAAAAATGGGACCCAGCAAACTCAAAATTTAATGGCCAATTACCAACTCAAGATATCTGCTAAGGGGGTGATATATGGTTTGGTAATGCGACAAGCCACCAACTGCCGGTTGGGTGCACTGAACAACTTTCCTTTCAACTCCATAAGAGAACAATAGAACACCAAAAAAAATTTTATCCAAATGTAATCAAGGTGTTGAGAAACATTTCTTCGATACTGAACACATAGAAGGTTATAGCTTAAAAACGAAAGAAAACACACAATGACTCATGTAGCATACATATCATCTGCAGGAACGGCATTGAGAGGGATTTCCATTGTCAACCAATGTAGCATAGACAAATCTATTATGAAGCCATGGCATAACGAGCACAGGTTGGTTACGCATGTTGAACACACGTAATGAGTGTATTTTTAAGAATTTTCTAAGTCTCGGCATGTTATGCCCTTGTCAGTGTAGCATTGTCCATGTAACATAGTTCAACAAAAGAGCACGAACCTTTCCCTCAAATTTTAATGCAACATCTTGTCATCTTGAAAGTTAACTTTCCCTCTAACAATATACAAGGAAAGTACATTAAGAAGAAGACTGATACGATTCGGGTTAATCGTAACAACAAGTTCAGATTTTTAGTGGAAAGAAAGAAAAAAAAATATAAGGTGGACAATGGAATTGATAAGAAAAATGAGATAAATGATCTTTTCTGGAGTAGATCGCTCCCCAACTTGAAATATGAGATCAAGTCTATTTCCCCAAACCCTAGCCGTCACAATGACCAATTATCTCAATTCTTCGATAGCCAACATAATTAGGACTAATCCCTTTAAGTACTCTCCTAACAAAAGACTAAACACACTACAACTTAAAAGCATAAAAGATAGTGCATAAAGCAAAGAGACTAAGTCGCTCCATTGGTTGCTCCCACGCCCGGATTTGCGGCCCGACCCGTGCCCGCGCGTTGTCTCGTCTGCGGTATACGACCGCATCATTACTCCCCCAAAAATCGAACCTTGTCCTCAATGTTGAAATCTGGAAACTACGCTATGATGGTGTCCTCCAACTCCCAAGTAGCCTCGTGATCTGGCAGTCCAACCATCGTACCAACACTTCCCCGCCCCCACCCTCAATGCACCGCACCTGTAGAATATCATGTGGCTCCATCAATACCTCCGAATCAGCTGTCAAAGTCGGTGGCAAAATGGCCACCGGCGTATGCGCTCCAATTTCCTGCCTAACTGAGAGACGTGGAAAACCAGATGTAATGTAGATCCTGGGAGCAATGTCAACCTGTAAGCCACGGGCCCAATCTTCGCCTCTATCTGAAACGGGCCGTAAAAGAGAGCGGCCAACTTTTCGTTCCGGCGCCGTGCTAGTGATCGATGACGATATGGCCTCAGCTTCAGATATACCTGATCTCCTACCGCATAGTCAACCTCCCTGCGATGCACATCCGCCTTTGCCTTCATAATCTGCTGAGCCCTCGTCGAGTGCTTCTTCAGCTCCTCCAAAATCCCATCCCGCTCCTCGAGGTACTGGTCCAACTGTGATACCGGTGTCGTCCCGCTACGGTAGTGGACCAACGCTGGGGGATCCCTATCGTACAGAACCCGAAATGATGTCGTCTGAGCTGCTGAATGGAAAGAAGTGTTGTACCCGTACTCAGCCCATGCCAACCACCTAAACCAACTCCTCGGGCAATCTGACACAAAGCAGCGAAGGTACGTCTCAATGCTCATATTGACGACCTCCGTCTGATCATCCATCTAGAGGTGGTAAGGAGTGCTCAAAACGGTCCCCTGGACCCTGAACAACTCCCTCCAGAACTGGCTCAAGAAGACCGTGTCCCTATCCGACACTATGGAAGTGGAAAACCCGTGGAGACGAACCACCTCCCGCACAAAGGCCGTAGCAACTGTCACTGCAGTGTAAGGATGTCGCAGCCCAATGAAATGCCCATACTTGCTCAGACGGTCGAACACCACCAAGATCACCATGTATCCCTCCGACTTGGGCAGCCCGTCAATAAAGTCCATGTTGATCCTCTCCCAGACTTGCTCAGGAAGAGCTAAGGGCTGCAGCAGCCCTGTCGGCGCCATGACAAGGTATTTGTGACGCTGGCAGACGTCACAACTGGCTATCATCTCCGCTATGTCCTTCATCCCCCGCCAAAACAGCTCTCTGGCCATCCTCATATAGGTCTGCTGGACGCCAGAATGGCTCCCCACCGCGCTCCCATAGAACTCCTGAAAAATCAGCGGTATGTGTACTGAAGCCTGTGGTATGACTAACCTCCCCCGAAACAACAACCGCCGCCCCTCCGGTGAATAGCCCGGGTGCTCAGCCACCCCCCGATCCAAATCCTCGCGGATCCTAGACAACTCCTCGTCGGCATCCACCTCCCTCCATAAAGGCTCCAACTCCGCTAACAGTGGTACAAACAAAGCTGCCAAATATGTGAGGTCTCCGTGATAGCGCATCTGCAGCCTTATTCTCCAACCCCGGCCGATAGTGTATCTCAAACTTGTAGTCAACAAGTTTAGATAGCCAATTCTGATAATCTGCCGCCACCAGCCTCTGCTCTAGTAAATACTTCAGCAACCTCTGATCTGTGCGCCCAATAAAAGGCCGTCCCAATAGATAAGACGTCACTTCTGAATCGACAAAGTGATCGCCATCAGCTCCCTCTCATACATGGACTTATGCCTCGCCCGTGATGACAAAACCTGGCTGAAGTAAGCCACGGGTCGCTGATCCTGCATCAGCACTGCTCCGAGCCCATGTCCCGAGGCATCGATCTCCACCACAAAGGGCCTGCTAAAGACAGGAAGGGCCAACACTGGAACTGTCGTCATCGCCCTCTTCAGTGCCTCGAACGCCGCGGTAGCCTCCTCATTCCACTGAAACCATTCTTCTTCAATTGCTCTGTCAGGGGGCCAGGCGATGGTATTATAGCCCTGCACGAACTTGCAGTAGTATCCCGTCAGGCTCAAATATCCCCGCAATGCTCTCAATGTCGTCGGCTGCGGCCAGTCTAACATGGCCTCAATCTTGGCTCTATCAGCTGCTACCCCCTCTGCCGACACTACATGTCCCAAGTACTCCACCCTCTGCTAAGCGAATATGCACTTCTTCTTGTTGGCATATAGCTGGTGAGCCTGCAACTCATGCAGCACCGTCTCCAAATCCCGTACGTGCTCCTCCACCGTACGGCTATACACAAGTATGTCGTCGAAGAACACCAAGACAAATTGCCATAGATATGGCTAAAATATCTTGTTCATCAACGCCTGAAAGGTAGCGGACGCATTCGTCAACCCAAATGACATGACGAGGAACTCATAGTGCTACTCATGAGTCCTAAAGGCAGTCCTCTGCATATCCTCTGCCTTCATCCTGATCTGGTGATATACCGACTTCAAATCAATCTTCGAAAAGATTGTCGCCCCATGTAGCTCATCCAATAATTCATCTATCACCGGTATGGGAAAACGATCCACCACCGTCTCCTTGTTGAGGGCACGGTAGTCTACATAGAACCTCCAGCTACTGTCTTTCTTCTTCACCAAGAGCACATGACTAGAGAAAGGACTGATACTCAGCTGTATCACTCCTGCATATATCATCTCCCGGATCAGCCGCTCAATCTCATCCTTCTGAACATGTTGGTACCTGTAGGGCCGAACGCTGACTGGGGCCGCCCCCTCACGCATCACAATGACGTGCTCGTGGTCTCTCTGAGGAGGGAGTCCCCGTGGCATCTGAAACACATGCCCATAACTGTCCACTAACTCCCACACCTCTGGTGGCATCACCTGCTCCTCCGCCACTGCCCCCAGCTCCTGATAAGTCACAAAAAATGTCTCCCCTCCAACTAGTACTGCCCGGGCCAAGGACTTAAAGGACGCCGTGCGACAGCACAGGCTGGGATCTCCCAACAAAACCACGGTCCTATCGTCCTTCTGATACTCCATCCTCAGCATCTTTCAGTTGAACTTGGTGTTGTCCAAGGTCTGTAACCACTGCATCCCCAACATCAAATACACCTTTTCCAGCTCCAGCGGGTAAAAATCCGCCACTATCTGAGTCCCCTGCACTGTCAGTATCACCGCTCTGCAGACCCCCCCTGCTCTCCTCCCTCTGGCATGTGCCCAAAATCACCCCAAAGGTGGCCGTCTCACTCATCTCAAGCCCATGTTGCTCCACCACTTTCTTCGAGATGAAGTTGTGGGTTGTCCCACTGTCCACCAGTATCGTCACCTCCTGATCTGCCAACCTGTCCGTCGGCTTTATGGTGTGATAGGGAGTAAATCCCACCACGGAGCTAAGCGACACCTCAACGGTGTCCAAGTGTGGATGCTGCTCTGCCTCCCCATCCTCTCCGTCGAGTGCCACCATTGTGTATCCTCTTCCTAATCCTCGGCCGTCACCTCCAACTGCATGGCTCGTCCCGCACACCAGTGTCCTGGTATGAATCTCTCGTCGCACTTGAAGCACAGCCCTTTGGCCCGGCGCTCCCTCATCTCCGCCTCTATCATACGGTGAGTCTGCCCTCCTGGCCTGGCCGTCGCTGCTGGAGTCACCATTGTAATAAGGGTGGCTGGAGTCACTGCCATGATCCTAGGTACTGCAGTCGGGGCTGGATGCGTGCCGCAACTCCGCCCCAAGCTCCCCTAGATCTCTCCTCGGTCAGGCTGTCATCCACTCTCCTGGCTACCAGCATCATGGCAGTCAACCCCTGAGGGTCCTGCACTCTCAGCTCAGCTCTCACGGCCGGCTTCAGCCCCTTCAGAAAATTCCCGTCCATCGATTCCTCGGACACACCCTCCACTCGGCTCGAGAGTGTCGAACTTCGTGATGTAGTCACGTACGGTCACATCCTGCCTCAAGGTGTATAACTGCTCGAACAGCCCTCCAACATGGGTCTCCTGAAACCTCTCAATGAGGCACTCTATCAACTCCCTCCACGTCCGTAAGGCCTCTGCTTCTGGGTCCACCTGTACCACCCAAGAGCCTCACCCTCGAAGCTCAATGCTACTGCCCTCAGTCTCTCCGCCTCAGTGAAACCCGTGACATCAAAATACCTCTCTATCTGGTAAATCCACTCATCAGGATCCTTCCCATCGAACAGTGGTGCCTTCAACTTCATCATCTTCATCTCTGAGTTGGTGTCACCTCGTGGTGGCCCTTCCTTGTTGGCTGACTGACGCCTCTGGTAAGAATGATCCTCCGCTCTACACTGCCCTTCATCCCCCCTGGCCCTCTCGTTGGCGAGTACACCCACATCATCCCACTCGTCAACATGCTCCCGTCGGGGTCCCCCATATGGCCTCCACCCGTCGACGCCCCCAAAAAGAGGGGGAAATCCACCCGCAGGCCCCAGGTGGGACTGCATGTCCTCGCCGCCTCTCGTCGGGGCATGTCCTCCTCCTGCGGGCCCCAGGTGGGCCTGCCACACGGGGCCTGCCCTCCTCCTGCGGGCCCCATGTGGGCCCGCCCACCGCTGTCGCCCCGTCAGGGGCAGAAAACCCCCCGCGCCCCCTGAATGGGGGCGCCATCCTCCGTCGCCCCCCGGGGGGCAGATCCCATCCGGCGGCCCCGTGAGGGGGCCGCTGGTATTCGCCGCCCCCGCTGGGGGCGGTTGCCCTCCGACGACCCCAAAAGGGGGCCGCCTGTCCTCACGATCCGCTCTGGCGGCCCCGTGAGGGGGCCGATGGTCTTCGCCCCCCCCCCCCCCCCCCGTTGGGGGCGGCTGCCCTCCAGCGGCCCCAAAGGGGGCTGCCCGTCCTTGCCGCCCCTGTTGGGGGCGGCCGACCACCTGCGGCCCCCTGGTGGGGCCGCCCACCGTGCCCATGTCTTGCGAAGTTCCCCCAGGTGGGGAAAACCCTCCTACAAACCCTAGGGTTTGTCTGCCGATGTCGTCGTTGTCCGGGGTTGTTTGCGAGATCAGATCAGAAAATCCAGATGTTTTCGGATCCGGATCTCGCTGAAAAAATTGCTGCTGAAGCATATTCGCTACCTCGGTAAATCCCTCCATCTCGCACGAGTGTTGCTCCAAGATCCGTTTCATGTTCACTTCTATGGTCGTGTTCCCATCTGCCTTGATCTCGTCCTTCATATCCATCATCTCCTTCCTCAACCCCGAGATCTCTGCATCGAGTCGCTCCTCCAGAGTTTTCGTCGCAGCCGCTCGTGTGTTCGTCATAGAATTGACTGCTCTGATACCAAATTGATACGATTAGGGTTAATCATAACAATAAGTTCAGATTTTTAGTGGAAAGAAAGAAAAGAAATATAAGGTGGACAATGGAATTGATAAGAAAAATGAGATAAATGATCTTTTCTGGAATAGATCGCTCTCCAACTTGAAATATGGGATCAAGTCTATTCCCCCAAATCCTAACCGTCACAATGACCAATTATATCAATTCTTCGATAGCCAACATAATTAGGGTTAATCCCTTTAAGTACTCTCCTAACAAAAGACTAAACACGTTACAACTTAAAAACATAAAAGATAGTGCATAAAGCAAAGAGACTAAGTCGCTCCATTGGTTGCTCTCACTCCCGGATCTGCGGCCCGACCGGTGCATGCGCGTCATCTGCGGTATACGACCGCATCAAACACTCATCCAGCCTCAGAGTGAAGAATCCTCTCCATTATTCAAAACCATCACCTTTTTAATAACTAGCATCTTGCTTCCCTTGGTCAAAAGGTATAAATAATGGCTTTGCTATCAATCCTCTCACTCTCTTCATAGCAAGAGAGACTAAAAATACATTTTTTCCTTGAACGACACATATTATATTTTATGTGGCTTTTGTAGAATGCAACGTCCTCCTCTGTCGCCATTATGTTGTGAGCATCATAGTAAAGCTCTGTTCTTGATGCCATTGGTGTTCATCTAGAGAGAGAGATCACCATCAAAGTTACTTCAGTCAAAGGCCAAGACCTTAAGCAAAGAGGTAATGCTTCTTCTTGTCTTTTATATTCCCATCAATAGGAATTTGTAGATTTATATCGTGATAATATTAGATAAACCCATATATATGGATCAAAGAAATATTTTTTATTTTTGTGCTTTTATGATCTCATTAACGAATATAATTTTACGATGCTTTATATCTTTTTTTTAAAATGGATCTTCAAATATAAAATTATGGTTATTTGTGACAGTATGATTAATATAGTTCTAAGGTGTGAACAGAAATAGCTCTAAAGTAATTGCTTCATGTTGTGATTTTTGTTAGATCTAATTTCCATGTTTTAATATTTGGTGGTGCAATCACTTTTTCATGAATTTTCTTTGATGACAGTGGAAATAAATCAAATGGTTGGAATTTTTGTTTTGTTGAAAACAAGAAAAATCATGCTCTAAATATATGATGTTCATTAAGTCTTCCTCTAAATTTTGATTATTATTTTTCAAATTTTTTGAAATCAAAATTAAATCCTAAAAATGTTCACCCTAACCCTAACTCTTAACCCATTACAACATGCCCTTAAGCTACGCATGATCGGGAAGGCCGGCGGTCTAGGGACATGCGGGGGTGGTAAACTTCACACCCAGCAGAATGGTGGGGCGCAATGTGTGCCTGCTGCTAGGCAGCGGCACATGTGGTGGACAAAAGCAGCGAGGGGTGAGGCACAGCTGTTGAGTTTCAATGACAAAGCATTTCACATTCATGGAGCAGGCATCATGTTTGTGCACGTGCTCTCCTAAGCGACAATGCTAGCGGCAAGAGAATCTGGCTGAATGACAATCAGACGCGCAAGCAACAACCCACATAAGGCACGCACATGGTGCTTGCCCCTAGCACACATTCTGTGTGTGTACAGGCAAGCGCCCACACGTAGTGCCTGGGCCACGAGCCAGCGAGAGAGCAAAAGCCCGCTAGTAGGTTTCACTAGCCAAACAAGACCCATTTTGGCCCATTATAACCAGTTTGCATGGTACATGCAAATGGCCCCATATAGGATGACTTCCAGGAATTTTGATGAAAATTTCAGATAATTTTTTAGGTTCACATGCAAGTAGGCAAGCACTTGCACTTGATTTAAGCTATGTAATTGGGATTGCAAAATTTGTATGTGTTTGGGGCGTAGTTTGAGATGAACTCGATTTAATCAAAAACTCATCGTTTTTACGGTGTGAAAAGTCAAAAATAGTACCTACTTTAGTATCCTATGGATGAGCTTTAGTGGTAAAAGCATCAATAATGTAGAGTAGAACAGTCCGGAAAATACGATAAATGTGTTAGAAATCAAACTCCTATTTTAGCATATAAGGAAAGTGGAGTGGTTATTTAATTAAGATCGTGTCATACATAAGAAACCTCTCACGTTTACACACTTTCTGGGCTAAACATTGTCCAAGGATTTGCAGTCCACGAGGACATGTAGAAAGTCGAGTTGGACTCATAAAGAAAAGAGGATTGAATCTAGGTCAGTCGATGGGAACTTATCCAATGGATTTTTGATGATCAAGCACCTAGTCGTAACATGCACACAAATAAAACATAAGGGTGTTTTAGAAACTTGCTACAACTTAGACCTAACTGTGTGAAAATTAGAATGAGGTTGGAGTTGGAGGAATAATGAGTAGGGGTTATTCATGACGAATAAAGCTACTTAATACTTCTACAATAGGTTAGTGGTATCTAAGTATTGAACACTCTTACAATAGCAAAACTGACTTGCTTATTGATGCAAATATGTGATATTCTAACATATATAAGATTTTCTCCGTAAATTTATTAGGAATCTTTTTCAAAATTGATCGAGACAAGAATGAACTTAGTGAAGTTTCTCCTTACAACAACCAAATTTAAAAAATATTCACTTCTATGTTTGTGTTAGAGAAAATAATTGAAATTGTGTGCCATTTAATGCAACCTTGAAATTTAAAATAGATTTCGAAAATTAGCGCAGAGCATCAAATGCAACTCTTGTCATGGATGATACAATGGAGGGCATAAAATCACCACATTATTGCTTCCATGGATAAAATATTTGACAACTATGATTAGTATAGCTTAATAAGGTAATCTCGACTATCACCCAACATACGATACGTATGACTCTATGGATCTTTGGGGTGCATTGTCCTACTTCAATCGAGTGGAAGGATGTTATATTAATTAGGCAAACTGGTCAGATCTGGACCTGTGAATGATGGATCTTGATGGATCTTATGTGCTCTTCAGGAGAAATTAAGATAAAATAGTGTTTTTTGCAAGATTTGAGGGAAAAGGTGAGATTTTTATTAGATTTGGAATATATGTAACAAGATAGTGGAAATCTTTCGAGATGAAGTCGCTCCCGAGTTTTAGATTCAAGATCAAAGCCTAAATATCCAAGGACAAGGGTTCTAATCAATTCCTAGAAGGTTTCTTTCACATTAATCAATATAGATCCTCTAACCCTAGCCGTCGCCTAATAAAACATTGTTTCTGTCCAGATATTTCAGAAATTACAAAACTGCCCCCTGAAGGCCAAAATTACAAAAAAACGTCGCGGGTTCAGCCCATTGCTTTGTAGCACCTCCAATGAGCCTCTTTCGTCTCATTTGGCACATCACAATCGCATCATTACTCTCCCAAAAGAGCCACCTTGTCTTTAGAAGGAAATTTGGAAACTGCTGATGTATAACTACAATAGTCTCCCCAGTGGCATCATAATCAGGGTGGCCCTTCCAGCGGATCAATACCTCCCTAGCCACTACATCCCCTTGACGGACCTCTTTTACCTCCAATGGCTCCAGGATCACCTCAATATCCCCAGTCAGTATGTGTGATCAACAATGGCTTGAACAACTTTGATGCATGGAAAACTGAGTGTATGGTGGATGACAGTGATAGCTTCAACCGGTAATCAACTTCTCCAATCATGGCATCTGCCTCATATGACTCAAAGTAGTGGGTTGCAAGATTCTCATTGTACCTATAGGCCGAAGATCTCTGATGGTATGCCTCGGCTTCAAATAAACCATGTCTCCCATTATGAACTGAACTTCCCTTCTGTGCTCATCTGCCTTCTTCATTATCGGTTGTGCTTAAGCCAATTACCTTTTCAACTCCTCAATCACGGCCCCTCTCCTCCAAGTATTGCTCGATCTGTGACACCGGCATCGAGTTGTGGCTATAGTCTATCAGATGTGGAGGATCATGACCATACAAAGTCCTAAAAGGTGTTATCTGTGCAGATATATGATAGGACATGTTGTACCAATATTCCGTCCACGCTAGCCACCTCACCCACTGATTGGACGCATTCGATATGAAACAATGCAGATATGTCTCGATGCTCCTGTTGACAACCTCTGTCTGATCATCAGTCTGTGGATGGTAACTCGTGCTCCTCTTGAGGACAGTCGATTACATCTTGAAAAGTTCTCTCTAGAAGGGGCTCAAAAACACGCGAACTCTGACAAAAACAATGGATTCAAGAAAGCCATGAAATCGTGTTATCTCTCATAAAAGTTGTTGCCGCTACCGCTACCGTTGCCGATAAAGTATATAGTAATCTCCTCCCAGACCCTGTCAGGCAAAGAAAGTGGCTGTAGTAATCCCGTCAGAGCCATCAAGTATTTGTGATGCTAGCAAATATCGCAAATAGATACCATCTGGGCTACATCTCGTTTCTTCTCTGCCTAATATAGCCACATGGCCATCCGTCGATAAGTCTACTACGCCCCAGAATGTCCTCCAATAACACTGCTGTGAAACTCCTAAAAGATATGCTGACTATGAGTGGAAGTCCTAGGCAACAGTAGTCGTCCTTGGTACAACAGCCTCTGCCCCTCTAAAGAATAGCACGAGTACTCCATCAACCCCTGTAGCAAGGCGGCCCGTATCTTCATTAGCCCCACATTTGCCTCAATCTCGCGCAATAAAGGCTCCCAGTCAAGCATCACTGGTACAGATAAAGCTGCTAGTTATGCCTCCTCTCCTCTACGTGAAAAAGTGTCCGACGTGTTGTTCTCCAGACCTGATCTGTACTAGATCTCGAAATCATACCCCAGAAGTTTTGACAACCATCTCCGATGCTCTAATGTCACCATCACTGCTCCAACAAGTATTTTTAGGCTCCACTGATCTGTGCACACAATAAATCTAATACCCAGCAAGTAAGGCCGCCACTTCTGCACTGCTAACACAATGGCCATCACTCCAGCTCATACACAGATTTAAGGTGGGCCTATGTAGTCAAAACCTGGCTAAAGTAAGCCATCGGCCTCGAGTCTTGTATCAACACCGTACCTAACACATAACCAAATGCATCAGTCTCCACTACAAATGGTCTAATGAAATCCGAAAGAGCGAGCACTAGCACACTAGACATGGCCCGTTTCTAGGCCTCAAAAGCTTGGGTCGCCTCCTCTCCCCACTTAAAACTATCCTTATTGAGCTGCTATATAAGGGGTCAGGTGATGGTATGGTATTCTCTGACAAACTTCATGTAATATCACGTCAGCCCTAATAAGCTTCGTAAAGCACGCAAGGTGGTCAGTCGTGGCCAATCCAACATAGTTGCAATCTTTGATCTGTTCGTTGTCACCCCATCTGCAAAGATTGCATGCCCCAAGAATTCCATCCTCAACTGCGCAAATAGACACTTCTTCTTGTTAGCATACAACTGGTGGTCCTGCAGCTCATGTAAGACTATCTACATGTGTCCCACATGATCCTCTATGGATCGACTATATAACAGAATGTCGTCGAATAACATCAAGACAATCCTCCTTGAGTAAGGACGAAAAACACTATTCATGTGGGACTGGAAGGTGGCTGGGCCATTAGTCAAGCCAAAAGGCATGACTAAGAACTCGTAATGTCCCTTATAAGTCCCGAAAGCTGTCTTGAGCACATCTACAGCTCGCATCCTGATCAGATGCTATCCTGATTTCAAGTCGATCTTGGAGAAGAACGTTGCTCTATGCAACTCATCTAAGAGTTCATTAATCACCGTGATAAGGAATTTTTCAGGTATTGTGTCCTAGTTCAATGCACTGTAATCCACGTATAATCGCCAGAGCTGTGATCCTTCTTTTTCACCAGCAGGACTGGGCTTAAAAGGGCTTGCACTGAGCTCTATCACGTCGTCCTCGATCATCTTCCCTACCATCCTCTCGTTTCATCCATATGTACCTGGGGGTATCGATATGGACTCACGCTGATAGGTGAGACTCCCTCTCGCATGACAATGGCATGCTAGTGGTCTCATGACGGCAGAAGGCCACGAGGCGTCTGAAACATTACTCAAAACGGATCAAAATTGGCTGCACCTCGGTGGAAATATCCTGCTTCTTCTCTCCATCCTCAACTGCTAAGCCCCGTAATTCCACTCAAAAGCATCGTCCCTATGTCTAGATGGCCTTGGCCATGGTTTTCAAAAAAACCATAGACCGGCACAAAATTGGATCGCCTTAGAGAGCGAATGTCTGCCCCCGTATTGGAACTCCATCTGTAGCACCTTCCAATTGATTCTGGTGTCCCCCAAAGTCTGTAGTTATCTCATATATAAGATAACATATGTACTCTCCCCAGCTCCAATTGTAGAAAGTCATCGACGATCTGCATCCACTGGAGAGTTAAAAGAAGCATGTGACACACCCCTCTGCTGCGATCCACCTGTCTCTCCCCATTATCACTCCAAAAAACCTCGTGTCAACGAGCTATAGCCCTTACCGATCCACCATCTGATTGGAGAAAAAATTATGAGTAGCCACACTGTCAATTAGGACCATCACCACTTGATCAGATATCCTCCATGTTCGCTTCATGGTGTGGTTCGGGGTAAACCATACCACAGAGTTTAATGAAACCTCCACAACGTCAAGGTGGGGATGCTCATGGACAGATATCACCTCTGCCTCAGCCTCCACAACCACCTCATCCGCAACTGTAGAGTGTCGTCGCCACATCAGTGTCCTAATGTAAACTTCTCGTCGCATTTGAAGCGCAGACCATTCGCTCGTTTGTCTCTCATCTCTGCCTCCATCATGTGCCTCAATTGCCCCTGGTCATGCCTCAATGTCCTTCTATCTATTGATGGTGATCCCTCCTGGTGGTGCCTTATACCCTACTGTCGGTGCCTGACTACGAAAAGCGGATTCTCATCATACTCCCTTGGCGTGTCGCTCCTTTGTGAGTCTATCCTCTACAATCTGAGCCAACTCCATATTGTTCGGCAGCCTTATAGGTATCTGTATGCATAGCTCCACACATATGTTTGGCTTGAGACCCTTCATGAAACACCCCTCCGGAGACTCACCTGACAATCCACAAACGCGGCCTGCCAGCATCTCAAATCTCCTGATGTATTCTCTGACTGTCCCCTCCTGTCAAAGGGCAAAGAACTACTCATGAATATATCCCATGTGTGTCACAAAATCGGTGTAGCAGACAATCATTAAATTTCTCACATGAGCGCACAAGCTGTTGCTGCTCTCTTCGTCGATGCCAATACAAGACCTGACCCTCCAAACATATATCAACTGTCCTCGGTTTCTCTGCTTCAGTAAGGCGTATCGACTCAACGTACATCTCCGTTCTGCAGATCCATACATAAGGGTATTCTCATTCAAATATTGATATCTTTAATTTTCTGACCATGTTGACTGTGTTGAAACCCTCCTACCCTGTTCTCCCCTGAAACTGACCATAGGGTAGCTACCATGCAGGTCCCGTGGTGCCTCAAAGTCTCCAAATTGTCCACCCTCGGCTCCCTCAATGTCTTCCCAACTGTCCTCTCCCCAACCTCCAACCTCCCCGTACTCCAAAACATCATCACGGTATCTGTCAAATTTCTCATGATCCTGAACTGGTCGCCGATGTCTCTCTGCAGCAAACGAGAAGCCATGGGCCACTGAAAGTCCTCCAGGTCAGCACCAGACCCCAAGGGTCTCTCCGCTGCTCGTCGGGGCCTTGGAGGACCGCCCGGGAGTCGTGGAGCCCCTGGCATCCTCGCCCGGGGTCGACAATCCCTAGGCGGCCCTGTCGGGCCTCCACAGGGGTCGCAGAGCTCATAGTGGTCTCGTGGGTGTTCGTCGCCTCTCGTGTGTTCCTTCGCTCCATCTTCGGACACTTCGTTGGTGTCAGATAGAATTCATTCAATAAATTCATCGTCTTTCTCCTTCCCTTTCACCAAAGTTAGCGCCTTTTGTGTTGGATCTGAGTTGACACCCTCACTCTACTCAGATCTACCTTCGCCGTTGATAATACGACATCGCCGTTGATAATACGACATCTTGTTACGAGATCTGTTGGTTTGATTGCATGAGTGCTTCCAATATCACGTTCATTCTCACTTCCAATGCCTTCACTTCGGATCCGATTGTGTAGCTCATCTCCTCCAGTAATTTCTTCAATCCTTCACTTTGAAGACTTACTTAATGTCTTCCTTTGAGTTTGTTCAGGAAAAGGAAAAAAACATAATTGGGCCTTAGATTTAATCTAGTTCAAATTATACTAACATACCTTAAGTATATTGAAAATTGATAGTTCTCAAGTTTAAGGGTATGTTTTCGTTTAACTATCATCAAATTATAAAAGTTCATCATCTCTTTTAATGAATGCATCAACATTATATAGAATATGTTTTTCGTTTAAGTATCATCAAATTATAAAGGTTTGTTATCTCTTTTAATAAATGCATTAGTGTTATATTAAATATATTGAAGTCTAATATTTTGTGTACATTTTTAATTTTGTTACCGTGCATTTAGATGTGCACATAAACCTTGCATTAAAAATCCAATGGATCCATGTCAAACAGGTATGGTCAAGGGTAAAAAATATAGAATATATATATTAATGGAGATAGGTCCATGGGTAGCCGCTAAAGAAGAAGCCCACATAGATTGCTTTTTCCACAGCCACTCACGGCTCATCACATCAATGTATCCAGTGGCGGAACCAGGAAATTTTCATTTGGGGGAAAATTATAAGCTAATAAATACAAAATAATTTCTACGTACAATAAAAAACAATAAGCAAAAGTCATTAATTGTCTATGCACATTAAATTTATTAAGTAATTTGGTTGACTTTTCCTAAAAATTCATCCTTTGAAAACAAAGTAACAAAAGCATACATATAACTCTACAAACACGAACTTGCATTTGTTTCGGGCAAGATTTTTAGGAAAAGGCAACCATCAAAGATTCAAAATATGAATGATAGTCCCAATACTAGTAAGTGGTAAATTAACCAAAATGACTTCTAAAAATGGATGAATGCTAGTAAACCATTTCAGACTTTCAGTTCACATATATAGGAATAGAACACCCCCTCCCTCAATATTAGGGCGTATATTTCAAGTAAAGAAATTACATCCCCTTAAAATAAATTGGTGAACCCCTCAATTATGCACATTCTCACAAACACAACAAACTCACGAAAAAACAATCATCATTGCACGTGGCAATTCAAATAGAAATATTATTATATTAGTTCTGATTCCGACCAATTTGCAAGCACTAAAATGTAAGAATAACATCACCTTTGCAATTGGGAGTTGAAGTATCAGATCTGTGTTCTCCTTTCTCTTAACATCACCTTTGCAATTGGGAGTTAAAGTATCAGATCTGTGTTCTCCTTTCTCTTTTTTCTAACTTGCAGATCCGAAAAACTAGAAGTTTTTCTTTAAAAATGTAGTTTGCTCTGAAAATTTTGCTTCAAAAATTTGCAGATCCGAAGTTTGAAGACAGCCACTGAACTTCGCAAGTCGATTTTGAAGACGATATCCAAACGTCGTAGTTCTGCCACGATATAATCTCTCTTCCCTTCATTTTTCTTTTTTTCGTTTTTTGAGCAACTGCATGCTGCGATATACAAGGCTAAAACTAAAGGGGGGTTTAATGGGCTGGCTTAGTGCGTTGTGGGCTAACTGATGGGGGCCATACTTGGGTTTAAGAAGAAAACATTTAATTTATTTAATACCATTTAGAAGTAATGGCTGCTAAATTATTCTTAATATCCGGTCATTTATTAAGCATTTTATTTATAATAAATGTTACGTGGAGCAATACAAGCAGCTGCACGTTTAAAGTATTTAATAGCTATTTAGAATTAATCTTTAAAATCTTTTAAAAAAATTGCAGACGCAAGGAATTGAACCCATGACTTCTTAAAGAGTGATCTACAGTTTAAACCCATAACCAAACTTCCAAACCGTGAGTGATGTTGCTGATTGTTGATGTTATTATATAAATAGTGAAAAATGTGCATGCGCACGTGCGCAGGCAAAATTACCTGCGAACACCCCTCTGTTGGGGGCTTTAAGGTATTTTTTTGAATTTTTTTGCAGTAGTTAGATATACTTGTTAGGTAGCTCCCCACAAAATTTCAGGTCAAACAAACATCATTTGGGCATCGAAACATCCATCACAAAAACGTTGAGCAAAACTATCCAAAATTCTGCACAGTTTTGCGCAACGTTTTGTGATGGATGTTTCGATGCACAAATGGTGTTTGTTTGACATGAAATTTTGTGGGGAGCTACCTAACAAGTATATCTAACTACTGCAAAAAAATGCAAAAAATATACCTTAAACCCCCAAACAGAGGGGGTGTTCGCAGGTAATTCTGTCTGCGCACGTGCGCAGGCACATTTGCCTCAAATAAATATATAAAAAAAGTTTGGGGGCAATGGCTCCCTCAGGCCCCCTTTGCCTCCGCCCTTGAATGTATCTGATCATTTTTGAATTTGGTATCATCTGACCCTATTAATCCCATATATCTTTATAGCAGTTGAAAGGTTCGTAACGTGAGTTCATTTATAATCCAAGGTTTAGCATCTAAGTAAGAAAATAAACATTATCCTCAAAAGTGCATATGTAACAGGTAGCAAATTTCTAAACCGCTGAGGAAGATAGGAAACCCTGGAAATACATGAAAGCCAATAAAGACATGAGCGGAAGTAATATTTACAAGTTTCAGGTACCTGCACAATACAAGGGTGAATGTAGAAATTTTGAGGCATAATTTGTGCACCCAGAAGGACCATTAGTGTGGCATTCTTCAAATTAACACCTGAATATGTGTCACACGTCGCAGATAAATCTTCCAAACGACTAAGGTAAACTCCAAGCACATAAAAGAGTGATGTAAAAGTTGAAATGCTAAGATATAGCACCATCAACTTGTGGGATCCCTGCGACAAATGAACGGTAACAACGTTATGAATATACAGTATGTATGTTATGCCTACCATATGTGTGCAAGAGCATCTGTGTGGCTTATATATGCATATATCAGCATTTGCTATTGTGCATGTATCAATGTCCCCCCAACACTAACTCAGTATGCCAGTTATATGGACATATGCACATGCATGTCTACTAATGTGTACTGATCTACCAAATAATATATCTCAATGTGTTTGCACCTTTGCATATAACTACCAGTAACAATCTATGCACATCTGGGTATTTACATAGTTATGTATGAATGTGTCAAATCTTACCAAGCAGGAGAAAACAATAGGAAGCAGAATAGCAACAGTAGCAGCTAAAACGGTGGAATTGAGCAAGTCCAGATCAAACAGCACGTGAAACCCATGAGCAACACCTAAAATCTGGCAATGCCAATGCAATCATTTTAGCCTTTGCCAACCATAAGAATAAAATAAGAAGCTAAGTTATTAAGGATATAGTTAGGAGACGTTCAGACAATTAGTATGTGAGCAAATTCAACAGTCTATTCAACAAAAAAATTCAAATAATGCATAAAAAGTACCTTTGTCAGATCTGATGCAGTCATTGAAAGCTCAACTGCAACCCCCAAAAAAACACAAGCTAACTTGGAATACTGCTCGCTGCAAATCTTTTGAATCCCATGCATAAAAAGTTAAGTTCAACCATTATGAAAGAAGAAAAAGGTGAAAACTGCAATTGGCGGAATAAATCCAACAAGTTAAAAGCTTCAGAGACAAATATACCAAATAAAAACAATGCATGCGTTGAAAATGAAAAATAAGCCACGCCCCAAACTGGGGTATTTGTGTCGTTTATATAGCAAAATATACAATATGATTACAATTAGAATTACATTTCATATTTCTTCTTATTTATTTCTAACCCTAAAATTGGAAACAATAATTGCTATCTCTACGCTAGAAACTACTCAATCATATTTCAACTATTACTAAACTGGAAATGTAGTAGTCCTTAGTAGCATGGTATGCATAATTTGTCAAAAACGGTGCTAGTGAAGTAGTCCTTACTTATACACGGATCCTGAGGAACAAACTCAAATGGGATGTCTATTTTTTAAGATTCAATAAGGTTTTTGCAACTTAATCTATATCAGTTGAATGAACACATTGGCTCAACTTTTAAGTTCAGCTCCTTAAGTGAAACAGCAACCATATCCTTGTAGGCAGGCAATGACACTAGCTTTGCACCCTAGGCCAAGAGCAGTTACTGTAGAGGATTGGAAAAGCCACAAGTTGAGTTTAATATCCACCACATGTTATCACCATTAAAGCAACTACTAAGGCAGAGTAGGAGTGCACACCTCAAAAGTCACTTCCATCCTTTAGGAAGAAAAGAGTGTTGGACAGACGCTTGGGTTCAAAAGCTTAAGCTGTCAGGTTGTGTACATGTCCCCACACACCATTCAATCATCATCATCGCCACCGCCACCGCCACCGCCATCATCATCTTAGCCTTCATCCCAAAAATTTGGGGCCGGCTTCATTGACTTGATGGAAAGGGAGAAAATAGCAAAATAATAATAATAACCAATAACCAATAATAATAATTAAAATATTATACTTATAATAATAATAAAATAATAATAATAAATAAATATATAAACACAAACATATTTTAAAAACCACGTCACATCGTGCTGTCGGATACTTTTTTTTATGTCAACTAAAAATCGACAAAATGAAGAAAAGAAATAAAAAGCATTGTTGTTATCTTGGATGAAATAAAAAAAGTTTTTGATTAGGTTAAACCCATGGATAAAACTTGACATCATGACTCTTAGATAACCATTTTAATCAAAAGCGTAAGTTGTTAGGTTGTAAGAAACATGTACATATGGAGAAGATGGGTATGAAAAAGGGTGAAGTGGCTGCGTTATAAGAAGTAAAAGCTTGGATGATCAGCCACACAAGGAGCTAACTAGTAGCAACACCTCAAAACTGAGATGGATGTGGGCCATGTGGCTAATACCCTTGAAAAAAACTCTATTGATTCTATTAGATTAGACTACTGGATCATGGAATTAGGTTTCGCCTGATACCGTTCGGTATCGGGCGTTTCGTCTTGGTTTTGGAGCAGACCGAGACGAAACGTCGGCCATTTCTTGGTTTCGGAATGTAAGGGAAGAAACACGAAAAAGAGAAAAAGAAAAATTTGTTGGAGCATGAAAAGTAGAAATATAAAAAAGTTAAAGAAGCAACAACTTACTTGGATTCTCAGTGTCGTCGTCGTCGTCGAGTCGGAGAGCCATGTCGCCTGCCGCCCGCAATGAACGAACTCAAAGAAGAGGATGAAATTTTCGTTTAAAAGAGAATAGGATGGCAAACTTGTAATTTGACTTGCAGAACATCTTGCTAACATGTTAAATTACACATCTTGCTAACAAGTTAAGTTTATTTAAAAATCTGTCATTCTCATTTAAACGTTTTAAAAGAAAGAGAATGGAAAACTCATCAATAAATATAAAATGTTTATAAAATGTGTAATTTGACTTGCAGCACTAGTGGTGGCTGATTTTTGTTGCTATTCAACTCACACATTTTGCTAACCAAGTTTCATTTATTTACAGGTTTGCCATTATATTTTAAAAAAGTGTGATATGTTTAGCAAAATGTGTAACGTGAATAGCATTGAACTAAAACCTCTTGAGCAAATGTGTAATAATATATTTAGCAACGTGATATATTTAGCAAAATGTGTAAATATTTAGCAAAATGCAAAACTCTAAAATGTTTCGTAACGTGATATATTAGCAAAATGTGTAAATGTGGTATATCTAGCAAAATGTGTAAATGTGAAACTACCGATACGAACGAAACGAAACGAAACTCCGAAACCACCGAAACGAGCGAAACCTGACCGAAACCTAAAATTCTCCGAAGACCAAAACCAAAACCGAGACATCTAACCTTGTACTGTACTAGTTGTTCATTGTATCTGCTTATGATTCTATATATACTAATAAAATGTGAGAGTGGATTAGATCTCTTCGATTCTCATCCAATCCATAGATTTATCAAGGTGGGTATCAGAGTGTAGGTTCCCAAATGCAACCTAATTCTTCTCCCCAAATATCATATAAAGGGAGTACCTTTTTCGCCTCTTCTCGTTGTTGCTGCCTTTGATGCTGTTGGTACCATTATATGATGTCATCATCGCCACCAGCTGCAACCGTGTCACCCGCTATAGCCGCTGCTCTAATCAACTGCTACTGCTACCACCGATTCTGCTTATCGCTGCTGCTTCCCACGTCTATGATAACTGTTGTTTCTCCCTCTTTCTCCCATTCTAGATTTAGTACAGATCTGATCCTTCACGGCTCAAAACCAGATTTGTTCTTTTTTAGCTAGGCACAAAAGTTCATGTTCCAGATCTAAAATATGAAAAACGTTTTTCCTCCTTTCAGATTCTGGATGTATTTGCGGTTATGAATTTATACCAGATCTTTAGTTACATTCTAGTCACTGCCCTAAATCTATACTAGATATCCTAAGTTTGGCTTGGTTCTTGGTAATTTCTGACAGTTGTTTACCTTAGATTGCATCTTCTGGTATGAAAATGAAGTCTGTGGATATCATTATTACGAAGGCTGTCTTCCACTATTGTCAAGTTGAATAGAGCTGATCACTTCCTTTGGTCTTAACACTAAAGTCTATTTGTTATATTTTTAAAGAAAAACATCTCACAAAAGATCTATCGAACTCCAAATTAAAATAGAATAAAGACTAGCTTGCAAGCAATTATTGTGTGTTGACATGGCTCCTCAATATCATGGAGGAGAATATCAGTGCAAGAGTTATGTTCTTGAAGATTACAAAAAAAATCCGAAGTACCCTGAAGGAGATGTACAAGAACAAGGATAATATCTTCTGGGTTATTGAGCTACATAAGAGGTACATCTCTGAAAGTAGAATGAAAGGCCTCTTTCTTACTACTTTGAGTTAAATGATGGTTTTGGATGAGATCAACATACATCAACCACTGGTTACAACCCTAAAGAAACTTTAACAGTTTCAAAAGAAATTTGCAATAGTCAACTTTTTATAAAAGAAATTTGCAATAGTCAACTTTTTATCTATTTTGTATGCCTCGCTTACGTAGCAGGTTTGTGATCATATTCTCAAAGGTGGCTCAATTCCTTCTCTTTCTGCAGAACTTACTCGTGTTCTTCGAGTAGCTCATGACACTTTAGCTAGAAACTCTCATATTTCTAAGAGTTTTGATATAATAGCTCAAACATGTGGACATGATCATGAACACGGTTGTACTTTTAGATGTGGATTTAGCAGATGACCTCATTTAGCTGACAAGGGCCCACGTCACTATATGCATTATATCATGAATAATCATCCCTGTGAGAACTGATGGATGAAGTTCAGGAAACCTAATTGAGCCCGAAATGTTATTATTAATAACTTCTTGGCCACTCCTACTATTGAGTCTGCTACTACTAGTCCTTACACCATTTAGATTCTCACGTAAACACCGTTTAGATTTCTCACATAAAATCTGATCGGCTGATGAAGCTTCGGTTCTCTCACTCACTACATGTATCTTACACTACTACACATTATAAAATCTCATGTACTACATTCATAGCTTTTATTGATAAGCCTTTAATCTTAGACACTGATGCATCCTCACATATGATAAGTACATTACATATGTACCATATAAAATTTTCTTTTACTATTTATAAAAAGGGATTACTCAAGCTACCTAATTGTTAGCTTTAAATAATGTTCGGTTTATTTCTAAATTTTTCTGTTAATCTTTTATTCATTAATCAGCTACCTAAAAATAAATGCTACTCCACAACATTATTTCCTTACTATGTCTTTCCTTCGATTACCGAGATGAAGATTAGTTTGGGTCATGAGAAAGAATGGGTGTACTACTTGGATGTTGATGACTTTCCTACCTGCTTGTCTGCAGCATCTGGAAGTCCAGTACTATCACATTATCACATGGAACATCTATTTTTACAAAAATTTCGGTTTTGTCTATTGAGTCTATTGTGTTATCTCATCAATGTGAGTTGTGTGAGCTAGGAAAACATTATTGTGCTTCTTAACCAGTTCATGTCAATAATCATAGTAATTCCTTGTTTAAATGAGTGCATTTAGACATTTACGGTCCTAATCAGTGTTCTTATGTTTCTGATGTTCATTATTTTTTCAGTTTTTGTTGCTGATTTTTCCGTATAACATTTGTATACTTATTAAAGGAAATAGCTCCTTTACCGGAAATAATTCAAATATTTTTCAATGAAATAAAAACATAATTTTCATAGTTACTCATGTTTCGTACTTTTAATGCCATTGAATATGAGCAAAAATGTGTTAACTTTTTGTCAGTCAAATGGAATTTACATCAAACTTCATGTGCTCATGCATCTCAGTAAAATGTTGTAGCGAAGAGAAAGCACATGCACTTACTAGATGTTACACGAATACTTATACTTGAAATATATGTATCTAAGTATTTATGATATGATGCAATTTTGTGTGCATGCTACTTGATTAACAGAATATGTTGCTCTATGATTAATGTTCAAATGACATATTCTTGTAAGTTTCCTGACAAACGTGCATTCCCCTTGGCACTTTTTGTGTTTTGTTGTGTGTATTTTGTTCAGAATCTATGGCTTGGTCTTAAAAAATAGCATCCATATTAACAAAGTGCACGACTGTTGGATATTCTATGATACAGAAAGGCTATCATTGCTTTGATTTAGTATGTCATATATATACATACATACATACATACATACATATATATGAGGGATCAAATGACCCCCCAAAATAACCCCTTATCAAAAATCATATGCCCCCCCCCCCCCCAATTTTTTCGGAAGATCCGAACCGCTCATCTTGATCTCCACCATCTAAATACCTGACCCACCAATTTTCAACCCGATCCCATGTGTTTTGCACGTACATCAACCATTCGCAAAATTTCTGTTCATGCGAAACCGTTAAATTTGGGTCGGATGGATGAACGGGCAAAACACATGGGATCGGGTTGAAAATTGGTGGGTTGGGTATTTAAAGGTGGAGATCAAGATGAACGGTTCGAATCTTCCGAAAAATGGGGGCATAGGATTTTTGATAGGGGGTTATTTGGTGGGTTATTTTTGGGGGTCATTTAATCCATCCTCATATATATATACTAGTCATTGCCCGTGTCCATAGGACACGGTTTATTTAAGATATTCACATCCTAAAAATTTTAGTTCCCCCATAAATTAAAGCACAATAATTGTTATATAATTCCCACCATAAAATAAATGATTTCATTTTCCCCCCACCAAGAGTTTCCCCCTAAAATACAAACTTCCCCCAATTGTTTCGTAGATTTTTCAAATTCAAACTTTTGGTGTCATGATGATAAAATATCTTTCAAACATTAAATTTCAAACTCCCATCAAAATTTCAAAACTCTCACTAAAATTCAAACTTCCCTCAAGGGTTCTCCCAAAATTTCAAATTTTCAACTCATTTTTGTTTGTCTTAGTCATCATGTATGTTTGTCCTAGTCAGCCCTAATCTTTATCCTATTAGGATATAATTCAAAATCTTCATCAAATATAGAATATATATATATATATACTAGTCATAACCCGTGCCCGCGGGCACGGTTCATTTAAGATTTCCCCCGTGAAATCTTTGTTCCCTGAAAAATTATTTCCACAGCCACAATTTAACAGAACAATAAATTAGCGTAAAAATATTTAGCAGTACGGACACCTTCGGCGCGGAACAACAAATTCTGCGTCGAACAACAAATTTGGCGCCGTGCCTTCGGCTCGGAACAACAAATTAGCGTAAAAAAATCGGCGCGGGCGCGGAACAACAAACCTCAGGGTATTTTTACGCTAATTTGTTGTTCCGCTAAATCTTTCCCAAGACACTTCTAATTTCAAAGTTTAGGTTCCCAAGTCACTTTTCCCCCAAATTTAATCTCCACAATCTTTCCCAAAACACTTCTAATTTCAAAGTTTTGGTTCTCAAGTCACTTTTCCCACCAAAATTTAAGTTTTCACACTAAAATTTTCACAAAATCCAATCTCAACCATTGATTTACCAAGATCAAATCTCAGCCACTCTTTATCTTGTCCTAGTCAGCCCTAGAATTCAAAAAACGTTGTCAAATGTATAATAGATAATTTCAGCCAATGTTACCTTTTTTAAGTATATTTTTTATATTGCTCCATCACTCGATGTCAACCCTCTTTCATAGCACATTCCATAACTTGCTTGTAGTCCTTGGATTCCAGACAATCCAAAACTGTTGCATGTGTATGTTCTATGTGATAGACCCGCCTGGGTATATACATGGGCCGGGCCCATTAGTGGCGCCGGCCCTTATTTGGGTAGCTTGTGCGCGCGCGCCCTTCCCCACAAAACCCTAATTTATTTTATAAATAGGGGCTAGCCGTCATTAGTATTTTTCATGCTTGATATTTGAGATATTCTCTATTGAGCGTCTTAGGAGTAGTTCTTAGATTAAACGAGTGCGGACGTCCTCTTTGGCATCTTAGGAGGAGAGCACTCCTCTTTTGTGCTCAAATATCTTGTTCTAGCTTTGTTTTCTCAATAAAAATTGTCTTTTTATCTTGGTTCCTAACATTTTGGTATCAGAGCACGTGACGATCCATGGCGGCTACGACAAGATCCCACGACAAAATCGAAGCTTTGGAGGCAAAATTCACGAGGGAATTGACGGGATCAAGAAATCTTTGGCGGCAAACGATGAATCTATGGCCAAATTGACGGTTTCCATCAACCAATTGACGGCAAATCAAGCGAAGCACGACGAATAATTCGCGCAATTGATGGCAACCCTAAATCAATTAGCGGCGAACAATAAAGGGGGGAAACCCTAATCCGACACCAAAGACGGCACCTTTGAAGAAAGAGAATGAAAAAGAGGAGGTTTTTATCCAAAATCAACCCTATTTAGTGGAGGAGTTCGACGAAGACGAAGACGAGGAGCCTTGGAGGGTCGACTACCGCGAGGAGGTGCGGCGGAAGGCGGGTAGCAAGCCAAAGGGAGACCGGCGGATCTAGCCGACCAGCGAGGGAGCCCCACGGCTCCGGGGAGATGCGGCCAACCCCCCACGACCACCGGGGGGTCGACCGCCGCGCGGGAGAAGGGCGGGGGAGCCCCCCCCCCCCCCCCCCCCCCCCCCCGCCACCAGCGAGCCCAGATAGGGGCGGCGGGACCCTGCCTAGGCCAGCCTAGGTCCAGCGACCCTGCCGGACCCCGGCAGTGTCTGCCGGTCATTTCCGAGGCCCGGAGGGGGCCGCCGAGCATTCTTGAAGCTCGGCAGGCCCCCGCCGGCTGGCGGCAAGGCGGGGACCCCCCGGCAGCCGCAGGGGGGGTGACAGCCGCAGACAGAACTCCGGGGGTTTTTTTGACCCCAGGCAGCGGACAGCAGCTAGGGAGGGCCGCGGACAGCTTTCGGGAGGTTTTTTTGACCCTTCGGGTCGACGGACAGCAGCAGAGGACCCACCCAACGGCGACGGACACGGGAGAGATTATTATTCGGACCGCGGGGGTGGCTACGAGGCAGAGTTCGGCGATGACGCAGGTTGGGACGATTTTGAGGGCCGACGGAGAGATTACCGTGGAGGCTACGGGGTTCGCGGAGGGCCACCTAGGCGCTACGAGACATTGGACGAGAGGCGTCAGTATTACCTCCGCACAGAGAGGAGGGGAGGCCTGAGCAGGGACGTTTTGAAGGAGATTGCCGCGTCCGGAAGCTGAAGATGCCGCTATTTTCCGAGGAGGACCCACACGCCTGGTTGTTTACCGCAGAGAGGTACTTCACGGCACATCACATGACCGAAGCCCAGAAGCTGGAGGCGGCGGCGATCTGCATGGAGGGGCGTGCCTTGGGATGGTTCCAGTGGACGGAGAGGCGGCAGCAGATTATGAGCTGGGAGGAGCTGAAGAACATGGTGCTGGAGAAGTTCTGAGACCTCCGCTTGGGGAACCTACACGAGCAGCTATTTGCCCTCAGGCAGGAGGGGCCGGTGCAGGAGTACATCAAGAGATTTGAGACACTGTCAGGACGAGTTCATGGGGTGTCGGACGAGTCGCTGGAGGTCACCTTTTTGAAGGGGCTACGACCTAGTCTTCGAGCTGCGGTGAGGCCATACAAGCCTCGAGGGCTTTCAGAGGTCATCGAGATGGCGCAAATGGTGGAGGATTCCTGCACAGAGGATAGGCGAGGCGGGAGCAGCTACAGTGGGCAGTTACAGCGGGGCACCACGACTGGAGCAGGTGGAGCACGGGGGCACGACTGAGGCAGTTACGGCAGGACTTGAGAAGACGGGTGAACAGACCATTCCACCACCGGCCGATGGCCCATTCCGAAGGATGACCGACGCAGAGATGAGAGAGAAAAGACAAAATGGGCTCTGCTTCAGATGCGACGAGCGCTTCACTCATGGACACCGTTGTGTGGATCGAAAGCTTCAAGTGTTGATAGCGGAAGCCGACGAGGGAGATGACGTCGAGGATGAACGGATCGACGGGGAGGACGACTCCCACTCAGAGTAGTACCGTTGGGGCTTACACCACCTTAAAGACAAGGTGGTTCTTTGGGGGGAGTATTGATAGACCCGCCTGGGTCTATACATGGGCTGGGCCCATTAGTGGCACCGGCCCTTATTTGGGTTGCTTGTGCGCGCGCGCCCTTCCCCACAAAACCCTAGTTTATTTTATAAATATGGGCTAATCGTCATTAGTATTTTTCATGCTTGATATTTGAGATATTCTCTATTGAGCATCTTAGGAGTAGTTCTTAGATTAAACGCGTGCGGACGTCCTCTTTGGTGTCTTGGGAGGAGAGCACACCTCTTTTGTGCTCAAATATCTTGTTCTAGCTTTGTTTTCTCAATAAAAATTGTCTTTTTATCTTGGTTCCTAACACTATGCTCCAAGAAAGGTCCTAATATCTCACCATCTATTGATCCGACTTCTGCTGCTGCTGAAGGTCCATTCCATAACTTGCTTGTAGTCCTTGGATTCCAGACAATCCAAAACTGTTGCATGTGTATGTTCTATGCTCCAAGTAAGGTCCTAATATCTCACCATCTATTGATCCGACTTCTGCTGCTGCTGAAGGTCCTTAACCTACACAAGATGTCTTTCTATCACTCCATCTGATTTATACCTCACATTTACATCCCGATTGCTCGTCATATGGATAAATGGTCATCTTATTTACATCATATATCATATTTTGTTGCATATAATCATTTGGCCCGTACTTTACGTTATCAATTTCTTCCTTCGGTGTCTATTTCCAAGTCTTACCAGAAAATTGTGTTACATCTTAGCCGGAAGAAACCTACGGGTGATGAAATGAAAGCTATGTTGTTGACACATGACATTAAAAACTGGTCTATGCTCTCACAAGAACCAAAATAGTTGGTTGTTAGTAGGTATATATAGTCGAATATCAGCCATATAGGACTGTGGATATGTATAAAGCTTGTTTAGTTGCTTAAAGATTTACTCAGACATACAGCATGGACTATCTTAACACCTTGTATCTGCTTATGATTATATATATACTAATAAAGTATGCAAGAGTGGCTTTGATCTCTCTTTATTCAAATACAAACACTGGATTTATCAGATTCAAAAGAATTGAACCCATTAGAGTCATGATTCCAAGCATATTTAGCAACATGTCGGTCTATTATTTTACTTGATATGGGAAGAAATCCATGCTCTAATTTCTTTCTATACCATCATTTTTTAACCACTTAAAAGGATGCAATGCACCAAATCCTAACATGGGCAATACTTTCTTAAAAGGGTCACGCAGAGCTTCAAATGGAGTTGTATTGGAGTTGTACCTTTTATTCTAAAAGACTTAGCTATGGGGTACAGCTCTGCATGGTTAGGCATTCCTATTAATGGTTGGTTGATGAGTAATAAGTAGTAGGGCAATGATGGATATAGCATAAACACACCAAATACATTTCAGTGGTGATGGTAGTTTTGCAAGCAATGTGTGAGAATTTTGCAAGCAATGTGTGAGAATTAGAAATAGTAATGGGAGGCCTACAATTATTTTATATTGGTGAATCCACAAACTGATAGTTAAAACCATATCTAACCAAAAAGTTTCAACTTTTAGGTAGAGGCTTAACTACTAATTTATCGACATCATATTTTTATATTTTATCTAATGTAAGATTTATTATTTTTGATACTCCCCTTCAAACTCAAAGTGAATTCACCTTTGAGTTTGAAAGCCATATTAGAAAAGAGGTGTGAGTTTGGAAGCTATATTAGAGAAGATCAGCCAACCAGATTGCATATTGCATATGTGCATGCGCTTTGATCTCGTAAAATAGTAATAGGATTGTCACGAGTATCTTATATTGATGAAACCATAAATCGATGGTTGAAACAATATATAACTCAAATGCTTAAGCCTATAGGCAGAGGCCCGTCTACTAATTTATAGACATCATATTTTCTTATTTTATCCAATATATGGCTATTATTCTTGACATAGCAATTTGCTAGGCTGTAAACGTTTCATTCTTTCAGAGGTATTATTCTAGCAAGATAAGGATGTGTGTATTTTAGAGCATTGGACTTGCTTTCGGTATATACATATTAAGGGTTCTAATGTATCAAGGACCCAAAAAAAATGTTTAGATGAGTCTTGTTAAAGAGATGTTAAGGGGTTTTATTGAGATTAAGGAATGGCCAAGGGATTTTAAACATGTGAATAGATGAAAGGCACGAATACAGTGATCGCCCTCTTATTTTCCATTTGGCTAATATTCAAACCATATTAACCTCGTGTATTTTTATTCCCATTATCATGCTGCTCGTGATTTGCTTTGTTCGATATTGTGGCTGTCATGTACAAAGACAAAATATAATAGTGTATGTGTCTGCTCCAGCAATGTTGGCTTCCTAAAAACTACTTGCAAATATGAAAAAGACTGATCGTGATCTTCAAAACTCCAAAACTATTACTGCATGCAGTTGCTTTATATATATGAGAAAAATAGATATGTAGTTGCTTTATATATATGAGAAAAATAGATATGTGCTGACATCTTAAAAAATTTCATGTGTTCTCAGCACGGTTTTGTTTAAAAAATTGAAATTTTTTTGTGTTTTGTTCTCCGCATCATGGATAATCACCAACCAAAAATCAAGTGAATTTAATTCTTGATCTACCCGTATAAAATTCAATGGTTTGGAAGAATAGAATTTTTTACAATGGACGGATCAAGAGTCAAACACCCCTAGTGTTTACCCATATTTGGAGTTTTGGGATTTTAGAACATATACAATCACCCTAAAAAGTTTATTAAACCCAAGCTGACAGCGTAGGAATTTTCTTAACGCAGTACAGCGTAGGAATTTTCTTGACGCAGTTAGCACATTAAAGTATTCCCTATATATATAAGTGTGTGTAGTACAAATTTTTTGTTTATTTTTTGAACAAAAATTTAATGCCCAAAATAAAAAAATTATGTACCCAAATCAAAAATCCATCTACTGGATGTGATCTCGACCAATTCAACGTTTGTAAACAAAATTTTGTATTTTTATATTTTGTAATCCAACTCATATATATGTACATGCACGCACGTTATTCACCTATAACCCCCGCTTAAGATTTATGATTACAGTAGTTGCTAATATGATATATCAAAGCAAGCTCACAGAATATCTATAAAAGCTCATTATAATACCATAAGAAAGCTTAAGTTAGATGCAAGCAATGGTGGAAAGATACCATTTTTGAATCAACTTATCTGAGAGCTCATAAGACCACACAATATTCAACCTTTAGTGTTGATTCTTCCCTGGCTCTATCAACTGAACAAAAGGCCTTGCAATCTTGGACAAAATTTCCTCAATTATTCAATTGAGGTGATGATCCCCGCAAAAGTTGTGATTTAACGTAGTGTCAAACTCTATTGCTCATTGGCATGATTATAGGTATTATTGATATGCTTTTGACTTTTAACGTAACCATTTCCTCTAAATTCATTTAAAATGAATGGGGAATCCCAGTAAGCCTTTCCAACACTAATTAATATTCTAGAATATGTATGTATTGTTAAATAACTAAAGGTACCACAAAAAAGTTCATTCGATTCAACCATAAAATCAATTGTTCCAAGTAGCATCACAAGCATCTACTGTCTACAAATGCATGCAGTAGATAAAGCGTGTGTAACTTCAAGTGAACTAATGAGCACACACACTCATGCTTTAGTCCACATTTAGAATAGAGTTTTTCTTTTCTTTTTTTGCCTTGGGATGGACATTGACATAGGCAGATTAAAAACATCAAAGCCTCAAATCTTGTTTTTGTCATGGGTAACACTAAGCATCAGCAATTTGTGGTTATTCTCAAAAGAAACATAAATTCATAGTTAGATCTATCATAGTTCTCTCTCCCTCCCCCCCCCCTCCCTCTCTCTCTCTCTCACTCATATTAAGATATAATTGTTCTCTCCGATAGCAGGTGAGGGCATAACATGGATTTGAGACCCAACTCTAACCCAAAAGCTTAAGCTCGTATGTACTGACCCAAGATTTACTGTATACACTTCACTTTTACATACCATTCCAATATGGAGCTATTCTAATTATGCATGACTTTACCAAATCTCTCTCTTCATATGCAACGCACCAACTAGAATAAAATGGGCCAACAATCCCTAAAACTGAAGGCGCACAATAGTGTCTATCCCCGTCCAACACAAACGACAATAAGCTACCAACAATCACTCAAGCAAGAGCCAACACAGATGGTCCAAAGCTATGATTACTCATGAGTATATAAACTTCACTTTTACATAGCATTCTAATATGGAGCTATTCTAATTATGCATGACTTTACCAAATCTCTCTCTTCATATGCACCGTAACAACTGGAATTACATGGGCCAACAATCACTCAAAATGAAGGCGCACAATAATGTCTATCCCCTCCAACACAAACGACAATAAACTACCAACAATCTCTCAGGCAATAGCCAACACAGATAGTCCAAGCTAAGATTAGTCATGAGTATATTCATACACTTCACTTTTGTGTAGCATTCCAATATGGAGCTATGCATTACTCATGAGTAGAAAGTTGTCATTGTCAGTCCTCACAGTGGATTCCAACTCCTCTTGGGCCACAAACTATCAATTGTTTTCACAAAACCAACTCACTCAAGTAGAATAGCTAGAATAGACATAATATCGGTTTATGTAAAATCTGACCAAAAACTTAAGCCAACAAGCGGAGGTCCAACTTTCAATCCTTTTATTTTGGCTAGGGAACTAATATAATGATGCATGATCTTAACATGGATGCATGTATATACACACATACATACATAAATACATGTGTGTGTGTGTGTTTAAGACAAGCATCAAATGACAATAAATTAATTAATTTTATGACAAATTCACAACCACAAAATTTTTTGTCATTTTTCTGTGTGTAAAAAACATCAAATGGGCGTGTCCATTACAAAAGGCTTATCATATCGAGGATAAAATGAAGGAAACCCAATCAAGATGGATTAGACTCTTAGGCTTGGCTCAATGGTAAAGTATCGACTTGTGAAATCGAAGATCCCAAATACAAAGCACGTTGTATACAACATTTATTTTAAAGAAAAGGGGTGGATTATCCATGTACGACAGAGACAGACAAGTAAATCGAACATAGTAAAAGACAGTAGAAGTAGCTTGGATGGAGGCAACTAAGAAAACATATGATGAGTGTGTGATTTAAGAGAGGAGATGGCCCCTAAATAGAGCGGAATGGAAGAAAATGATTCACGTTTCTAACCCTAAAACAAGCTTAATTCAAAAAAATACCTGAAATTATCCGTGATTTTGAAATTATCCATGATTTTGAAAATATTATCTTTAACTTTAGAAATTCATCAAAATATGTCTAGACCTTGTATTTTACTTAAACTACCCTTGACAAATTTTTATCAAAATTACCTTAAAATTTTCCCCTGTTCATCAAAACCATCCTAAATTTTATAATTATTTATAGAAACTATCTTAAAGTTTGAGTTGAATTTAGTAAATTACCTTATGCTTTCCAACATTTTAGGATAGTTTAGGTAAAACGATAAATTTTAGGGTATTTTTGATGAATTTTTAAAGTTAAAAGTACTATTTTTAAAACCATGAATAGTTTAAGATAGTTTTCATAAATTAAGCCAGAAAACGGGGAGACATGCTTTCTTGCATTTGTTGTTGCTTCATATAGCGGTAGCATCCACCATCCCCAAAAGTTTCTCTTTGTTCGTCATTGTCGATTAGTCTTAATATTTTCTTGTTAATGTCTGAATTCTTCCAAATCGTCTCATGTATAAATATGATGTACGCAAAGAAGTTTGAACTCTTCCAACCCGTCTCATGTGTGGATATGATACAAGCAAATAAGTAAATAGATCACAGAATAAATAAAGACCATAAACAAGTGTTAATACTCTAAAATGGAAGCATGTAAACTCATTAAATTAAATAGTTGTCTATAAAAGCATATTATCAAACATAAGCCACAGCATATTATTTTCTTTAAAAAACAATATCGCTAAACAGATATAGAAATGGGTGTACCATAACAAACGGATATAAGAAAGAAAATGGAACCTGTGCAAGATTCTTTTCAGTGACCAGACAAATGTGATTTGCAAGGTACTGCCACAAAGCAGCACTGCAATTCAAGAAAAGAAGCAGTGGTAACCCAAGTCGAGAATGATATCCCCCCACCGCCGCTGCTACCCATTTCCCAAGGTCGACGTATTCCATAAACAAAATAAGTGCACCTTGAATAGCAGAAGACTGGAGTACCCAACTAGGCATCTGGTCAACAATCAAAATGTTGGTTTCGACATCTAAGAACTTAGCAAAATTATCTTGCTTCCAACATTATAAAACGGTATACTGACCTTTACTGTGTTGATGATCCCTTCAACAAGCAAAGTTATGAGCTTGGATTTTTCTGCAAACATCAATACCCATTGAGCACGACGCAATGGCAAACATCTTCAATAAAATTAAAGGGACATATATATGTAGACTATAATCTCTAAAATATAAATCTTATTGTATCTCAAATCGAGGGAAAAAATTTAACACGGATAAAAATCTCAAAAACAAACAACAAACTCAATCCAATCAGAAAACCTTACATTTCCCTAACATAATGAACAAAAAATCGTAATTTAAAAATACCCAGCAACAGTAACAGATAAACAAACAAAACCCACCAATAAGATAATTAATGGGCATCCAAAGATTGCTTGCAGGAGAACAAAGGAAGTACCTTTGTCGGGTCAGTTTCCTCTTGGATGTTGCTCTGTTTCTCTTCCTTCTTCCTCTGTTTCTTTTATTTTGGGGCCAATTTCCGTTTATGGTAACTAAGTGTCGCTCCATCACTCGCACTCTACTCATTTATTCGCCACTTTTCTCTCTCAATTTGGACAAGGGGGAAGATCCTCCGATGATCTAGGGTTTGAGATTTAATTTCCTCTTATCTTTCATCGTTTCCTTCCTTTTATGGCATTTTAGATCCATTGAGTATGTAATTTTTTGTTATGCAGAGGGGCTGTTGCGAAAATTTGAAAAAATTCGTATTTGTGCAAGGAAGTTTTTCCTGGAAAGAAAATAAATGGCTCCTTTTATTTAATGAACTTATATTAAAATGGTGGAATTTAATTTGAAATTAATTAATTTTCTTGAATTACGCTTTAAAGCTTGGTATATTCATGTCGCATGAACGTTGAATGTTAATTATCGTTGATAGAATATTGTTGCCATTGTATTTGTTTTTATTTCTGTTAGAAGAGGATTAACCATGGCAAATAGTCATGGTACTGTATTTATAAAACTCTCATGTTGAGTTGGGAGTCCAAGGGCCTCCCCACTAACTTAGTGGGGAGTAATGGAGAGTGATGAGGGGAGGGAGGCCAAAGGCCTCCCTCAACTCACAACACTCCCCCTCATCTCTCCATTACCTTGGGTTAAGCATATGAATACTTCAGGATTCAGTATGCCAATGGGGTGGATACTTCTGGATCCAGAGCCACTGTGGTTGCCTCGTTAAAACCTTAGCTGTGGAAAACCCAGTGGGAAAAACCAGCAGCTTAAGGGAAAAGAGTACAACTATCGAGGGACTCCCCCCGATATGTACAAGCTTCAGGCTTGCAGATCTCCTATGTATCTATACAATCATCTCCTATTCGTCTATACATCCATCATGTTCTGAAAGAAAATACACTTATCACTCATATACACAAGTTTCACTCATCTAGCGGCTACTGGAAGGCAGCGTCGCTCTGGAGTGTAATGCTCTTCGAAGTTGGTAGATGACTCCACTAAAGTATTCTTTGAATCAGTCTTCAGTGTGTCTGCAAGGTACTGCTAGACCTGGCTGAGCGTTTTCAATACTTGCTTCTTGGATGATGAGCTTCTCAGAAGATGTAGACATTGGATGATGATGTGTTTATATTTAGGAGGTGGCCGGCCTATTGTGTTTCAGTCATCGCGATGATCTTTAAACCTGCATATGCAATATATATTCCTTGACCCTTGGAAGTTGCGCAAAAGCATCTTATCCTTGGTCTAGTGTTGCTCTCCAGGACAACACTGTATCTGGTTAACAACTTTATTGGAGACATTCTATCAAAGATACGTGCAGTTGGCCAGATAATACACTAGAGCTAGGCTCTTCGGGACCTAGGATGTCCTCCCCCTCTTTCAGCTACTGAAAGGTGTCATAAATAAGTATCCATTTTTAATAGGTTGCAAAGGACATCATTCTTCATAAACTCCAGGTGTATGAAGAATATGAAAGGGTTCCACCACGAAGGTGTTTAATATGTAAGCCGAGACATCTTCGGCATGATTAATAATAGTTCATCTTCAGGATGATTAATGTCATCTTCAGGATGATGGTTCATCTCCAGGATGATAGTTCATCTTCAGGATGATTAATGTCATCTTCAAGATGATAGTTCATCTTCATGATGATTATTGCCATCTTCAGGATGATTAATGTCATCGTCAGGATGATCAATGGCATCGTCAGGATGATCGTTATACCTAGGTTTTTCATTTCCAAGGTACGCTTTAATGCTATTTGAAATCTCAATGGTCTCTGCTGGAGATCCTATTAGCTTTAAGTCGACCATATGTAAGGCAAATATAACAAATCCTGTCAACGATCTTTCGAAAAAGATACAAGGGCAGAATATTGCTTAAGATCAACTACTGATCTTTGTAGCCTTTATGGAGAAGACGTTTCTACGTTTCTCTTTCATCTCTGGAGGTAGAGTATACCCTTCTGGAAGTTTTATATAGATCTCTATATCTATATTGCCGTATATATATGCAGTCACGACGTCCATGAGCTACATGTATTGGCTTTTGCAGAGATGTGGAGGCTTAGTAGGAAAATGATCACATTTCCTTCATTTCAATTTCTTTATGAAATTCGAATTATATTCCACAGGTTTTTACACATTCAGGTGTATGGACTACTGGTCCAAAGACTTTACTTTTCAAGAGTGAGTCCAGCTCTACTCTTATTGCCTCGTCCCACTTTGGCCATTCTATGCGTTTACGCTATAGAAAAGTGGGTAGACGTCATCGTCGTATTCAGCGACGTGAATGGCAATAGCGAAAGCAAAACCGTCGTCGTCGACTGTGCTATATTTGTCCAGTACCTCTCCAGTACGTACGTAATATAATGATGTTTCTCCTGTTGTTTCCTCTGCAGGGGAAATTAGGAGGGGAGAGGTTGCTGGTCTGAGCTCAGCATCCTGTGTGGTTGGATCATTTTAATATATCCAGGAATTTTCCTCTTTTGAGGAATTTTTATATTTTGAACCTGGTAGGCGTCCTCTTTTCAATTGAGGTACAGCCAATTCTGCTGCCGGTGGATTGCATCCATCTTTGGGAATGTCAATCCTAGCTGGCGTATTGGCAACAGGGACGTGTGAACGAACAATCTTCTGGTTGTCCGCAAATTTATCCGTCAATTAATATACTTTAGTCTGAATGTGAAGGATCTTCTGGATCTCAACTTCACACCGAAAAAGTATGCGGATCATAACGATATGAGGACTTTTGTTTCCTATGATATGGTCTCAGAAGCTTCAGGCTTCTTTAGACTGCGTGCCTATTTCAATGAGATCTTGCTCATCAAATTCACATTTATCAAGACTTGGTGGTAAACCAGAAGCAAGCAGCATCAACAATAAGATATGGCAACAAGCGGGCCGTATCGTGATAAGTGATGCAGAATGCATTGTGTTGGTCCCTAAATACAAAAGGCAACTGTGATTTATCAATGGACGTGAAATCCATTGGAGTCTCTTTACCAGAGACTCTGCAAACCCATTATGAGTTTGAACATGCTGCAGTATGTTCAATTTCAATGCCAGTTGCTAGGTAGAAGTCTTGAATGATATGTGTAGTAAATTCACCCACATTATAAGCTTTTGAGAAAGCTAGGTTGCGAGTGAATATAAAGGCACACATAAGACCATCTAGTAGATGCATATATCAGTACAGTAATGAAGTACCGAAAATGGGCCATTTGCGGGGTGAATAGGCCCGCAAAGGTCACCATGTATTCTCTCAATGAAGCCAGGAGACTCCAAACCCTCTTTCAGGAGGGAAGGTCTCTCTATTATTTTTCCCTTATGACAAATGTGGACAAGGAAACTCAACCTTTTGAAGAATCTTCAGGTTCTTCAATGGATTCATTTGATGATGCGTCCATCATCGCTGATCCAGGATGACCAATTCCATTTTGCCAGAGTTTAAAAACTATGGTAAAGAAAGGCACTTCTGGTGCTCAGTCGAGTTGGCTTTCTATAGGATGAATATCTGTAATTTTAAGGGCCCGACGGGGATCCAGTGAAATCGTAAATAGATGGTCTTCTGGCCATTCTCTTGACGAGTTACATATTGATATTCAATATATATTATCCACAATTTTCAAGTTATTTTCTTTAAAAGAAATATCCTTGAAAATTGGAGATTTCCTATATGTTTAAAAGGAGAATTTGCATCTTATAGTCACGTTGTATGTGGGAGCAATATCAATGCTATACCAGTGCAACGAGGCACTGTCCACAATATTCCATACTTCATCGAAATTTTATTTAAGTCAATGAAAAAGACATTCAAAATAAAAGTTCGTAATTAAGCAAATTAAAGATGAAGCAACATGGAATTTTAAATGCATAGATAAAAGATGAAGCTTAATCGAGCATGTCGTCGTTTTCGAAGTCTTTTGTAGTGAATATCGTTAGTGGCTGAACAGCCGCCAAGTTTGTTTCAGGCAGAGACTTCTGGCTCGCCTGATATAGTTCCTGGAGGTGGCGAGGAGTGAGGCAGATTCTGGACCAATGGCCAGTCATGCCGCATCTATGTCATTTATCCTCCCAGTTCTTCTTAGGAAGTGACACTTGGTCAGTGTTCTTTTGCTTCCATGTGAAGTATCTTTTTCCCTTATTGTTTTTGTTTGTCTGGGGAGCTGCGCCTTTTGGTTGCTTCATTACAGCTTTCCCTTTATTGTTTTTAGCCTTCCTCTTGTTTTTCCACTTCTGGGGAGAAACGTGGTGGGCTTCAGGGATAGTGGCAGTGTCGGCTGGACGTAAATTATGGTGGCGAGCAGTAAGCCTCGATTCTGCTCTGCCCTAAGTAGGCATGAGATCAGATCAGAGAATTTCATGAAGTTCCGTTCACGATACTGCTGCATGAGGATTGCATCTTTATCGTGAAACGAGGTAAATGTCTTTTCCAACATGCGTTGTTCTGTCACTTCTTCACCGCACAACTTCAGGCGTTAGGTGATGTTATGAAGTGCAGAATTATACTCAGCGACGGACTTATAGTCCTGAAGTCTGAGGTTTTCCCACTCATAACTGGCACGCGGTAATATTACATCAATTTGATGTTTATACCGTGCTTCCAGCGCTGTCCACAGCTCCATTGGGTCCTATACCGTTAGATATTCGGCCTTTAAGGTCCAATCTATATGTTTCCTAATGTAGATAATGGCTTTCGCCTTATCCACATCGGAGACAGCGGTAGGAGTGTTGCTGCTAGATGTAGCAGAAGCATCGGCCGCTGCTGGGGCCGATGAAGGAGCCAAAATTGAGCCAAGGAGGGCCATTGAACGCAAGTGGAACTTCAGGTCCACTCGCCAACTCAAATAATTTTTTCCTGCAGAATCAAGGACCTCGAAATCGACGCTTACCAATTTTACCATCTTAATCTATGCAATTTAAATAAGCATGTATTAATAATTAAACATCATGCTTTAAAAGAAATAAATAAGAAAAAATGCGGGGATCGGCCAGATACCCAAAACATAAAATGTCCAAAGTCCAAATTACAGTCCTTTAAGAAGAAAATGAAAAATACAATTTGGAAACCCTATTTGGGTCCCAGATAAATGCAATCTCCTCCATCTTCATAGGTAGTAACATCGGTATTTGGCATAATACATTAATTCCTCACTACAAATTTCTCTCAGAAAAGAAAAAGAAATTACAAAGAGAATGAATATAATAATATGGTATCAAAAACTGGCCGATCCCAAAAACCGCATTTTGACTTATTTAAACATCTACGCAGTTATATATGCAACATGCAAATAATAGCGCAGCAAACAGACATTACAAAAAAAAATAATTAAGCACAAATATTGGATAAAATAATTTAATTTAAGTTAAAAAGATTAGTTGGACCACGAGGAAACGTCATTCATCTTTAGGTTAGTTTACTAAAGACAGAGCGGTCTCAGGATCCGTTTAATCAATTTTACTTAAATAAATATTTTATCCAATGCTTAAGACATTTATTTAAAAGTAGCAGATAAAATATCATAATCCGCAATTCTAGTGGGCTAGAGGCGGGCAACAGGCCCGATAGCAATAATAATCATATAAATTTGCAATTTGATTAACTGTGCTTCTAGCCCAAATAAGCAAACAAAATAAATTATTTATTTTGATTTGGGCTACAGGCCCATAAGCAAAATAAAACTTATTTTTATTTTTCATTATTATGAACTGGGCTTCAGGCCCAATAAACAACCAAACTAATTTAGTAATAAGTTTGGGCTGCAATATTGAAGATTTAATTTTACATGGGCCCTAAATAACAAAATTTAGGGTTAAGGAATACAAAAAGCCCCCAACCCCTCATGTTCCAGATCGTGCCCCCCATCTCCCCTATTTATGTAAAATTGCAGTAGCCCCCGGTGCAGGTGGGAGGATCTCCCCTCCGCGTTCTGCGTCGCACGGAGCCTCCCGTCGGGGGGGGGGTGGGGGTGGGGGGGTGTGTGTGTGTTGGGCGAAGGCAGAAAGAATGCGCTGTTTATACGTGAATCACAAAATCACACAAAATTTAATAATCACACGTGCTGTCACGGCTCAAATCCGTCACCGAAGGGGCGAAGGCTCAGAATCACTTCATACGTTGTGATTATTAAACAAAATTTAATAATGACACAAAATTCTATCTGCCACGTTGTGATTATTAAACAGCACACCAATAAAATTATTTTTTTAAAAATAATATTAATAATTTAACAGCACATTGGGCGAAGGCAGATAGAATGCTCAAAAGTTAATAATTTAACAGCCGTCCGGGGGGAACAAAAACAGAGAACCCACCCTTCAGGGGGTTGCAGATTATTATTTTTTTGTTAATTTTGGTGTTAAGGAAAAAGTTGTAGATTTATACAAGCCGATAGAAAAGCATTGTAAAATCATAACCAACTCTATTTTGTAATTATTTACGGGATCGAAAAAATTACCTCTAGATCAAAGATCTAGGGACGATCGTAATAAGAAAAAAAAACCGTAGATCGAAATCCCGCTCCTGATACGTCTAAAAGATCGTCGCAACGATTCGCCGCAACAATTAGATTCCTTAGCGCGTAGGGGGTTATATTTTGAGGGGATACGTGAGAAAAAGCTCAAAGAATTGAGAGCTGAAGTGCTGATAACGTGTTAGAAGAGGATTAACCATGGCAAATAGCCATGGTACTGTATTTATAAAACTCTCATGTTGAGTTGGGAGTCCAAGGGCCTCCCCACTAACTTAGTGGGGAGTAATGGAGAGTGATGAGGGGAGGGAGGCCAAAGGCCTCCCTCAACTCACAACAATTTCTTAAATTTATATGAGAAAGAAAAGATTGAATAAAATTTTATGACATTATTATCTAAAAAAACATGATGTAACATAATAAAATGTTGATTATAAATTAAAATTTTGTTCATTCTTGTTTGAAATATATATTTACGATGTGTCCAACTTGTTGTTAATATACAGTTCTAGACCCGCTTTGACGGGACACATGACCCAAACGCGTGTTGCCAAGCAATGCCCTAACCTATTTCTATGTTAAGGTTAGGGTTTTGGGGAAACGACGAGATGCAACAACATGGCTGCTCGATCATATCCAGCGGTTGATGTTGTTTTCTTGGATAGGATGGTAGCCATTTGTTATATAAAAAGAGACCTCATCATTGATACACATACGCAAGCTGCTTGATATACACAAGATATCTACCTATCATATATCATATAGACTTCTTAGGAGCTGTTATGTTGCGGTTGTAATGGCCCTAATGCAGTATACGTAAGACATGCCTATTTTGTGTATTGTGTGTGTATTGATATGTATAATGTGTTAGTAGTAGTATTGGATTTCTTTGATGTGTAATGTAGTGTGTTAATAGTATTGTAGTATGATAATAGTATTATTAGTATTGTTATTATGATTATGATTCTTATTGTTGTGAGTGAGGGAGGTCAAATATTATGATTATGATTCTTATTGTTGTGAGTGAGGAAGGCCTTTGGCCTCCCCACCACTTTATCTCTCCATTACTCCCCACTCATTAAAGTAATGGGGACCTTTTGGCTTCATACCTCTTCACATTCCCTATGTGATTTATAAATATAGAACCATGAGATTTTGCCATGGTTACTCTTTGTCACGACCCGCTTCCCTAAAATGGAGGCGAGACGTGAAAAGGTCCGCACGGGAGTGGAGCGGTGAAGCCCCAAACCCGATAAGCGTCAATTTAGTATAAGCAGGTCCCTGTAATTGCAATCGAAACAACAACAATAATAATAATATGAGACGGATATGAAATACCAATCCCAAAGTTTGTCCACCAAATATTCAACATCACAGAAAAGCCAACAGGCTAAAAGAAAGAGTCTAAAGGCCCAGAACAAGGCCAAACAAAAGCAACGACATAACAGAGTAAAAGGTGCTACGCACCGACAACAAAACAACTGACTAACAAAAGTAAAACACCACGAAGACACTAGGACTGGTCCCCAGTGTCCACGTACTCCCCGTCCAACACGGGCGCAAGCTCGGCGTCCGCAAACACCTCACCCTCAGCAAGCAACTCAGGCTCAAGGTCTAACATGCGTCACCCAAAAGAGAAAGGGGCACATGTCAGCAAGTCTAAAAAGACTTGGGCAAGGAAACTGAAAGTGACTAACAACCTAGCATTTCAATGTTAAACAATGGCATGGCAGTTGAATATGATGCAACAGTTTAAAAGAGAGGCAAGCACTCACGATGTAGCAAAAGCTACCAATTCACTAATCACTTATCACTTATCACTTATCACTTAACACTTAGTGCATAGAGAGTCCACTTGCTGGCCAGCTCGTGGCTCAGTCCGTTTATCTCTATCACTATCAATCACTTAAACATTAGAGATTTCACCTGCTGGCCGGAGTGGCTGATCAAGCCAACTCGGGCTCAGTCCGCTTATCTCTTACCCCACCCACATGTGTCGAGCGTTGTGGTTAGCAACTCATTATGCTCGCTTCTGGTCACAAGCCAGGAAAATAAGTGTGTGTATGGCATAGGAGTACACTTAGCCGGTATCCGAGCGTTGGGGTTAGCAACTACAGGGCTCGCTTCTGGAACACGAGCCAGGAAAATAAGTATTGTAGCGTGTGCTACGCAGTCACGATAAATAATCACTATGCAATGCCATGAACAGATTATTGCGTACCGTTAATGGAATTTAAACGTGACAGGCAAAATGCAATGACATGAACATATTCGTGTACCGTTAATTTAAAGTAAACGTGACATATGAGCATGATGGGGGTGACGGACCAAGCTTCGTTGTCAAGCTAGGTCAATGGCGTCTAAACGGCTATCCTTTCACCGTTTAGTCTCTTTTACGCTAAAGCATGGTAAATGGCCTAAGACATGGCCCAAATCAAGAGATGCAAGTTTCACTTGCCTATCACCGGGGATGACGGTTACGAAAGTTCGTTTCCGCGAATGCTAGCCTACGGTGAATCGCTGTTATGGGGAACAATCATCAAAACACAAGTATTTTATTAGGGTTTCATAAAAATTACAATAGGATAAGAAAACAACGGTAGATCGATTTCTTACCGAGAGGAGGCGGAAGAAACACTCCGGGGAACCCTAGGATCAGATCTGGAAGCAAATGGAGAAGTTTGGGGAAACTAGGGTTTTGGGGGATTTGATGGATTTTTGATGGATTCGGTGAGATTTTGGGGAAGATGAGAGGTAGAAAGAGTGGATGGATGGATTGGATGATGGATTTAGGGCTTGGAATGAAGGAATGAAGCTTGGAGGAAGATGGGGGCTCAAGGGGGAAGTTCTTAGGGTTTTGGGTCGTGTTGGAGAAGATGAAAACGATTGGGTTGGGTATAAATAGGTTGGGCTGGCGGCTGCCCAGAAATTAGGGTTTTGACACTGGTTAGTCGGTCAAAGAGCAACCACTGACCGACTAGTTTGGCAACTAGTCGGTCGGTCGACCAACGCTGACCGACTAAGTGCAAACAGTAACTCCTGAACGAAAATAGGATTCTAGAGTTAGTCGGTCCATGAACAAGTACTGACCGACTAGTTTGGCATCTAGTCGGTCGATGAACGTTCTTAGACCGACTAAGAGTAAACAGTAACTGATACAAAAATAATATGATGAGTTAGTCGGTTCAAGAAGCATTGCTGACCGACTAGTTTGCAACCTAGTCGGTCAACCAACGTTCTTAGACCGACTAACGATAAACAGTAACTCCTGAGAAATTTAGAAAGCTAACTAGTCGGTCCAAGAAGGATTGCCGACCGACTCGATCGTCATCTAGTCGGTCGGTGCCCCTTCTTATACCGGCTAATGAGCACAGAAAAGTTCCGACACGGAGCGCGGGGCCCGGGATCGATTCCTAAGACTCCTAGGCTTGATCTAATAGTTAGATACGACCGTTATGAAGTCCGTCACGAGTGACATACTTCGAAATCGACAATCCTAAGGAAGAAACGAGAAAATACGACGAATCGATCGAAAATGAAAACTACGGAGACGAAAACCACACAAGAGGAGAAAATCCACCAAAACATATATTATATTATATTAAATCCAGATACATGAAAAGCAGTCGTTACATCCTCCCCAACTTAAGAAAAATTCCGTCCTCGGAATTTCCAAAAACTCACGAGTCCGGAAACAAAAGTGGGAAACGCTCTCGCATCTCATCCTCATTCTCCCAAGTAGACTCTCCAGGTGAACCGTATCGCCACATCACCCTCACAAGATTGACAATCTTGTTTCGAAGCGATTTCTGACGCATGTCCAGAATCTGCACTGGATGCTGGTCATACGTCATATCGGGGCGAACGGTAATCTCCGAAAAATCCACCGCATGAGACGGATCGCTAATGTATCGACGAAGCTGCGACACATGGAAAACATTGTGAACTCCTTCCAAAGATGGCGGCAAGGCCAAGCGATAAGCTATCTCGCCAACCCTCTCCAAAACGTCAAACGGTCCAATGTATCGCGGGCTCAACTTCCCACGCTTCCCAAAACGAATCACACCACGATTCGGGGAAATCTTCAAGAACACATGGTCGCCCGGCTGAAACTCCAAAGGACGACGTTTAGCATCCGCCCAATGCTTAAAACGGTCCTGAGCAATTCTCAACCTCTCCCGAATATTCCTGACGATATCCATGGCCTCCACGATCATCTCAGGTCCCAACAACTCCCGATCGCCAACGTCATCCCAACTCAATGGCGATCGACATTTCCTCCCATAAAGAGCAGCGAATGGCGCCATGCCAATACTCGCCTGGAAGCTATTGTTGTAAGAGAACTCCACCAAATGTAGATGGTCCTCCCACGAACCCTTGAAATCCAACATGCACGCCCTCAGCATGTCTTCCAAAATCTGAATCGTCCTCTCGGACTGGCCATCCGTCTGCGGATGGTACGCCGTGCTGAAACTCAAACGCGTACCCAAGCTCTTCTGCAAACTCTGCCAGAACTGAGATGTGAACCTCGTGTCTCTGTCAGACACGATACTCACGGGGACTCCATGAAGTCGCACAACCTCCTCCATATATCTCCTTGCAAGCGCCTCAGTGGACTGTCCCATTCGGAACGGAATAAAGTGCACAGATTTGGTCAATCGATCTACGATCACCCAAATCACGTCATTCTGCTTCGGACTCCGAGGTAGTCCAGTCACGAAATCCATAGTGATGTGTTGCCACTTCCACTCCGGAATCGGAAGCGGTTGTAGCAACCCGGCCGTACGTTGATGCTCCGCCTTCACCTGCTGACAAACCAAGCACTTGGCTACACTCCGAGCCACGCTCCTCTTCATACCATGCCACCAATAATTCAGACGAAGATCCTGGTACATCTTGGTGCCACCAGGATGCACAGAATACGGCGAACTGTGCGCCTCCACCATCAACTCCTCTCTGATATCCCCAGCAGGCACACACAACCTCACATGAAAAGCAGTCGTTACAGAAGAACGAGGAGATCGAGATTCAGCAGATCCAGTACTACAACAACTTAGCTGATCTTTTTCCTAAATCTTTACCGAGATGTATTTTTGTAAAACTTGTAAAAGGAATCGGTATGGGACATGTGAAAGACATACAAGCCTGAAGCTTGTACGGATGAGGGGGAGTAACTTGTGTGTTGCACTCTTTTCCCTTAGGCTGTTAGGTTTTCCCACTGGGTTTTCCACAGCTAAGGATTTAACGAGTAAAACACGATTACTCAGGATCCAGAAGTATCCACCCCATTAGCTTTATAAGTTAAGACCAAAGTAATTGATGGATAAGTGGGAGTGTTGTGAGTGAGGGAGGCCTTTGGCCTCACCACCACTTTATCCCTCCATTACTCCCCACTCATTAGAGTGATGAGGACCTTTTGGCTTCATACCGCTTCACATTCCCTATGTGATTTATAAATATAGAAGTATGGGATTTTTCCATGGTTACTCTTTGCTCTACAAATTCCAACACTTATTATTTATTAAGTATTATTGCCTTTTATGTTTAATATGAAACAGGTTTTACAAGGAGTCTAGTGTGAAAAGGGTTGTGATTAGTGGCATTTTAGTAAATTGGTGGGATGTGCGCATAGTAAAAAGGGCAAACTTGTAATTAAGTTGGATGTGTGCGTAAATCAAGATGACATGGTAAGGGATGGCAAACTTGTAAATAGTGGAATGTCTATAAGATAGATTTTTTTTTAAAAAGAAATGGCAAACTTGTAATTATTGAACCAGTGGAAAATATCTCATATTTTAAATTATTCTTCCTTCCTTCTTCTACAATCTTCTTCTTTTGTCTTTTTTTCCTTTTCATTTTGTTTTAGTTTCTCTTATGTCCCCCTCTAGGCCGAATTCAGCCATGAACACCAAAAAACAAACAAACAAACAAAAGAGGAAGAAGGAAAGAAAGAGAAAGAGAAAGAGAAAGAGAAATCAAAGGAACTCAAAGGAGAACCAAGGAAAGGAGAAGAAGAGGAAGGAGGATGATGATGAGAAAAGCTCCCATCATTTTGGGATGAGGTAGGATACACATCTCCACTTAGTATACTTTTTATATGCATATTATTTATAGAAAATATTGTCTTTGTGATGTTGAATTTGTTCTAGAAATTTCAGCAAATCTCTCTCCTTGTATAACCGTGATTTATGCCCAAATTAGATTTAAGAAAATTTTGAAATAATTATAGTCATGCAGATCTCGAAATCCTACCCCAAAATCATATAAGATATGATATATGTTCAATTCAAAACTTAAGAGGAAATCGGCCTTTTTTGCAACATATCCAATTTCTGGCAGTTTTGACACCCTGCACAATTTCGACTGTAATGTAAATTGTACCTATCAATTTTCTGCAAACTTGTACATTTTGGATAGCCAGGCTTCAAGAGCTACAATTTTTGCCAATACATTTTGGATATTTAGGCTTCAAGAGCTACAATTTTTGCCTATGGTGAAAAACTCAGGTTCGGACTGCAATAGTGTGATATCTGTTGTTTAAGTTGAGTCCTGTTTTCTGAATTTAAACAGAATTGGTACAACTTAGTAAACAGGCCTCTATAATTAGCATGATCATCCTAATTTTCTGATATTTTATATCTGAAACACTGACTAGTGTATCTACAGCTTTCATTTAGGAAGTTTTGTTAAATTCTTATTATAAATGGTTGATATCAGCCACTGGTGTATGACTTTCTGCAATTTCCTGCAAGCTAGATTTATTGGTAGCCATGTAGTCAACGTTGTCGTGTGCCCATATGGATTTTGTGATACAAATACATGTGCCTATGATGCATTGTATGGGTGCCTTGTGCATATTACTCTTATGTCAAAATGCATCTTGCTTATGTGAAATGATATGAACATGCAAGTGTTGGTGGCAGAAGACTTGCATGTTGATGTTGGTGTTAATATCGTTCTATTAAACATGTGTTTGAGAATATGATGGAGATGGGAGAACATGGGCATGACACTTGTGATGTGCGATATGTGGAAATTGACGATAGGCATGGCCCTAAGATGCATGACCCTTGTTGTGGAAAAGAAAAGATGTTGCGTGGAAAGGAGACTGTGAAATGGGAATTATTGAACTATACATGTATCTTCCCCCCAACTTGTGCATGTGTGGGCAATATTATTGGTATTCTACCATGTCTTGTAGATGCTCCATCATACCCTTTATATTGCATGCTCTTATGTGAACCAGATGCTCATTATGCTATTTAAGTTACGTCCTTTTACACCACTTGTACACACTTGCACCCTTTATGTTGTATGCTTTATGTTCCTAGTGTTCTTCCTTACATTTTATAATTCATGAAAATGACTAAGGCATCTTAAAGGATGGTGACACGAGATTGGGGGACACGAAGTAGTGGGAAAACATGATGGGATGGACAGTTATGGTGATTGGTGGCCCTCTTGTCGTGCCCAAGTGGCGAGGAGGGGCGGAAACGAGGTGGATTGAAGAAATGTAAGGGGAAATAAGGAGAAAACATGGCTCCTTTGTTAACAGCATTGCACACTGGGTTGAGTGCCACAGCTCTGGTGGAGTTTGTCGGTGTCACCCCAGCTGGGGGTGAGGTCCAGTCCCAAGATGGTCTACTCACTACTTAGGGTCCAAATCACTACCTGATAACTCTTATTACTTTTTTTGTATTGGTGAATGTTGTATACTTGTTGTTCCGTCCTTAGCTTGCTGTGTTTTTTTGGCCTATACATTGGTGTCGTTCACCTTATGTCTCCTTACTTTACTCGTTGTTTGCAGTGCTAACTCTCTTTTACAGGAGCGTGTCACCATGCGGCTGGTAAGTTCCCTCCCTTGCCTTTACTTTACCTAGCATTATCAATCTTGTATGTAGTCCATGCATGTAGATGTACTACTATGTGGAGTTGGGATATCCTACTGGGACACGCGTTGACGTGCCCCCGTTGACTTTTCAGGTGTTGGCTCTTGGAGTTGGTAGCAGGTGGAGCAGGGAAGTCTAGTGGCAGAGTTGAGAGTGTGGGGGTGGGGAGAGGTGATGGACAGAGAGTTGTTGCACTTGGGATTTACTTGTGGGGTAGAACTGTGATGGTGTATCAGTTATTGTAGTATGTATATGTGGATGATGTACTTTTAGTGTTGTGCTCTGGTTGGTGTTGTTGTTATTCTGTGTTATTCTTTGGTTATTTGTTGTCCGTGGTTGGGAACATCACAGGTGCTATCCCAGCAGTGCGCAATGTCCTGCTGATTTCAATTGTCTTTTCCTACTTTCTTCGTAACACTCGCTAATCTGGGAGAACCTGGGACGAATACGTACTTTCCGGGTATCCTGAGGAGCGGGGAGTTACATCGATCAACAAGATGACAGTCCTTGCGATGTCATTCGACAATCGACATTGAAGAAAAGAAGTGTTCAAAGTTCCAATGAGCTCAATATATACAATCCGCATCAACAAGCATCGCTTCCATTTTTTAATCACGTGTGTTTCATATAGAAGATCATGCTTAGTATTTTGAATTTATATTCTCATGTTGCATGTTATGATTTGCTTAATGACATGCAATGGTATTAGACCATGCTGTTGGAACTTATCCAACATAGTTGGATCTTAATCCAACCTTAGGCTTATATGCGAAAATAATTACATGTATGCTACACTGTCATTAATAAAGCCCAATATAGGTGATCTAATTATTTCAGTTAAGTTGGCTTAAATGAGTCATTAAGTAGGGTGTGGGCCTTTATGTGTATAAACATGTGGGTTTCAATTCATTGATAGGCTGAATTGAAAACCTTAGGGTGAAGGAGACTAGCCTATATATATTCAGTGGTCGTGATCCCCGAAACACACGAACAAAGTAGCCGTCTTTTCTACATCCCGTCGCTAGAGGAGGAACCGGGAGAAATCCAAAGGATATCTCAATCGGTGGATTCGTGTGGATCTAGAAGATCATCTGTTGAGTCATCCTGATCGTCATGGACTCAGGTATGATGCTTAATCAGATAAGGTAAAAGTGTTAACATTCAACATGCATACATCTAGATCTGTATGGTTAGGGTTGAATACATATCTAGATCTTTAGTTTCATCAAGTGGTATCAGAGTCAACATGTCTGGATCTTATGATTTTGCCTGCTCATGCGTAGATCTGATGAAAAAAGGATTTTTTATCTATATGAACTCAGATCTGGATGTTTTATGTGGTTTTAATCAATTTTTCCTGTTTAAAAAATATCAAACCATAGATCTGGGGCGGCCCGCCAACCGTCGCCCGACACAGATAAAGAGGGGGCGGCTCGTCAGGGAGATCGGTGACGTCGGTTTGCCGGCGCCTGATGCGGTGAGGAGGGGGCGGCCTGGCCGCCCCCGTCGGGAAAGCAGGCACCATTGGCGCCTGCTGCAAGTCTATTGGAGGCAGCGCCCTGCCGCATACGGTCGGAAAGCAGGCGCCTATTGGCACCTGCCACATGTAAAGAGGGAGCGGTGCCCTGCCGCCCCCAGTCGAAAAGTAGGCGCATATGGTGCATGCGACATGTAGCGAGGGGGCGGTGCCCTGTCGACCCCAGCAGGCGCCTTTGGCGCCTGTCGAGGTTTAAAGGGGGCGACGTCGTGCCGCCCCAGGTGGAAGAGCATGCGCCGCCCTGCTTCCCCCAGGCGGAAGAGCAGGCGCCTTGCCCGCGGTTCACAGGGCGGCGAGGCCGCCCCTGTCGGGAGGTTTGGCGCCGGCCATCGGCCGACGCCTGACGCAGAGAGAAGGGGCGGCGGCGGCCGCCCCCTCCCCCCTGGGGCTGGGTGCTGCATTGTTATGGTTTCTGAAACCCTAGCAGGCCTTGGCCCAAAATCAGGCCCGATCAGATTTTTTTAAAATATTTTCAAAAACAGTCTTTTGTTTGATTCTATTTGGGCCTATTTTGGCTATTTGCACAATTTTGAGCTTATTTTGAGTTATTTGGACATTTTGAACCTATTTTAGGGCTATTTAAATTCTTTCTAAGCCCTCTTTGGTTACATTAATAACAAATAATAGGAGGATACAAATGGCCATCTCATATATATGTTTCCTCATACGTTTTATTTTGTGAATTAAATTTTAGTTAATTAAATTCTTTTAGGCATTTTGTTTATACGTTTCGAAATGATTCTAATTAATACGAAATCCCACCAAATGGGATGTACTGTATATATTATTGTTATTTCGAAATGTAAACGGTTATGGACATACGTTGTATGATTGGTTGCCTAATATTGAATTTAAATTGGATTGAAGGAGGACATAATAGGCTTTAATGTATATTTCTCATCAAGGACAAATTTTGTGTTAATTGTGGTAAAATCAATTAAATTCTAAATTCATGACATAAGTGTGTATATATATTTCGATATATAGCAAGATGACTTCATACCTTAGTATGAAAATTCAATTTGACTTGATTTGGATTTAAATCTAAACACAAAATTCAAGTTTTGTTTCTTAGGAAGGAAATAAAAGGCTTAAAATTAAAGATATTTTCGCTTTAAAAGAAATTTTGTGTTAAAGCTTTGGTAAATCCCATCAAGTAAATGGCATTAAGGAAATTTGACACATTTTAAAATTATATATATAATGGGATATGTTGTTATTTACATAGATAAAGTTATGTGTGTGTGTATTCATATACGCATTAGTAGACCTATATACCCATTTTAAAGAAGAATATTTGTGTTGAAAGTATAGATTTTATTTAACTCAAATTAATGGTTTAAAAGGTGGAATAAAAGGTTCTTATATATATTTCCACTTAAAGAAATCATTTTGTATTAAATTCAGTTAAGTTTAAAATTCAAATTTTGGCATATTTAATTATATATTTCAAATATAGATTTGTTTCAATTTCGAAAATTAACAAGTTATATATACATACTTGTTAGTGCACGAGTGCGAACCCAATTTGGATATCTGCATACCTAGCCCGCTAGCATCCACGACCCATTACCCCCGCGCTCTAAGCGGGCTACGACTGCATCGTACAAACGTGGCATTCGACCGTTGGGCTAGCGCCGACATTCAAGGGAGGGTTAATAGGGCCGAGTAAATGGGCAGCTGTTAACTCGAATCCTGGAGAAGATCGTGCCCCGATCAACAAGGGACGGTTACACATCATCAAGAAGGAGCTACCTATAAATAGGTCGACAAACGAAGGTAAATGGGTTCCATCTTCAAGGTACAAGATCTAATACATAGAACTCTATCTTCTCACTCTTGTCATTCTTACATTCGAGCTTGCGTTGTTAGTCTAGAGACGAGCCTCCGTGGGTCGATCTCAGCTACACCAAGCTCCATCTCTTCCTTAAGTTCAATACTAACTTAAGCATCAGAGGAGATTTGGGTCGGAACCCAGATCCGACCCCCCTAACGATTCCCTGTGGTGCAGATCGACGATCACTATTCAACAATCGGAGGTCGACGTCAAACCCTTCAACATCAAACGATCGACACAAAGGTCGCTCGATCGAAGGTCGTATCACCTCCAACTACCATCATTCGACCCTGGTTCTTCCAACTAAGGGTCCCACTCCAGCTGCTGACGAGGCTCTAACTCATCGCTTCGAGTCTCCGTCAGCTTGACAACTGAAGACATATGATTCATTACGATCACGATCTGATTTAGAAAATTGAGGTAGCTAAGATTAGATTAGGAGAATCACTTGTGGGATGATCGAGTTATTACGATCTCGCCACTATAATCAATGTCAACCACAAGTTAATAACGAAGACGCCAATGTGCTCGTGAAGTCGCGAGGATCGCGAATAATCTGATCACAAGTTCAATCTATGAGAAATAATAAATAAAATTATATAATAATTACTCAAATAATCAATTCATTAATATTATACGTACGAAATACGTACGTACAGGTGTAGAGGAATATGCCCTCGGATCATTTGTATTTGATTCAAATGATAATTTAAGCCTAGATAGGGACTAATTTGCATATGATGCAAAAGAGATTAAATGTGTCTTAAATTTTTAAGACTATATTTAATTAAATAAACGTGTTGAAAAGGTTACCTAGATGACGGGATCGTCCCGCTCTAAACGTAGGTTCAACCCGCGTCAAAAACGGAGTCCAAATGCACAAGTTATAGCCAAAACAAGTCAGCCCAAACTGTTGGGCTGAAACCAGCGAAAATGGAGGCCCACCAAGCCCGAATTTTCTGGTTAGGGTTTTTTGAAACCTAGGATTTTCTTGACGGCTACGTTTCTAAGAGAAGCATGACTTTTGGCTAACTTTGGAAAATTGTTTGAAGGGTCAAACAGACTCGGATTGACGAGCCGTTTTTTCATACGGGTTCACCGTTGAACCCTCTTCGTATTGATAGGTTGTATCAATCATGAAGTTCAACGGTGAGGGAGTTAAAATTCACAGAAGTTTAGCCTTTGTGAAAGGCAAACTAAATTGAATTAATTAACTCCAACTTTAGTCTCACATCGGAAATTGAGTAGAGGGGAGGGGTCAGCCGCCTATATAAATAGGGGTCTGCCCCCTTCCTCTAAACTCGTCTTAAGATCTAGATTTGAGCGGCTCTCGTAAATGTTGGAGCACGCTCGGATCTAAGCTAAATTAATATTTCTCCTCTCCCTATAAATTTCTGTCTTGCTCCTGAGGGCTCTAGCAAAGCCGCAAAGGAGTTCGGATTGAGATCCGAAATCTAGGCGGAGGTTTCACTCGCGTGAAACTTTCTTCGGCGCGTGGTTGGCTTGGCGACATTGGATTGATCGCCTCGGGATGCGGAGCGGTTCGAGGAGCAGTTCGGGGAGCGGTTCAAGGAGCGGCTCGGCGTGGGACGGGAGCAGCTCGGAAGACGGTGCGGAACATCTCGCCTGCCCCAGGGCTGAGATTCCGGGTATGTGTTTAAGCTTTTCATTTAATTATTCGCAGTAGTTAGATCCCTCTTGGGGTGGTCAGATCCACCCCAAGTTGGCAGAGTTCCTGGCTAATAGGGTCTGGTTCCTTAGGGTTGCATGTTAATTAGATTAACATAAAAAATTTTCCGCTGCTATTTCTGTCTATGTTCCGTCCGACTTAGGACGGGCATAGAGTTTTTGTGCCCTAAGGGTCTCGGAAAACCCTACAGTGGTATCAGAGCCATCTCTGTATGTTGATCTTGGACTGCGAATTTATTATTTGAATGCTTTTACAGAAAAATGTTTTCTTTAAATTTATGTGATAAATTTAAATTTTTTTTTGTTTAAAAATTTTATATGATAAATTTTAAACATGTAAGTTTTAAAATGGAATTTTTTAAATTTATGTGATAAATTTTAAAAATTGTTTTAAAGCTTTAAAACTTTATGCGATAAGTTTAAAATGTTGTTTAAAATTTTATGTGAAACTTTAAACATGGAATTTTTAAAATGATGTTTTAAATTTATAAGCTATTTTAAAAACTGATTTTAAAAAGTTTAAAATTTTTATGCGATAAATATTTTAAAGTAGCATCTAAATGTTATGATTTTTTAAACAAGCTTTTACTTTATGAGATAAAATAAAATGTTTTAAAAATCGTATTTTTAATTTTAAATGTTAAATTTAAGTATGCATGCTAAAATTGTTTATGCGATAAACTTTAGTCTATTTAATTGTTAAATAGTTGCACACTTTTTATGCGATAAAATTAGTGTAATTTTAATGACTATGTCTTCTTGTCCCTTATTTGATAACACAAGACAACCCTTTAGGTTAGCCATTAAGTAATGATTAAAATTTACTAATTGAATTTTAATGACATGCTATGTTTTAATAAAACATTAACAATGCTTCAAGACCTAATTCCTGATTAGGGTAGTCCTTTTAATGAATTTTTAATTTTAATTGTTATTATTAAATCATTAAAGGACTTCGCTTTTAGCGTTGGTTAATAAATTTATTAAAATCCTATAACGATTAGGATAGCACGTGAACCTTATAGTTGATAAGGACTTAATAAAAGTTATTAAACAAATCCTAAAATTTTGAATTTAAGGATGCAACTAGTTGATAGGATTAATTAGTTGTTAATAAAAGCGGTTTAGTCTATGGCACACATACAAAAATGACAAGCTTCATTCAATGGACCATGATCCAGTCAATGTGCTTGGCTAAGAGTTCTGGATCAACCCTTACTAGTCTAAGGGGTAGTGATCCTGGCTTAGTCAATTCCCTGGCTGTGTTCCGCTGGACCGCAATGTCGCGAATCATGATTGTATGACACCCTGGACTATATCTAGTCAATGCGTTATAAATCTTATTAAAGATTAATCCGTATCCCTCCTTGATTTTGGAGCTTGGTAACTCAAAGAAGACAATTATAGTTGTTGAGTCTCCTCAAGCTATGACATGTTTATCTTTAAGGAACAAACTCCAACATACATGTGATGTAGTCTAGACTTGACCCAAATCGATACGTCGGGTCTCCTCGAGCATCGATCTAAGTCAAATCTGGACACGAAATCAAGGGTCTGACTAGACCAATCATTATGATTTGTTGAGTCTCCTCAAGATCATAAGTGACTGTGGGTAAAAAAAACCGATAGGGAGTCACATGTGATGTGATTGACTAAGAGTTAGTCTACCAATCATGGAACCAATCAACTTGTTAAGTCTCCTCAAGGTTGTGAGGTTCAGGATGATTGGATCCCTCTTTCACTAAATTTTAATTCGATTAAATCGTTCGTTATTAAGCTTTGAAACGATCGTAAAAATAGTGGGAGGATATAGATAGATAAAAGCCATTCTACCTATATTTAATATTGAACATATGCTAAACTAGGGCAAGACTATGTTTACCGAAGGAATCAAAATATAAATTTTAATGGAATTAGTTAATTGGTCAAATAGGTTGATTAATTGAATATCAAGTTAAATTCTAATTGATAGAATCAAAACTATATTCTCGTTGACATTCAAATGACCTTCTAAAGAACAGACTTAAAGAAATATGATTTCATTAAGTTCTGGGTCCAACAAATAAATTCACGCAACATGTCACTCGTCTCTATATGAGGCAGCTTGAACATATATGATATTCGAAGTATGTTTCTCCCTACAACTTGTCGAGCTACCCTCAAGGTTGTATGGACAAACAATTTTGATCCGCAAAGTTCAAGAATTCGATCAAATTGTTTGAGTCGAATACGAGTGCATGAGCGATGCAAGGCTATGTATCCCAACCGGATCTTGAGACAAGCAACTTCTTGAGCTACACTCAAGATTGCAACTCTCAGGCGTTTGGATACATGAGACGCTTGTGTAGCCATTTATTTATGTTGGGCTATTTAAATATCTAAATGTGATTTAGAAAAGGAAGAAGGCATTCCGGGAAAGTCAATCGAGTTTAATAGTTTAATTTATCATTAGTAAATGCATAAGTAAGAGGAAATGAAAATGTGACATATTTTGATGTCACAATTTTATAATTATTGTTATACAAAAGACGTCTAACACAATTTGACGAATGTCGTCACCTCGCTTCTGAAGCAATGTTTTGCGTTAGTAATTTATGTATAACGATAAAATATATATTAAATGTTAATATATATATACACAAGATAGTAGCAAACTTGTATGGAAAAATAGACTAGGCCGTATCGAGAGACTAAGCTTCACAAGTCACATAAAGAGGGGTTTGACCTCTCGTATTATGAAGTCTGTGGACACTTGTGAGTCTTATCCTCTTAGATAGAATGGCCGAAACCCATCTGTAAGACAGAGGGAGAATGAGTTGTCGAACTCAGTCTGGTACATACTGATGAACCCGAGTCTAGATTAACCAAATTAAGTTATTCGTATATTTTATTAAGACACGTGTTCTTGATAAAACACAAGTCTGAAAAATAAAGAACGAAAGGACAAAAGTATTTAAACTGATTTGATTAGATCGAATGGTTAAATACTTAGCTACATAAAATCTTGCGTAATTAAAAGAAAATGTGATTTTCTCTCAGGTCAATTCTGTTAACACATCAGTGTGTTAAAAGGTATGAATCACACTTAGTTAGACTCGGTGCGATCCATAACAAGTGACTCTGAGTTAAGTCCTCCATCTGGGTTAAGTCCCAGATAGTAACGCCTAAGTTTTGATAATGTTCTATGAGGACATTATCAATAAGATATTCATTAAATCAATCATTAGGAAGTTGTATAATTACTCGAATTTCGTGAGACGAAGAGTCGAGTTAAACATCATAACTGATGATGAATTAGTCAACTTCCGAGATGAAATTCGGAGTAGTAACTCCGATTTATAACTTGATGCAATCAGAATAGGTCCATGTGCGTAAATAAATTTTGGAATTTAGTTTACGCACCCAATGAAAATGTTTCCTCACTTTCTACAAGTAAATCTTTAAGTTAAAAGATTTGTGCAGAGAAGAAAATAGTGAAGTGCAATCGTGTTGGTTGAGAACAGTTTTCATCCTAATTCCTATAAAATGGATTATGTTGAAACCGTCTCGCCAGTAGATGTGCACAGATATACTCGGACCAAGCTCGATGTAAAACGCTCAGAGTTGACCATGAAAATTGGAACATTCACTTATAAGTTCGTTTTTCTAAATATGATTTAGACGGACCAACTTATATGAATTAACCAGAACGTTTTCAAGGTCAGTGGGAGCGTATAAATTACATGCGAGACATCAAAGAGATGGAACATATATTTTTGACGAAGTGATCAAAAGAGTTTGATACTTTGTCAGAAATAGATATGAGCAAATTGAAATGACCAATAACTAATCATCGTAAGGTACGATGAACTGGATAAGATCCAAGTAAAAAAATATTATGGATTCCGACAGACCAAATGAATTATTTGAATGAGATTCAAATGGTTGGTCTAATATGAACATAGAAGCCCCTTAAGCCTATAGTGTAGACGGTTTTAGCAGATCCACTCACGAAGGCTCTACCACATGAAGTCGGGAAAATTTATGTGTAAAAACGGTATTAGATACCGAGATAAATGGGCCTGAGTGCAAGTGAGAGATGTTGAGAGAAGATACCTTCGAGGCAATCTATCTCTGTGTGTGAATAGCACAAACGTCTTGTTCGAAATAACAGTAAGCTGTTTGGTAATAATTTATCTAAAGTTATGTTATAATGTAGTTAACATTAGATATTAACTTAGGTAAAGTCCTGAGACTTTATGCGAGGTCAAACAGGTATCGAGATGAGTATCTCGATCATGGAGAAATGTTTGACCGCCTGTAGCATAAGTCTAAAAGGGTTCGTGGTAGTAGAGGTTTCGAGACAAGGATATCGAAACATCGGATAGACCATTGTGTCTTAGTCTTCACCGTTTAGCGGTGGCGATGATCTCATGATCGCTTGACTTGGCGAAGTCGTAGACGAGACACATGTGCTCATTAGAGAATGAGTTCACTGAACGATCCACAAGAGTTATCATATGGTTATATTGACCAATCTGTCAATGATGACTCTGAGTGATGATACGCTAGTTGGTCTTTTGACTTGAGGTCATTTTGACGAACCTGTGCGTGAACGGTGCCACTTAGATCAAATGACCTAGCTTCGAGGCAAGGCCTGTCGAAAGGTCTTTGATTGGGTGACACTTGAAGCGTATGAGGAGAGTAATGACCAAGAGAGGATTCGTCTCTCCCGGTCAATGGGAGTTAGTGTCGTAGGGTTAGTTCGGTCTTTAGTAAAAACTCTGGCCAGAGTATGTTGGAAGAAGTCCAACATTATTTGACTAAAGATCGATAGAAACTAACCGGAGTCAAGTTATTGGGGTTGGAAGTTTGACCGTACCCTAGACTTGACTTACACGACATAGTTTAGACGAAGAGACTATAACTGCGGAATTCATCACGGAAACAGTCAGGGTGGTGTCGACAATACTCATGTCAATGAGTCAACCACATAATGATGATTCCTGAAGCAGGGACGGCAACCACTGCTCGTGGTCACTGCCGTATAGGGCTTCGAGCCCAACCTGTTGTAAGGGTCAGGCTGTAGGGTCTCACACAGAGTGCGATTTTTCGTATAGTAATAGGTAGAAATGAGTTAGGGAGAATAATTTGCATTTGATGCAAGGGATAAAATATTGCAAAAGATGTTTGCAATAATCTCCAGCATTCGAAATAAATGATCCTGAGTGCAAGTGGGAGATGTAGAGGAATATGCCCTCGGATCATTTGTATTTGATGCAAATGATAATTTAAGCCTAGATAGGGACTAATTTGCATATGATGCAAAAGAGATTAAATGTGTCTTAAATTTTTAAGACTATATTTAATTAAATAAACGCGTTGAAAAGGTTACCTAGATGACGGGATCGTCCCGCTCTAAACGTAGGTTCAAACCGCGTCAAAAACGGAGTCCAAATGCACAAGTTATAGCCAAAACAAGTCAGCCCAAACTGTTGGGCTGAAACCAGCGAAAATGGAGGCCCACCAAGCCCGAATTTTCTGGTTAGGGTTTTTTGAAACCTAGGATTTTCTTGACGGCTACGTTTCTAAGAGAAGCATGACTTTTGGCTAACTTTGGAAAATTGTTTGAAGGGTCAAACGGACTCGGATTGACGAGCCGTTTTTTCCTACGGGTTCACCGTTGAACCCTCTTCGTATTGATAGGTTGTATCAATCATGAAGTTCAACGGTGAGGGAGTTAAAATTCACGGAAGTTTAGCCTTTGTGAAAGGCAAACTAAATTGAATTAATTAACTCCAACTTTAGTCCCACATCGGAAATTGAGTAGAGGGGAGGGGTCAGCCGCCTATATAAATAGGGGTCTGCCCTCTTCCTCTAAACTCGTCCCAAGCTCTAGATTTGAGCGGCTCTCGTAAATGTTGGAGCACGCTCGGATCTAAGCTAAATTAATATTTCTCCTCTCCCTATAAATTTCTGGCTTGCTCCTGATGGCTTTAGCAAAGCCGCAAAGGAGTTCGGATTGAGATCCGAAATCTAGGCGGAGGTTTCACTCGCGTGAAACTTTCTTCGGCGCGTGGTTGGCTCGGCGACATGGGATTGATCGCCTCGGGATGCGGAGCGGTTCGAGGAGCAGTTCGGGGAGCGGTTCAAGGAGCGGCTCGGCGTGGGACGGGAGCAGCTCGGAAGACGGTGCGGAACATCTCGCCTGCCCCAGGGCTGAGATTCCGGGTATGTGTTTAAGCTTTTCATTTAATTATTCGCATAGTTAGATCCCTCTTGGGGTGGTCAGATCCACCCCAAGTTGGCAGAGTTCCTGGCTAATAGGGTCTGGTTCCTTAGGGTTGCATGTTAATTAGATTAACATAAAATTTTTTCCGCTGCTATTTCTGTCTATGTTCCGTCCGACTTAGGACGGGCATAGAGTTTTTGTGCCCTAAGGGTCTCGGAAAACCCTACAACATGAACATGCCGTTACAACCGCTGGCGCAGAATTTGAAAACTAGAGTTTGTTTAGGGTTGAGGATATATTGGTCAGCTTTTTCTTATGATTTTGAGTTAGTATAAATATGTAGTGTTATGCGCCGTCAAAAGAGAGACGATACGGCTAGAGATCATAGAAAAGACTCATCTTTTATTTACTATTCTTTTTTATTGAGATCTAGTTCTTAATTATATTGTTGGATAGAAGCCTTGTGATTCATTGGTTTGTCTAACCCATTGTTCTATTTAGTTTTTATGATTATTTCTTGTTTAAATCTCTCTTCTATGATGATTTCCATTGTTTCCATGAATTCTTTGCTTTGATCATGAATATTTGTGAGTAATCTATTTACTCTAGGGCAAATGGATGAACCCTATGATTTAGAGCTTGATATGTGAAATTTATTGAAAACACATGTTGCTAAACTTATTTTAGGGGTAGATTATGGTCGATCTACTACAAATAGCTAGGTATTTCTACTTAGATCTTGAGAGCTCGAGAGAGGATCTTGATCTATAGGAAGACATAGATATTTGATTTAGATCTATAATCTGGATATTTTAGATTTGGTGTGCGAGAGCGACCAAAGCTATCATCTTTATTATACTTCTATAATTATATTCGTGTGTACGACGGTAAGACAAAAACGAACCATCATAATCTAAATTCTAACTCACGTTGCACGACAGTGAACTTGAGCATGAATTATATTATCGATCTTAATGGTAATAATTTAAACTATGCTTGCACGAGAGCTGGGTTCTAGCTTGAGTTATTATATAATTGCGTAGCACTAGAGCGTGCATTGGTTCACAACAAAGTTGCGACAATTTCACCCTAAATTAAGAGTTAGTAATTAGGAGATCACATTCACATTGATACTCGAAAATCTATAGTGGGGATTTTCTAGTCATAATCTTTCTTATTAATTGAATTTACAACCAATATTTCTACATGTTCGTGACATATACATTCCTTCACCATTGTTCCATCTGTGCCACATAACCAAGATAATATCGATAGTCATCTACGTGATTCGATACCCGCTCACCACTTAACCGCGCACTTGTGGTAAAACTACATTATTTTATTTTCTGAGTGTACCCAGACACGATCAAGCGCTCAGTGAAAAAGGTTGAGGGGAAAAATAAAAAAAATTCTCTTTATTCATTGTTTAATATTGTATGGAATGCTCTCTTCTCTCCCAGTTCTGAGTGTTTAGAGATTCTTCACAGTTCTTTTTAATAGGTGCATTTCACGGACCCAGCGTATTTAGAGATCCTTAGATTTTAAGAATTCTAACTGATACAACCCTCCTAAAATGGGCCAAGACGAAACGGGCCGAGCCCATGATCCGAGCCCATGGGCTTGGACGGAATTAGGCCTCGGCCTAAATGCCCCACAAACGCCTTGTGACGGCCTGTTTTCGTTACTACCAATATTTTAGCATATACTTTCGAAAAACAGTTTAAAATAATAAGATTCTTCAAATACTCAAGTTTTTAGATACCATTAGTAAATAGCTTTTTAGATTCACTAATTACTTTTACTAACTACATTTACTAATCACTTTTGTTAATTACTAGTTATCTTTAGTAATTATATTTTTATCATTTACTAATTACCTTCATCCATTACAAATGATTTTTACAAATGACCTTTACTAATTAACATTTACTAATTGCTTCTAATTAATTACCCTAATTAAATTGTCCCAAATCAAACCTTGATTTAACTTAACCCCAATTAAGTTACTAATTAATTAACCTAACCTAACCTACCCAATTGATTCCACCGTATGGGCAGTTGGGAAACCAACAGCAAATTCAATTTTTCCCCACATCCAGCTTTCCCCTCTTCAATTGGTCTCCTCCATGTTTCTATAACAGCTACTGCAACAACATGGCAACATCCCCATCGTCTTCATCTTCTCCTGCAAACAAACCAATTAGCAAACCCTCTTCCTCCCTGCAAATTCTCAAGCCAACCAAAACACCAACAATCAATCAAAACCAAAAACCATCCTGCAAACCAAATACTCTCTCAATCAAATTCAGCCCCTCAAACAAACCAATTCCTCAAATCAACCCAATCTGATTTTGAAATCAGAAATCAAGAAATAAGAGGAGGAAACAACCCGATGCATTCACAATTTCAGATTCAAAAAAAACATATTCTTCAAATCTGAACCCAATTTCCCAAGACCAGAAACACAATTCAGCCTCAAATCCTTCCATCACCAAATATAGACATCAAATCCCCAAACTCAAGCTGAGATTAGAAGAGGGAGAACAAGAAGACTCAGATCTGAAACCTCACAATTTCAGATCTAAACAACCTGAGATATCCAACCCTCTCCCCTCTTCTCCGTCGCCTGGAGGCCGGCCATCCCTCAGCCAAGGAGCCGCCGCCGTCTCAGGCTAAGCCCCGCCGCGCGCGCCTCCTGTCCATCGCCATGAGCCGCCGGATGACGCCGCGAACCGCCGGACGCCGCCGCCTGCTGTCGCGTGTTGCCGGAGCACCCCGCCACCGTGTGACCCGCCGTGCACCGCCCTTCCCCTGCGTCGTTGGCTCCTCCTCTTGAGCCCTGCAGCAATGAGAAAAGAAAGAAGAAGGGAGGAAAAAGAACAGAAGGGCAGAAGATAGAAAGAAAGGAGGATGGATCAGGTATAGATTTTAATAGTTATTTGGGGTTTATTACTTATTAGCTTATTGGGTATGGGCTTATATGATTTTAAGTTATCTTATTGGGTTTTGGGCTTAAAAGTGGGTATGGGTTTTATTAGTAATTGGTTTTGGGTATTAAAGTAAAGCTTATTGGGTTTAAGTTGTGTTATTGGGTATGGTTTCCTATTGGGTTTAAAATGATTATGGGGTTTCATTTGAACTATTAAATTATTGGGTTGGGTGTTGAAATTATTGCCTATTGGATTTTTGTGTTGGTAAGCTAAGTTAGCTTATTGGTTTTGCTTATTAAGTTGGGTTTAATTGGAACTATAGGGCCTTGGGTCTAATTATTGAATATGAATCATTAACTTAATTGATCATTGTGCTATTTTTTTAAGTTAATTAATTATTCAAGTTTTATTAGAAAATGAGTATATGTTTATAAAAAGAGGGGAGAGTAAAATAAAGAAATGAAGAGAGAAGAGACAGCAAACAGAAGAGAATAAAGAAAGAGAGATAAGAGGGTTAAAGTGATGTATGGCAAGTAGAAGAGTAATAAATCCATTTTGGGCTTAAATTTCTTAATGAGTATTGGGTATAACATATTGGGGTTTTAAAATTATTGGGTTTTGGGGTATTATTGCTATTGGGTATTGAATGAAATTTTTAACATGATGATAACCCCATCACTAGCTGGTATTAGGTTGATTAATAGGGTGTTAGTATTAATTTAGAAATTTACCTATTTGTGTTAATTATAGAATGTTAATAGTTGTCAACAATGTTAGGATAACAATATCAGGATAAAATGAGGCGTACCCTGTTAACGTAACACAATATAGACGTCACCCTAGCCGGAGAACCCAATAAAATTAGGCGAACCAAATTCGGGTGTTATTTTAATATTGCACGTATTTAACGAAATATCTAATCTGGTGATTTATTTAACTAAAACAGAGAACCAACATCACCGTAACGAAGTAACCGTCGAGACGAACCCAACGGCACCAAAATCACCGAAAGCAGGCAAGTATGCAATTTATAGTGAATTTGTGAATGTAAATGCTCTTTTAGCTTTCTGCATGCAAAGTTCCATAACTCAAATTTCAAGTCGCATTCGTTAAATTCACATGCTCGGGATTTTGTTAAATTGTTGTAAATATTGCTCGATACTCTTGTAACCATGGAAATTATTGTGTAAAGATAAATGGTCACATTATTTAATTGCTGCATGTCTCAAAATGACTAACAAGAGAGTGACATCGTGAAATCGTGCGCCTCGAAGGCGAAATCGTGACTTTCGTGATGTCATGTGAGTTGACTAGGCTGGCTCGTGTTCCAGCACAAATATTGGGGTGTGGTTAGGGTTGTGCGGCCACTAGGCGTATGACGGGGTACTCTCTTCAAGGGCACCACCCGTATGCGGTGGGTTAGCGCCAAGCACGGTAAGCCCCCGTGTGAAGAACGACCCACTCATCACGTCCTACCGGCGAGAACCCTATTATAGATGTGTGAAACTAACTCGAAACTTGCAAAGTGAAATTGTTACCTCAGTGAAATTGTTATCTCAGTGACATTGCCATGCTTTACCTTACTTGTCAGATTTTCTAGAACTACATGATAGGATGTATTTACTTTAAAATTCGCATGCTTAAACTTTTATTGTTATCTTGTTAATTTATAATTGCCTCTAAGAATTCAGTGTAAATTTGTATATCTTGCCTTGGGTTCTAACATCTTCTTGCAGACCCTTGCTGACATACATTCATGTTTTTGGATGTATGTCAGATCCCGAGCCATAGTACCAGGAGGGCTAGTTGCGATAGCTGAACCAGTAGGCCAAGGATCGTTGACTAGTGAACCGTCATTGTAATTCACTCATTTGTTGTACGGGTCATAAGACCCTCTCTTTCCTATTTCTGCATTGTTGTAATTCCTTTGAGATGTCTGAGATTGTAATAATTTTCTTTTTATCTGTGTTGTTTTGAGTAATGCAAAGCAAGAACCTGCAGTTTTCACACAGACGCTTATTGTGTAAGTCAATGAGGGAAGAAAAGCAAAAGTATCTCCTCCTTACTTGCACAAGCGGGCCCGTTCACGTCCTCGCTCCCAAGCCTAATGGGAAGCGGGTCGTGACACGCCTCGAGTCATTCCGACCCCGGACTGAAGCGAAGGAAACCGCTGACCCTGTAGGTTGAGGTAACCACTCCCCCGAATTGCGCCCACCTTCATCACCATTCAAAAGCCACATTAAGCCCACCTTCATGGCCCATCAAGGGACGATAAAAGCGGCGGGTACTGGGGGCGAGATGGGGGGACGTCAAGAGGACGTGGCCGGAGAGACTCATACAAGAAACCTGAAGAACTATACACCAAGGGACCGAATTCTGAATACTCTACACTTAGATATTCTTCCTCCTACGACATTGTCTTTCACTTCACAATTCTCCTCCACGGCTCGGCCTGAGGATTCGTGTATCGGTCTCTCCGTGAACCATAATCGGTCCCACCGGGCATCATTCAGATCGGATCTGACTTAGGCATCAGAGGGACTTGGTCGGAACCAATGTCCGACCCCCCTGACGAGCTTTCTCGCCTGTATATGTCAAGGAGACTTCACCCCGCCAAAGCCACCCTTCGGCGCTTCATCCACCGGAGCCGACAGATCTGGATCTCGAGCTCGTTCGCCTTTCCACTCAAGGAGGCCGTTGTTCCCCTAAAGCTACCCTTCAGGCGTCTGACGCATGGGTCCGCGCATACCCGATCGAGCGAACGCGTCGCTGTCTAATCTCGGAGGCTGTACGTGGCTTACGCAACCACGTCGATCTCCGACCCTACAGACTTCCAAACCGTGGCAAGAAAACATCCCGAAACACTAACAATATGATTTAGGGATCATTTACTCAATAGAAACAGAATCATCTTATACTCTCAAAATCCAACCTTTTTATAGATACTTGGATTTTAAGAGGATTTAGAGATCCTTAACTAACAAATGTGAAGGATCATTCACTCAGTTCTAACAATATTTACATTTGACGTATTTCGCATACAATAATTATGTATTTATCATATTAAATCTTTGTACATTAGGTACATAATTTGAATTTTAAAGGGCTTTGTACTTGGTTTCATATAATGTTTCTTTTTTCACTTTCTTTTATTTTGTTTTTGATTCCTATGCTACGTCATCACGAATGGGACTGTGTAAGCTTGTTGTAGGCAGCTCAGGGAAACAATTTTTTAATGATATAAAATCACCACCTCTCTCCCTAACTCTAACTCTCCTCTATATCTACATTAATTTAAAAAATGATATATCAATTATTATTTCCCGATGCTTGTGTGCGTATATGTATTAATGTTAAATAATTAATTATTACTTTGTTTATCAAATATTATTTTCCTAGGCATGCATGTATATATATATATGATACTATTTTGTTATCTTAAATATACATTTTATATGTTATATATATTGTATTTTACATTTATGTATAATACTATTTTGTAGTTATTTATTATCAATAAATAATTAAAGCAGGTTAACGTTTAAATTTTTTATTTTGGTATTTTTTAAAAAATAGTTCTTTACATCATTTTTCGCATAGGGAAAAAAAATCCTGGTTACGCCACTGCTTTTAAAGATATTGCCAGAGTTGGCATTATAAAAGACTGCTAAGGTTCTCACTGTGGAATTAACAGCCTGGCAATCACACGAGGCATGTTTGGCTAGGCTTCAGGTTATGTATAGATTACATGGTCACACATCTCAATCTGGCTTGATGGCTCATCTGCAACCAAACAAGATATGAAGAGCATATGTTTTAACAAGATATGATTTTGGCTTCTTCGTGTTCGGGATTAAGCGATCAGGACGGGTGTACCCGGTTCCACGACCCATGTTTCTTGCTTCGGATAGATAAAAAAAAACCTAATTTTGGCATGGTATAAAAGTGACGATGAAGTTGGTTTCAGTAGAAACATTCCAGGGTTCAGCCAGTATCAGAGCAGGAGCAAGTTTGACACAATCAGCTCAACAAAGCTATGCCAGCACATGGTGAGTAGAATTAGCATTCTCCCATCAAATGAACTCTTATAAAATTTGATTCAACTCTAGTAAGAACATAATTAAAATCAGAAGATGCACAATATTACACACAGCATTAAATCTCTAGCTATTGGAAAAAGAAAATGTTTGATGAAACATCACTTCTTATGATCAAGATGGCATGCTCCCTCCAACTGAATAATTTCCACCAAGTACCGTTGGAGACTTGAAATGACTGGGAAAATAAAAATCAGAGCAACAATTAGATATAAAAACTGAAACTTTGATGGATGTATAGTTAGCATGGGGGGGGGGGGGGGGGGGGGGGGGGGGGGGGGGGGGCGAGAGAGAGAGAGAGAGAGAGAGAGAGAGAGAGAGAGATGTTACTTGTCGTAGAATTGCATTGTGAACTTGGACCCATTATAGCAGATGAACCACAGCAGCACGAGGATCAATGTGTCTAAGAATCTGAGTTAAAGACCTCATTTTTTTCACAAGGAACAGAACGAGACTATGAAATAAATCAGAAAATGGGTTCCAAAAATCACATATATTGGGAATAAATGAGATTAGCAGAAAAATTTCCAGAAAAAAGGATACTGAATAGATATCTCTCCCACCAATCGAGCATATAGAGCCCCATCGTGACATTGTACAGATGAATCTTGCGGCTGATGGTGTTCATCCTGGCCTCCTTCCTGGATTGGGATCTAGAGAGAGAAACGAACTGTTCTGGAGAGAGAAAGGCGGTGTGATGGGGTTTGAGTCCAAAACTCTGTATATATTACGCGTGCAAGAGGTCGGAGAAAGAGAACGAGTCCAGAAATGGTAAAGAAATTGGAGGTCAGACGGTCAATTTCGGCCGATGAGAAATCGTGAGTTGTTCGATAACGAGACCTCAAACAACCGGACTCTTATTCGTCAGTGGGCCCAGCGTGATGGGGGTAGCTTTCTGGGTGTCTTGCTCGGAGTTTGCACCGGCCATCTCGGCGGGCATATTTGACCGTTGATCCGTTCAAATTAAAGGTTCGGCGCGGACTCGTTCAATTCGAGCCGGGTAGCGGATCGGGTTCTGTTTTCTTACCAGATGTCAATTTGTTAGCATCGAGCTTCGGGCCTTCGGCCAGTCTAAATTAAGGTGCAAAGTTCGAGCCCATTATTATCCACGGGCCTAGGCCAGCACGAGAGCCCAGAGTTCGTTCGGGCCCATCGCACGCTCCATTACAAACAGGATATGGTTGCAATTGAGAGCAAAGGTTGTTTAATTTAAGGGCCGAATCTGAGGCCTAGCGTAGGTTCGACCGTTACCAGCGATGTCCCGACGCATTTTTCGTCTTAGCGATGATACTATCTGTCACGGACTATTAGCCACAGAATTTGTAAGATTTCGTGATTAATGTGTGTCGTCCAACGGATTTCGGGTCATTAGCCACGGATTTGTGGGTGGCCAAGGTCAAATTTTCCACGTGTACATCTCGTTTAAACAACTATGATAGAGACGAAGACAATGACAACTACCACGTGCTAGGCCTAATTTGATCCACACCGCTCCCTGCAACTTGTCATGTAATTAATGAACGAAAATTAAGTATCAGACACGGGATCTTAGAACAGATGGGCGAGCATGCACCAATTGGAGCCATGATGCCGACACGCACCAATAAATTTTAATACGATTTCATGGCAATAAAAGAAATGATTCGACTAAACAAATTCGAGTATTTATTCATTACAAACGTCAAGGGGACACAAATTAGGTTGCTTGCATTTCTCATTTTTAAAGTCCCCTTCAGTTACTTGAAAAATAAGTTGGCTAAAAGATTATTAAAATAAAATTGGTCCCCGTGCAATCAAACGAGTAGTTGAGTGGAAGGATCAATGGAGTCTGAGATGGATATATTTTGGTTATTATACGAAGCATTCAAGCTTGCACGACTTAACAATTTCAAACATCATTTTATTATTTATGTGGACAAGATGACGTGTGATTTTCCATGCCATTTCTATATCGTGCGGCTAGTGGCTACCACAAATATATATACTTAAAAATAGCACGTACCATTATACATATAGATATTAGCATAAACAATCATTTTCCCATGATTTTTTTGACTTTTTTTCAAGGTTTACCCAAACATGAGATGAACCCCATTAGGACTTGATAATCGATCCATGCATACAAAAATTTCTGTTATTCTAAACTATTGATTTTCAACTACGATAGCAAGTGATGTTGGATTCACTTGGTTTATGCTATGTTGATAATCCATACTGTTTAGTACAAATTCAAAAAAAATTTAATATACTAAAAACACATATTGTATGTATTCGTCAGCATGAGAAAATTTCACGTAATAACAACGCACAGATGTGGTTCTGGTATATATGAAACTACATGTTAATGCATAAAATTATATATGCTGCTCATAGTAAAAAATCATCTATTATACAATTCATGAAGTTTGTCCTACGTGACAGTTTTGTCCCACGTGACAGTTTTGTCACAGTCATATTTTTGGTTGCTGACTGGGCCGTCACGTGGGGGTTGGGTGGGTTCTGGACTTGGCTTTGGGATGTGTTTTTGGTGATTTTTTTTACGTTTTAGTCCATGTTTTTCCTCTTTTTGCCCTCGGCCCTCCTCTTACACACATCTACGCTTTTTTCACTTTGCCGACCGCTTATCTCCGCATTTGCGCCCGGACGACGACTGCCTCCGTACCCTCCGGGCACGGTTTACGCCTAGTTTTCCTATGTTTTTTGAATTTTTTCAAGGCTACACGTTCTAAAACCATAAAACCTCAAATATTGGATTGCACCTTTCCTTGTGGATTCAGGCATTGATCTACTCGTTACAAAAAGATCCATTGTTCTGAAAACGTTCATTTTGCAACAATCAAATCAGTTTTAAACAACATTATATTCACTTGATTTTTCGTTTACTGATCATCCATGTCGTGTAGAACTGTTTTGGGGTTGTTGTCTGACCGCTGATTGGTAGTACGGAAGTCCGAATGTCTGCGCTGACGTGAAAGAGTGGGAGACCTTTGGGATCCATTGGCCGAGTGGACTTCGATGCGGGGACGCTCGGATCCGAGCAACGCAACGCTGAAGTGAAGTTTTGGCGGGCCGATGATCGTCGGGATCAGTCAGATGAACGGGCTCTGGCACGATGTCGTTCGGATCCGAGCGATGGAACACCGAAGGGAAGCTTCGGCGAGATGACGTCTCCTTCGATCTGCAAAACGAAGAACTCGTTGGGGGGACCATGGTTCCGACCAAGTCCCATCCGATGCCTAAGTCAGTACTTGTCTGAAGGATTCTCGGTGGGATCGAGTATGGTTCACGGGGAGACCAATACCCGAGTCCTCAGGTCGAGCTGTGGATGAGAAATGTAAGGTGAGAGAAGGTGTGCGAGTTTGTATTATGCTACCTCCATTGTAGATCTCGGATCCCCTTGAGATGATGCCTCCTCCCCTTCATATACGTGAGCCACCTGTTGTAATGGGCAATGATGAGACCTTATTGCCGTCAATGATGGGGACGCGCTGATTAGGAAATATAGACCCCCCATAATTGCGTCCATTTGCTGAAGGGATAAATGGCATGAAGGTGGGCCATGATTGCCAGAGTGATGGCCTTGAGTGCCTGCCATAATTAGTGAGTGCGTCGTCGATGGATCCTCCTGACACGCCCATGTGTTTATGGTGTTTATGCCATTCCCGTTGTGCTCGTTGGCATTGATGAAGGGTTGAATGTCAATTGATGTTGGGAAGGTTTGGGGAGCGATCTCCTCATCCACGGAGAGCAGACAGTCCACCGGGCCATCGCCTCGGGTAGAGAGGCGCGACCCGCCTGTGAGGCCCTTGGGCAAGAGCCAAGGCCGTAGTGGGTCGAGTGACTAGTCGTGGCCGTAGCGGGTCGAGTGACTAGTCGTGGTTGACTTGGTTTTCCATGACCCGGTCAGAGGGTTGTATCAAGAACGCATCCCAAAAAAATTTAGAAAACAAAAAAACACCAAATTGTTGGATGATGATGAACTCAAGAGAGAGAGAGATAGATCATTTCATTGCTTAGAATGAGTAACCATAGCCAATAGCCATGGTGCTCTATTTATATATCTCATAGTGGGGAGGCCAAGAGTCTCTAGTAGACCAAGGGTCCCCATTACTCTAAGTAATGGGGGACCTAATGAATGGGTAATGAAGGAGGGGAGGCCAAAGGCCTCTCTCATTCATAACACTCCCCCTTACACATTCATCACTTCGGTCTCAGCTACTGAGGCAAGGGGTGGATACTTCTGGATCCAGAGTAAGTGTGTTTGCCTCGTTAAAACCTTAGCTGTGGAAAACCCAGTGGGAAAACCCAACAGCTTAAGGAAAAAGAGTGCAACCCACATGTTACTCCCCCTGATCCGTACAAGCTTCAGGCTTGCAGGTCTTTCAACTGTCGCATACCAATGTTCTTTACAAGCTCTACAAAAGTACATTTAGGCAATGCCTTAGTAAAAAGATCAGCTAAGTTGTTGCATGACTGGATCTGTCGAACTTCAATCTGCTTGTCGTTCTTCTGTTCGTGCGTCCAAAAAAACTTGGGAGAAATGTGCTTTGTCCTGTCGCCTTTGATGTAGCCCTTCTGAAGCTGAGCAATGCACGCGGTGTTGTCTTCGAATAGGGCAGTAGGCTCCAGATCACTGGTCTTCAGGCCAGTGGATTGGAGAATGTGTTGGACGGCGGAGCGTAGCCAAAAACATTCTCTGCTCGCTTCATGGATCGCGATGAGCTCTGCATGGTTAGAAGATATAGCAGTAGTGGTTTGTTTTACCGATCTCCAGGAGATAGCAGTACCTCCGTAGGTAAAGACAAAACCAGTCTGTGATTTTGCCGTATGCGGATCTGAAAGATAGCCTGCATCGGCATAACCAAGTAACTGGGAGGAGGCACCTCTCTGGTAGTAAAGTCCAAGGTCTACGGAACCCTGGAGGTATCGCAGAAGATGCTTTACTCCATTCCAGTGGCGCTTTGTAGGCGCTGCACTGTGTCTGGCTAGGAGATTGACTGCAAACGCTATATCGGGACGCGTGCAGTTAGCCAGATAGAGAAGTGCACCAATGGCACTTAGGTAGGGTACTTCTGGACCCAGTATCTCCTCCCCCTCTTCCAGAGGCCGGAAGGGGTCCTTTTGTACGTCTAATGATCTCACGACCATAGGGGTACATAAAGGATGACAGTTATCCATTTGGAACTTATTTAAAAGCTTCCTGGTATAATTGGATTGATGTAGGAGGATTCCGCCTCGTAGGTGTTCAATCTGTAAGCTAAGGCAATACTTCGTTCTGCCTAGGTCTTTCATTTCAAAAATGTGCTTTAGCCTTGCAGATATCACATTAATCTCTGCTGGAGAGCCTATGAGATTTAAGTCATCAACGTAAACTGCTATGATGACGAATCCTTTTCCCGTTCTTTTGATAAAGATGCACGGGCAGACTTCGTTATTAGTGAATCCTTGCTGTGCAAGGAAATCACTTAGTCTGTTATACCACATTTTGCCTGACTGTTTTAGTCCATACAAGGATCTATGTAGTCTAACAGAGAATACCTCCCGAGGTATCTCTTTCATCTCTGTGGGTAAGTTAAACCCATCTGGTAGTTTCATATAGATCTTTTTATCTAAATCGCCATAAAGATATGCAGTCACAACGTCCATGAGCTGCATTTCTAGGCTTGCCAGAGATGATAGGCTTATTAAGAATCTGAATGTAATAGCGTCCATTACCGGGGAGTATGTATCTTCATAATCGATACCCGGTCTTTGGGAAAAACCCTTTGCTACAAGACGCGCCTTGTAGCGGACGATCAGATTTTGTTCATTTCTTTTTCTAATGAAAACCCACTTATATCCCACAGTTCTAACACCTACTGGTGTTTATACTACAGGTCCAAAGACTTTGCGTTTCGAGAGTGAGTCCAGCTCTACTCTTATCGCCTCGTCCCACTTTGGCCAATCATCTCTACGTTTACAATCCGCTAGAGAAAGTGGTTCGACGTCATCGTCGTATTCAGCGACGTGAACGGCAATAGTGAACGCAAAATCGTCGTCGACTACTGTGCTATGTCGGTCCAGTACCTCCCCAGTACGTACAAAGTTTAATGATGTTTCTCCTAATGTTTCCTCTGCGGGGGAAATTAGGAGGGGAGAGGTAGCTGTCCTGAGCTCAGTATCCTGTGGAGGGATAATCTTATTTTCACCAGGAATCTTCCTCTTTCGAGGAACTTTATCTTTTGAACCTGGTGGCCGTCCTCTTTTCAATTGAGGTACAGCCATTTCTGCTGCAGGTGGATTGCATCCATTTATAGGGATGTCAATCCTAGTTGGAGTGTTAGCAGCAGGGACGTGTGAACGGACGATCTTCTGGCTGTCCGTGAATTTATCCGGCAATTGGTGTACTGTATTCTGGATGTGAAGGATCTTCAGGATCTCATCTTCACACAGATTTGTACGCGGATCATAAAAGGACAAAGACTTATTTGCCCAATTAATGGTCTCCGAAGCTTCAGGCTTCTTGGAATGTTTGCCCAACTTTGGAAAAGTTTTCTCATCGAATTCACAATCAGCAAGACGTGTCTTAAATGCGTCCCCCGTTAGGGGTTCTAGGTATCTAACGATCGAGGGTGAATCAAATCCAATATAGATTCCTAAACGACGTTGAGGACCCATTTTGGTCCTCTGAGGTGGTGCTATTGGAACATAGACCGCACAACCAAATATTCTCAAATGAGATATATCTGGAGTTGAGCCGTATGCTAGTTGCATCGGAGATAATGTATTGCCTCCAGAGGGGCGTATCCTGATAAGAGATGCGGCATGCAGAATAGCGTGCCCCCAAGCATCCACCGGCAATTGGGATTGCATAAGCAATGGACGTGCAATCCATTGGAGTCTCTTTATAAGGGACTCTGCTAATCCATTCTGGGTGTGAACATGAGCTACTGGATGTTCAACTTCTATACCCGTTGCCTGGCAATAGTCTTCGAAGACTTGAGATGTGAATTCGCCCGCATTATCAAGACGTAGTTTCTTGATATGGTTATCGGGGAAATGAGCACGTAACCTAATTATCTGTGCCAACAGCTTTGGAAAAGCTAGGTTACGTGTGGACAAGAGGCACACATAAGACCATTTTGTGGATGCATCTATTAGTACTATGAAGTACCGAAATGGGCCACTTGCGGGGTGAATAGGCCCGCAAATGTCACCATGTATCCTCTCAAGGAAGCCAGGAGACTCTAAACCCACTTTTAGGGGCGATGGTCTCGTTATTAGTTTCCCCTTGAAACAAGGGGGACAAGGAAATTCACCTTTCTGAAGAATCTTCTGGTTCTTCAAATCATGTCCGCGGGATTCAGATAAGATGCGTCGCATCAGAATGGATCCAGGGTGACCAAGTCTGTTATGCCATAGTTGAAATGGTGGCATTGGCTGGCACGTCTGGTGCTCAGTCATATTGGCTTCAACTGGTTGAATGTATGTTTGGTAGAGACCCGACGGGAGTCCCTTAAATATTTCGCAGATGGTCTTCTGGCCATCTTTACGAAGAGTGACATACAGGTATTCAACCGTATTTTCATCTCTAGTTTCTAAGTGATATCCGTTTAAACGGATGTCTTTGAAACTTATGAGATTTCTATTTGATCTTGGAGAAAATAGTGCATTATTGATTTTTAGTCTTGTGTTATTTGGGAGCAATAATATTGCATCACCAGATCCTTCGATTATTTTGGACAGTCCTGAAATTGTAATGACAGGACCGTCATATTTACTTATGCTATTGAAATAGCATTCATCGCGAAGGATAGTGTGCGTCGAGGCACTGTCCACTAGGCACTCATACATCATCTATATAAGCCAAAAACGAAAATTTATTGATGGAAATGTAAAATGCATACATTCAAAATAAAAGATCGTCTTTATTAAGCATACTAGAGATGAAGCTACAATTTATTCTTTGAAAAGCATAGATAAAGACGAGGCTCAATCGAGCAGGTCGTCATTTTCGAAATCCTTGGAAGTGAACTTCGTCGGATTTTCCACATTTGCCATGTTTGTTTCAGGCGGAGGCTTCTGGCTCGCCTGATACAGTTCCTGGAAGTGGCGAGGTGTGCGACAGTTTCTGGACCAATGTCCAGTCATGCCACAACGATGACATTTGTCCTCCCATGTCTTCTTTGGATTTGACACTGTATCAGTGTTCTTACGTTTCCAAGTGAAGTTTTTCTTCCCTTTGTTATTCTTGCTTTGGGGAGGAGCAATGGCTGGTTTCATAGGGGCATTTCCTTTGTTCTTTCTGCCCCTCTTCTTGTTCTTCCACTTCAGGGGGTGAACACTGTGGGCTTCGGGAATAGGAGCTGAGCCTGCCAGGCGCTGGTTATGAGTGGCCAGTAAAAGGTCTCTATTCTGCTCTGCCCTAAGGAGGCAAGAGAGCAGTTCAGAGAACTTCGTGAAATTGCGTTCACGATACTGCTGCATGAGGATAGCATCTTTCTCGTGAAACGAGGTAAATGTCTTTTCCAACATGCGGTGCTCCGATACTTCTTCACCACACAACTTCAGGCGTGAGGTGATGTTGTGAAGTGCTGAGTTGTACTCAGCAACGGACTTGTAGTCCTGAAGTCGGAGGTTCTCCCACTCATAGCTGGCACGCGGGAGTATGACATCAATTTGATGTCTGTAGCGTGCCTCTAACGCTGTCCATAACTCCAGAGGGTCCTCTACCATCAAGTATTCGGCCTTCAGGGTCCGATCTATGTGTCGTCTGATATAGATAATGGCTTTCGCCTTATCCATGTCAGAGACAGTGGTAGAGGTACTGCCAGCTGAAAGGGCCGCTTCTGGGGCTTTGCTAGCAGATGCATCAGATGCTGCGGGAGCCGATGATTGGGCCACTGCGGGGGCCAGAATGGAGTGCAGGAGCGCCATGGAGCGCAAGTGGAACTTCAGGTCCACTCTCCAGCTCAAGTAATTCTTGCCAGCTGCATCGAGCACCTCGAAATCGACGCTTGCCAATTTAGCCATTTTATCTATGCAATTTAAAGATAATCATGAATTAAAATAAATTCCACAAACCATGCATAAATTAATAAGTAAAAATGCGGGGATCGGCCAGATACCCAAAATAATAAACAGTCCAAAGTTCGATTACAGTCCAAAGAAAAGAGATTGAAAAATACAACTTTGGAAACCCCGGGTGGGTCCCTATTTTTGCATCCGTCTTCTTATGCTGTTGCATCGAGCTTTGGCTTACACAGTCATGAATCGACTCCTTGCGGTCCAGCGGACGCGGCCAGGGAATTGACTAAGCCAGGACCACTTGTTACCCAGTCAAACTAGGTTGGTCCAGCAAACTTAGCCAAGCACATTGACCGACATCATGATCCATTGAAGGAGTTTTCATCAATTCTATGTGCTGTTGCATCGAGCTTGGGCTTTTAAATACAAATTTCCTCACTTACAAATTCTCTCAAAAGATAATAAAAGTGCAAGGAAAGTAAATAGCTATACAATGGCCGATCCCGAAAAACACATTTTTACTTATTTTAAACATCCACGCAGTTTATATGCTACATGCATAAATTAAACAACCACGCATATATCTCAAGCATAAAAAAATATATGGAAAAAGTAAACTAGAAAATATAACTATCTCGTAGACCACGGGGAAACGTCATACACCGTTAGGTTAATTACCTAACGGCAGAGCGGTCTCAGGATCTTTGAGATGATTATATATTTTTTAAAAATTCTAGTAAACCATACATAATAATTTGCAAGAGAGATGTTTAAATAAATAGAGGAACATATAAATGTAATTATTGATTTTACAAAGTTTTTCTCATAAATTTCAATTTGCAAATTTAATTCTTCTTTAAAATTATGAAGAAGCCGAATTTCTGTAGAATTTTGTGGCTTCGGGCCAAAAATTATTTTTAGTATAAGCGCTTGTGGCCCGTTCCGCAGTTCTGCAAAGTTGTTTGTCGCAATTATTATGGCTTCGAGCCAAAAATAAACAATTAGCCTCGGCTTCAGGCCTCGGCCTCGGCCTCGGGCCTCGGCCTCGGCCTCGGCCTCGGGCCTCGGCCTCGGGTCACGGTCACGGGCTCGGCCTCGGCCTCGGGCCTCGGCCTCGGGCTCGGCCTCGGGTCACGGTCACGGGCTCGGCCTCGGCCTCGGCCTCAGGGCTCGGCCTCGGGCTCGGGCTCGGCTTCGGCCTCGGCCTCAGGGCTCAGCCTGCCATCGGCCTCGGCCTCAGGGCTCGGCCTCGGCCTCCGGGCTCGGCCTCGGCCTCCGGGCTCGGCCTGCCATCGGCCTCGGCCTCAGGGCTCTGCCTCGGCCTCAGGGCTCTGCCTCGGCCTCAGGCTGCCCCCTTTCAGCGGGGGGGGGGGGGGGGGGGGGGGGCGCGGAAGGCCCCCCTCTCCACTGCAGGGGGGGGGGGCATGGTCGGCATTGTGGGAAGGCCCCCTCCTCCGTCAGGGGGGAGGGGAGGATTTCATTCCGGTTCTTCTTCCCACCGAAGAATTTTAATGGCAAAAGGAAAAATTTTTTCATAGAAAAAAAAAACTTTGTAATAGGGATAAATTTTTTTTTTCTTTTATTAGACTAAATTTTTTTTTACTTGTATATTAAAACAATGTAAAAATTATTTAGTCTAATTTTATCTACAGGATTATAGGGTTTTACCTCTAGATCAATGATCTAGGGAAGAACGCGACGATGATCCGTAGAAATAATAATCCAAGCTCCCGAACGCTTTTAGGATGCCGCATCGCTCCAACGAACCGCCGCAGCAACGTTAGATTCCTTGCGCGTAGGGATGAATGTAGATGAAGATTTTTGCTCAAGAATGGAGAACACGTGCTGATAACGTGTTGGATGATGATGAACTCAAGAGAGAGAGAGATAGATCATTTCATTGCTTAGAATGAGTAACCATAGCCAATAGCCATGGTGCTCTATTTATATATCTCATAGTGGGGAGGCCAAGAGTCTCTAGTAGACCAATGGTCCCTATTACTCTAAGTAATGTGGGACCTAATGAATGGGTAATGAAGGAGGGGAGGCCAAAGGCCTCCCTCATTCATAACACAAATATTGTTATTAGGTGAAACCAATGAGTTTTGTTTGTTCATCCACTTGGTGCAAAAGATTCTATTTTGTGGAACTATTAATTTTGTGGCACGTGGAGACACGAGCAAATCCTATATGATTCACCCGATATTTTTGGTGTTTTAATAGCATAGAATACGAAGATCGACCAAAAAATACACGAGGCCGCATATGAAGCTGCGTCCTAACATATGATACAGAGAGAGAGAGATGAATTGACTACATGTAGTCAAATTCTTACGGTTGATCGATGTAGTCAATTTCTTGCTTCTCGTTATTGTTTATGTCTTCTAGAAGAATACGCGAATCATTTCTCGCTCGCCATTCGTTCGTCTTGCTCTTGTTCTTGTTTCATATATATAATTTGGTCTTAAACCATCCCAAACAACAAGGTAAAAAATGGACTGGCCTTTGCTTTGTGATCACCAAGAGCAAGGTCATCCTAGTAAAATACAAAACTGGGCCAATAAGACGTAAAAATAAAAATAAATAATGTTACAAGAAATTTGAATATCACAGCGTCATTTGCACGCCATCTATATAACCAAAACCCTTAAGCATCAAAGTTACAGGTTGGTGTCTAAAGTCAACTTGCTTTTGGCTTCTCATCTTTGTCATTGTGATATATTTGAATTATATTGGAACGCACAAGGAAGATAGATTGAAACGTTTTGGCCTTAATTTGATTAATTTGATGATCTCATATTAATTAATCATGTTCATTGGTAGCTGGCCTTCTCACCAATAAAGCAATACTTGAATTATACAAAGTTTTGAAAGGATAAATACTGCTATAAATAAAAAAATAAATATAAAATTGATGTGTGGTTGTAAATTTTGCGAGTGATGGATAGTCGATGGGCTTGCCCTCGGGTTTCATACATAATTACCGTTTCGGACAAAGCAAACTATAATTTGTCTATGCATTGATTATGGTTTGCTTCAAATAGTATCTTCGTTCTTAGTCATTAAACTTGCACAAACACTGATAGAAATTATATCTCAAGCGATGGTTTCATTTTTTGTTGTTGTTGATACATTGGAAAGGTTTCATTTTTATTGCATGAAACTAATAAAATTTATCATTTATCATTTTATTAACTAGAATAGAGTAAAAATTACCAGCTTTTCGTATGTTTGTTTCAAAAGGATATTTACTGGGCTTTGATGGTTGTTATCAGGTTTTAGTATTTCAAAGGTTATCTCGGATATTGACCCGATAAGAATTCACATTCCAAATTCATGATCCCAGACCCAAAACACATCTTAAACGGTCAATTAAGAGATCATGCACTCGAGTATCATTTACAATTCTATCTCCAAAGACTCACTTGATTACTCATTAATCTCATTTTTTATTCACCAATTTTTCTTTAAGACTAGAAAAAAGAAGAGATTTAACCATCTTAAACAAAATGCAAGCAAATTACTCCCTAAAATGTAAAAAAGGAAAAAGCAAAAGCAAAATGCAAACGCAAAAACAAAAAAAACACAATAAATGGCAAGAAATGAAAAAATAGCTGGCAATTGTGGTGTAAAAAGAGGGCTGGCAAAATCGTAAATAATGGGTAAAGAAACGGTCGAAATACGAAACCGTTGAATGAAACGATGTATCTCAATTTTGGCGGTTTTGGTCGGAGATTTTGGGCATCCCTTCCCTCTCTCTTAAATCTCCCTCTCTCTATCCCTCTCCTTCCGATGCATTATCGGGTCGGATCCGATAATGGGTCTGCTGGGCACCGTTCTCGGCGTCATCGGGTTCGGGCTCGGCATCCCCATCGGCATCTTGATCGGATTCTTCTTCTTCATCTACTCCAAACCCGCCCTGGATCTTCAGGTCAACAATTTAATTTCTTTCATTTGTTCGATGTTAGTTTGCATGTAAGAAATTTAAGGTTTGTATTGCAATGATTGGACCTTTTGGGCTGTCTATTGCCGAATTTGTTTATGCATTGAGTTTTCTTTTTGTGCGACGAGGAAAATTTTGATACGGGTTTTGGGTTTTGCTTCTGCATGTCATGATTTGATGAAGAACATGGATTTGAAATCGATGTTAATTTAGTGCTGTTGTTTTCATTTGGGCTTTGGTCTTAAATGGCACTGTTGCCGTTGTTTATTGATTGTACTTTGAGTGGTTGCTTTATGCATGTAATCGGATGACAGAGTTTGATTATTGGGGTTTTGGGATTAGTGTTTTGATTATTGTTTGTGTTGATTTGCACTACCGTCTATGTGCATCAGCTGCTCGTCCTGCAGGAGAAATATTGGATTGGGATTAGGAGAAAGAGTTTACTCTAAAAGGAGTCCTACAATTTCTATTTTATAATGTCATATGATAGTATGCTCTTGATGCGATATGTTGCATATCATGACTATTTGGATGATAAATTTTGGTTTCGAATGTCTACCGAAATTTGTCGCACAATTAATGAAGTCGTTGATTGTATATCATTTGGTATCTGGATGTCATATTCAATAGTACAAGCTTCATTGTAATCCTTTCTGGTACCTCATCTTTAATATTTATTTAATATTTCTGGTATTTCACAGACGAGAAATTTCTGATTTTAATTAACATGCAACATAAATTGCTGTGAATGGTCTGTTTCAAAGTTTGTGCTATACTTATATATGCTTGAAAAAGGATATCTACTTAAATTTTATAGATGACCCCATTTTCTTATTTGGAAATCTCTCCCAAAAGAAGGAGATTGATTTGAGGTTTGCAAACTTGTACAAACAAGTTACTGAGTATAATATACTCAGTATATTGATCTTGTTTGGGTATCACATAGAAATGTTTATTTCACAATTGCTTTTGTTTCTAATGATATTCGTCCATGACTTGTATTGACAGGAGCCTATTGTTAGACCCCTGCACGAGTTCGACTCGAAGACCTTGCAGACACTCTTACATGAGATTCCATCATGGGTGAAAAGTCCTGATTACGAGAGAGTGAGTTTGATTTCATCGATCCACGATCTTTCAATATATTTCATCTTTTCTTTTTCTTCCCACATTATTGGTTGCTACTTGCTAAAGATTTGAGCACATTTAAATGCATATGAAAAGAGTTAAAAAAGATCCGTAGTGTTCCTAAGGCCACATAGTGTACATATCTTAGTTGCTAAGCTTTAAGATTTGATTTCTATGCTCTTGTTTTTAAATCTTCTCCTCGCTGATGGTATATTTAAAATATACCTGTAAAGATATTACATTGCGCAATGTCTAGCATGTAACTTTCTCATATATGTTAGAATAGCCTAATCGCCCCTGGCAGAACAGAAGTCTCTGGAAACGACCTGGAGCTGTTTTATGATATCTATAAACCATTTGATGCATTTTAAAATGACAAAGCATAAGACTTGGTTATTTGAATAGGCTGTACATGAAGACATGTTAATTGACTTTCCCTTAACCATAAAATGATTTTGTTTCCAAGCTTTTGTGCCTATACGTCCTTTTGATTACAAACATCGCAAGTTTGTGAGATAAAAGGGTGGGGAAAATGTATAGTTACATGCATCAAGATCGACTGCTAGGTTGAATAGGCATAGCTTAGTGGGTAAGCCCCATAATGCATCAAGCATAGATGGATGTTTGAATTAGTTGAAATTTCCAAATTTGTGTTAATGTACATTCTAAGCCTACTGGCTGAATGCATTCTTCTTTGTGCCCGTGTCATAACAAATGTTGACGCATCTCATCATCCATTGACCATTTGATGTCGATGCTTATGTTGGTTTAAGAGTTGATTTAGCATGGTTAGTTTGGGCCAAAGATGCTGGTACCTGTTGATAAATATGGCTGCTTCTCCAGCACTATTTGTCAAATATTATTTGCTTCACCAAATTGTTAAGTGTTCAACTCAATACAATGGGTGATGTGTCAAGGGAAAGACGACCGGGTAATAACATATTGCATAAAGAGAATGATGTAAGGATTAATTGATAATTTTAGGCCCATGCCTACAATATGCGGTTTTCCTTTTGAATTGATGTGCTTGTTCCGTTCTTCGTCATAACAGACCAATTTCCCACATTTCATTGAATAAAGTTATGTGAAATATAAGTCCAGCCAAAAGCTATTTGAAATCGCATGCTACAAAAAGACAACAACTCAGTACAAATCCTTAAGGAATGAATCTGTCTAGCAACCCAGATATCGTTTGTATGTGAAAAGTGTTGGGAATACTGGAATACATTAAAGCATGATTTATTTAAGTATCCTATCCACCGGCGCCCGTATGCAACCATCCAGGGGCATTGCCTTTGCCTTTGTCTTGAGCAAGAAGTGCATTTCTCGAGATAGTCGTTTGGATTTTATCATTGAAAGGGGCCCGGCTTCCTAGACATTTCTGGTCATCATGTAACATAAGGCCACCAGAATTAAGGAATTCCCAACGGGCCTAATAGTTAAACAATTTTTGTTCGCATCTCGTCAAGTAGCCCTCGTTAGGGATATTTACTGGTAGGGTCTTCTAATGTTAAATGAATTTGAATTTCCTCAATTTTCTCCTCTAACTTCCATTTCCCCCTCCTTTTCTATTTCTAACTAGTTCCATATATTGTGTCATCGTTGATGGCCAATGGAGGTCTTTTTCGTGAGTAAATTTAGGACAAGCAAGGTTGTGTTGTAGACTCCATATGCTGGTGTCTTTTTATAATTCTGATGACAATCATGAAAGTGGTTATCGCTGTCATCATGAAAGTGGTTATCGCAAAGAATGTCTTTCTGTTATAATGAAGAAGGAGATAAGGGACATGACACAAGAAACTAAGAGACAATACAATTTCCAATACATTCTCATAATTGTCTTAACACCCCCCCTCAAACTCAAGGTGTAACTTTGAGTTTGGAGAGGAATTGAGATTGGAGAGTCTAGGACGCGATGGCCCCAGAGTTGGAGAGGTCGCATGGGACCGAGGAAGAGACGCAAATGGACAGAGGTCACCGTGGACCGAGGCCGCTGGGGGTCGATGAGATGCTGCTGGGGTGAGGCCGCATGAGGCAGAGGAGGCTGTGCTTCGATGAGCTGCCGTAGGGGGCAGAGGTCGCAGGGGACCAAAGCCGCAAGGGGCCGATGAGTTGACATATGGGGCAAGGCCGCAGGGGCCTAGGAGGCTGTGCTTCGATAAGCTACCGTAGGGGACAGAGGTCGCATGGGATCGAGGTCGGAGGGGGCCGAGGAGGTTGTGCTTCGATAAGCTGCATGGGGCAGAGGTCGCATGAGGCAGAGGTTGCAGGGGACCGAGGCCGCAAGGGGTCAAGGAGGCTGTGCTCTGTTAAGCTGCCACATGGGACAGAGGTCGCAGTGGACCGATGAGAGGCCGCTGGGGGCCGAGGAGATGCCACTGGAGGCGAGGCTGCTGTGGACGAAAGAAATGCCACAGAGGGCAAGGCCGCTGTGGGCAGACGAGTGAGGGCACCAAGAAATACACAGAGTTAAGAAGATTGATAGAGGGCCAACATGGAAGAATAGTCGCGGCTGACAAGTGCTCAGACCCATTACAACATTCTGGCAAGCAGTTTGTGTGCGTTGGTGGTGGCAGCAGGTGCTCGGCCTTGGATATGACGATGGAGGCATGTGGGTGGTCATTGAAAGCAAAGGGCATGTACCACCAGGATTGCATGCTAAGATTAATGTAGAAAGCAATGGTTCTGGGCATTTGGAAACACCCATTGATGCTGATCCATCCGAAAATACGATTAATGTTTCTGGATTGCCATCAGAATAATAAGAAGCAACTGAAAATCCTAGTTCTATAAACCCATTGGAGAGTGATTCTGATCAAAATGTTCATTCTGATGTAAAGACAACTGAGAGTGAGGCAAGTTTGATGAGAAACCGTTAGAAAATGGAAACTTAGGCGTAGCAGGATGCTTTTATGAGTGAGCTGGAGCATTTCAACAAGGAGAAGAGCTGGAGTTCAAGCGAGGTGTTGAGGAGTTACTTCATGGAAACATTGCTTCCACTGCCAAAAGCTAAAGCGAATGTGAGGCAGTCTCGGCTTCATTGAGGGAATGTGAGGCAGTTTCGACTTCGTTGAGTCATAGAGTCGAACATGTGGTAGGCCTGAGGAAGAAGAAGAAGAAGTCAAAGGAGAGGCAGTAGTTGGAGGCTTAGGCTGCCAAGAAGAAGAAGAGGTTGTTACCCTTGAGCAGCAGTTTGTTGAAAGAGGTGAGGGCGGTGGGAGAGTCCAGATGACGAAGATGAGTTCACCGTCGAAGAGGAGCCTAAGAGTCACCATCAGAAGGTTGCATGTTCAATTCACGCAACGGATGCCACCAACTTCAGGATCAAGGGTAATTCCACCTAAGAAGCTCGAATACATTACTGGATATGGCTGTTTTCCCTCGAAATTACACTTCCTTTGCAAATGTTCGAGCACTAGGTCGAGGAGTAGACTGGAACAATGCAATCAACGCTGAGAGAGAGTTGTTATGTATGCATGAACATAGACGGTCCAGCTGGGAGTGTTGGATCGTCCCCCTCTCCCTCAAGTGGGGGAGAGGGAGAGTTAGCAGCAGCAAGAGCTTTGGATTAAATAACACTAGGCTCTGATACCATGTTAGAACGAAGAAGAAGATAATTTTGTATATTGCTTGATAATATGGTTACAAAAAGCTAGATTCATCATCATTTGGCACAAGAAACTAAGGGACATGACACAAGAAACTAAGAGACAATACAATTTCCAATACCTACTAATAATTGTCTTAATACTTTCATTTGGCCATGCCGCTTGAGACCCAAATATGGCTGATTGCTTCTTGAGATCCCTACTAATAAGTAATAACTCATCTCTACCTGCCACAATTGTCCATAATGTTGGTCAATCAGATCCTGTCAACTTGCAGGGATGCTGGATCACCACCATCATCAGTTAGGTGGAGGCATCTTTTATTTTGTCTATTTTGAGTTCGGATTTCTTGAAGCTACACTAGTTTGTTGCGGCTCTGTTAGTTTATTTATACAACTGTATTATACCGGCCACTTAAATTTGGTAAATACCTAAAGGAATCTAAATTTAATTAACGCACAAAATCTTTACTAAACTAGAATAGCAAAATAGAAAAATACTCTGGGTAAATAGGGACGCAACCAAATAAACTTGCAGGTTTCAAATGAAAAAGATCTATATGTTCAAATTGGTACTAAAATTTTCCAGTTTTTAACATTTACGCTCATTGGTTTGGTATAGCTTAATATCAATAATGTTCATTTGTTACTTACAATGCCACTATTATTTATGCATATGTCTGATTATCTAAGTGGCAAATCTTGCTTGTTCCAAATTCAGTGTGATCATCCATTCATGGTTCGTCCATTTAAGGTGTCTCACCTTCCATTACTATGATGCATGCACACGATATCTTGGGGTGCCTCCCCCCCTTTTGCTGGTGTCTTTTGGGTGCTTTGGGGTTGCTAGGCTACTTTGAGAAGCATCTGAAGTGTGCATATTCTCACATCAAATTTCCTGATAAATATCCAAATTGAAAATATATTCCCTTGGATGTGAGCTACCACCAAAAGGATCTAGAAATTGAAAAGCTGCTTAACATACCTTGCCTATTCTTAAGCCACCTACACAATATACATTCTGAAACATTAATCCTTACAAACTAAATGGTAAGAAAATTTCCTGATAACTATCCAAATTGAAAATATATTCCCTTGGATGTGAGCTACCACCAAAAGGATCTAGAAATTGAAAAGCTGCTTAACATACCTTGCCTATTCTTAAGCCACCTACACAATATACATTCTGAAACATTAATCCTTACAAACTAAATGGTAAGAAAAAGAATGTTTCAGGTCATTATTAGCATATATGACCATGCAAATTTTGCTTCGAATATCTTTGTTGAAAGGTCAATATTGGTGTATATGACTGCAAATTTTGCTTTGAAGCTTTATGTTGAAATTTGATGTGAAAGCAAACACTTTCTGAAATACTTTTAAAAGTAATACCGCTGATCGAGGGCCCGCACCCGCCCACCCTCAGTATGCTTCATCCTTTCCGGGGACAATCATAGTGGTAGGAGAGAACATGACAAGAAAAATGTATATATATATATAGTAATTTGATCCCTATGAAAAGAAAAATGCGTCGTATTGTTTTTTGTACCATCACTTTTGTTTGCAGTGGGTCGCCACATCTGAAATATATATAGTGCCACGATTTCATTTTGCTTCATTTTCTCCTCGACTTTGCGTGTCAAATAATGTTTTTAATGGTTTGTATGCAGGTTGACTGGTTGAATAGATTTATCCATGATATGTGGCCTTACTTGGATAAGGTTTTTCCTCTAACATATACATATTCCATCTGTAATTGTTTTTGAAATATATGTCTTTGGAGAATTATATTGACTATGCAATGTCTATTTTATTGATTTTGCAAAATGACCATACATAGGCAATATGCAACACTATAAGAAGCACGACAAAGCCAATATTTGATCAATACATTGGGCAGTATCACATTGAGTCAATTGAATTCGACCATTTAACTCTTGGCAGTCTTCCACCTACAATTTATGGTGCGTATCTCAGTAATTATTGGCATTGTAATTTTTTTGGGATTGATAATAGCAAGACAATGTAGCACATGTTACTGTAACTTACTGGTGTTGTGTATGCACAAGTTCTGTGCATTTAAAGGTATTCCTCTTTGTAAAGTCTTTTTGTAATGGTGGATGTATATTTATGACTTCACATACATTTCTTATATTTTGTCATGTTTGAAACAAAAGCTGATTTTCCACGATTCCTTTCTCCAACAGGTGTTAAAGTCATTGAAACTCACGAGAAAGAATTAGTTATTGAGCCTCGGATCCGATGGGCTGGCAATTGCAATGTAATTGTTACTCTGAAGTTGTTGTCATTTAAAATCACAGCACAGGTAGATCCCCAATTCATAGTCATGGTTTCACTGTTAATTTATTTAAAAAGCATCCTCTAAGACCATTCCTTTTCCATCTAGGTGTTGGATCTACAAATATCTTTGGCACCACGTGTTACGCTAAAGCCTTTAGTGCCAAGCTTTCCATGTTTTGCGGACTTGACTGTTTGTCTAATGGAAAAGGTCATCTTAGTTATATCCTTTTCACTTTTTATGTATATTCTGAATAGCTTTGCAAAATCATATTTTTATTCTAAAACAGCTGTGTAAATTTTGCATTCATTTTTTTTTTTCCTTTTTTCTCATTTCAGCCACATGTTGACTTTGGACTAAAATTACTTGGTGGAGATCTCATGGCTATTCCTGGCTTATATCGGTTTGTTCAGGTTTTTACTTTTATTTTGAGATTTTATCATTAAATATTGCTTATTGTTGTGGTTGATTGTATTATTTAAGCTGAATTTTGTTGACCAAAATTCCTTTATTCATCTCTTAAGCAAGTAGGATCATTTGTTTCATTTATTTAACTCTAATCTTCTATTCTTCCTTCATCCTAAAAGGCTACAGTGTGAAATCAAAGTTATCTACAGATTTCTAATTTTGACATTTGCATTTAGGAGTGGAAGAGAAGAACCAGAGTAGTAGGAGACTAAGAACTAAATGGTGGAACTTTGGAGGGGAGAACTTACTGCACTAGAAGGACTGTCAATAGTGAAATTAAGTATGATTTAGAAAACTTCAACTAGGAGAGAAACCCTCTCTGAGTATGAGTGTATAAATCTATAATTTAGAAAAACATAAAAATTACGATTATACCCTTTTCTAATTCTAATATAACTCTGGCCCTTCCTTTCTAGTTGGAGCACATTTATCATATGCTCATAGATTGGTACAATTATACTTTACACTGGAATCATTTAAAGGTTTGGTAATTAAGTCTCAGATTCCACTGATAAAATAAATAGAGTGTTTGCAATGTAGATGACAGCTTAATTGTCACACTTAAGGATTATAGGCTATGAATGTTGAAAACCAAGTTCTTTCGATAAGTTTTCTGATGCGATTCGCTAGGGATTTGATGATAAAAAGGGGATTTTTATTGGAAATAAGGATATGAAATTATAGGAAATCCTACTACAAATCAACTATTCGCTAAATAACAACTACAATTTGAAAGGACGACTAGCTAAGGATTAATCTAGGGGATAAACTAATAAAAAGAAACTTCTCTCAACAATTTTTCCATACGAATTAGGGCCGGCTCAACCCCCTTAAATAGCAAAACACCCCTTAAATGTCATTTTACCCAAATGCCCCTGTTCCAATTACCGGCCGCAACACTACTCCGCCCCAAAAAAACCACCTTGTCCTCAAGGTGGTGCGTGAAGGATATGGTCAGCTACTCCACGTGCAGGTGCTCCTGGTCATCGTCCACGCCGGCTTCCAGCATTATCACACTCTCTTCTCCCTCTTCTTCGTCATTCACTATCAGGATCTGAAGAGTACGATTCCCGCACCGGTGCCCCGGAGTAAACTTCTCATCGCATTTGAAACACAGGCCTTTGGTCCGTTTGTCATGAATCTCTGCCTCGGTCATTCTTCGTGTATGTCCCCCAGGTCGTAGTTCCATTCCCTTCTCCTTGGTAACCACTGTGCCGTCGGTGGATGTTGCCCCTCCTGCGGCCCACTTTTGTCCCCCTCCAGGATCCGGACCTCGAAAGGTAGAGCCTCCCCACGTCCCCCCGGGCTCTTCTCTCTGTCTCCTGATGATCTTCCACCTTCCTGGCCAGCGTCATCATCCCGCGCAACCCAACGGGCTCGAACTGTCTCAGCCCCGACCTCACCGTGGGCTTCAGCCCCTTCATGAAACAGTCCTCCAGAGACTCCTCAGAAACTCCCCGAACTCGGTGGCAGAGCGACTCGAATTTCTTGATATAATCACCCACGCTCTCCTCCTGCTTCAGCGAGTACAGTCTCTCGAACACGCCACCAGCCTGTCCTACAGCAAACCGCTCCGTCAAGAGCGTCGTAAACTCCGCTCAGGTCTGAAAAGGCTGCAGCTGATCTGTCCAGCGAAACCAGCCCAAAGCCTCTCCCTCCAAGCAAACCCCTATCGCCTGAAGCCACTCCTCTCCTGGGACAGCGGACACCTCCAAGTACCTCTTCACCCGGTACAGCCAGTCATCTGGGTCACCCCCCTCAAAAACAGGCACCTCCAGCTTCCTCAGACACCTCTCGCCAGCGAATCCACCTCTCTCCTGTGGCTGGAAACCTCCCTTGTGCTGGTATCCCTGTCGCCTGTCTGGAACATAAGTCTCAGCTCGGTCACGGTAGCCTCCCCCTGCTCCATGCCCCTGTCCGTCTCCCTGAGGGTGTCCAAACTTCGCCTGGTGGCCTCCCGGGAGGTCCTGGTACGCTCTCCAATCTCCCGTAACTCCCCCAAAGGGTGGTGGCTGAGTCAACGGGCCTCCTGTGATCTGGTGGTGCCCTCCACCCTGCTGAAATTCTCCACCCGGTCCCCCAAAAGGCTGAAAACCCCCAAACGGCGTTTCTCGGACCTCGGGCGGGGCCCCCGGGGCCTGGAAATCCACGAACTAGGCTGTCGGGCCTACTGGGGGGTCGGTGGGCCCCCCAGAGGTCCGGCGGGCCTCGGGTCCCCCCTCTGGGGTCGGCCGAGGCCCCCCAGGCCGCCGCTGGGGTCGGCCGGCCCTGAAAATGGGCCGGCGGCCCCAGGCGGCGGCGCCTGGGCCCGCCGAGGCCGCAGGGGGGGCGGCGGGTGCGGCCGCCCATCCCAGGGGCCTGGCGGCCCCCCGCCGCCCCTCTGGGGGTTCGCCGGGCCCCCCAGAGGCCCGTGGGGGGGGGTGGCCACCCCCCGGGCTGCCGGCTTGCTAGGGTTCCTCCTCCGGCCCCCTTGTCGTCGTGGCGTGGCGGTGCGTGATCTTGGTGAGTCCCCCACGCATGACCTTGATCGAAGCCCCCTTCTTCGTCTAGATCCGGATCATCTTCAAGAAAAATTGCCTTTTTCACCTTGTCCTTCGCCAAAGGTGGCTCCTTTTTGCTTGGATCCGCCTTTGGTACAAGATGAGCGGTCAACGCCGCTATAGCCTCCGCTAATTCCGACAATTTTGCCTCCGTTTTCGCTTGGTTCTCTTTCACCTCTTGGATCTCCCCCCGGATTTGCGCGGCTATCTCGGCGTCTTCCTTCCTTACGTCGATGAAACCCTTGCTAATTTGGGCCTCCATCCGTTCAACCTTCTCTTCCAGAATATCGACCCGCTCCTTGGATCGTGTGCTCGCCATGGATCGAACGCTCTGATACCAATTGATGCGATTCGCTAGGGATTTGATGATAAAAAGGGGATTTTTATTGGAAATAAGGATCTGAAATTATAGGAAATCCTACTACAAATCAACTATTCGCTAAATAACTACAATTTGAAAGGACGACTAGCTAAGGATTAATCTAGGGGATAAACTAATAAAAAGAAACTTCTCTCAACAATTTTCTCATACGAATTAGGGCCGGCTCAACCCCCTTAAATAGCAAAACACCCCTTAAATGTCATTTTACCCAAATGCCCCTGTTCCAATTACCGGCCGCAACATTTTCATCCATACCAACTCACATATTCATTTGCCAAAGTTTGACACAGGACGGAAGTGGGAAAGAATGTGGCTAGGAGTTGAAAAATAAGGAAATTAAGGATTTGATAATTTTTTAGGCATCATATATCAGGGATCTAACGATCAATGACTCGCATGTCTCGTGGAGATTTTTCAGACATTTTGTCTAAGCAACTAAGCCCACTCCCACACACCAATGCAAAAAATTTGATTTTTGAGAGAAACTAAAGTTTACCAAACATTTCTATTCTATTCTTTAATATTAATTAAGTTTATGGCCTTTATATAGGCTTACAACTTGGCTTTCAAAAACCACTATCTCATACGAGACTAAAACTCTAATATAACCAAAACACTCAAAAATAAATAAAAGACTTAAAAGGACTCAAAATTTATTATAATAAAAATCAAAAGACTTAAACCAATTAGAAAACTCGAGGGTTTTAAACTCTATTTCCGTCTCAAATATAAAATATAAAATAAAAGGTTTCTATCTGGAATTTAAAGTAGATGAATACTCGTTATTCTTCCCGTCTTGAGAACTTTATCACCTGGTGAATGGCAATATGAATAGAAATCATGATCAGATTCATGGTGATATAAGTGAAGCGTGAATAATGAATGCTGCGAATGAATACCTGTTTTCAAGCTCTTGTGAAAACTATACTCCCTTATATCGGGATTATCTTTTTGTAAAGCTCATCAAGAATTTGTATGATGTATGCAAAGGATGGCAGGACAAAAATCACGATCTGATTCATGGTGATATAAGTGAATGGTGAATAATGAATGCTGCGAATGAATATCTGTTTTCAAGCTCTTGTGAAAACTATACTCAGTTATATCGGAATTATCTTTCTGTAAAGCGCATCAAGAATCTGTATGATGCATGCAAAGCATCCTTATTGGTTCTAAGATGAACATCTCTAGGTAAACTCTAGTCATCTCATCATCGTGTAAATCCTTATAAATATCTTTTTGATTGTGTAGTAGACTTATGTGTATCATTGTTAAGTTTTAAGAAGAAAAACACTCTAATCATATACAAAATACTCAATAAATGCACTAGGAATACGATCAAAGCCTAACTCTAAAGAACTGAGACTCGCATGATGAGGTATTTGAGTTATTGGCTTATTAAAGATTAACGTATTCTTTTGACTTTTAAATATGCTCTTGGGTCTTCAAGAGGTCAACATAATTTTCTTTCACACACACACACACATATAGACGCTACCAGAATATGTAACATCTAAATCATACAGCCAATGCGTACCTAGCAAATTATGTATAGCATCCATATGAATGCATCACACCTGATGCTATCGTGATAGCTCGAAAATTGGATTGGCACTAGACAACATTGGATAACAAAATACGAGTTGTTACCAACCCACATAAAGCTATAAAACTGTAGATGAGGTTCGGTGTTAGTCTTATTTTTTGATAGCTGTTTTGACGATTAAATTAGTTCGACTACCACCGTAAATCGTCACATTAAAAGATTTATATTCAATTTTGACATTAGTAAAGAAAGCGTTAGTTCTCCAATCATTCTTATTTCTAGGTGTAATAACTAGACACCTAATGACCTGTAAGTGGGTGTTAGATATCTCTATATCATTATCTGCATCATCTGTTTTCTTAAATGGAATGTATTCTTCTTCCACTAATTCATCCACATTATTGACTTCTCTTACAAGTATATACCTATTAGGGCACTGATTAGCAAAATGACCAAAGCCATGCCATTTGAAATGTTACACATCTTTAGGTTTTTATTGTAATGGTTTCCCAACTATAACATTTCTATTTCTCTTTGTGGTAGTAGTTTTAGATTTAGTTATATTGTCACCTGACTGTCTAAATTGCTCCTCAGCTTTAAAAGTAAGCTTCTTGTCTATGGAGGCTCTCATGGCTTCCAAATTTAAGGCTATATTGAATGCTAATTGCACATTATCTACATCGTGCATAAGCATCTCACGCCTAATATCTATTCTTAATTCAGAACAAAATATAGGAAGAGTATATCTGGGATCTTCTTGTAGTTCACTTCAAATAAATATGTCATTGAACCTAGTTGTGTATTTTTTTCACAGTCATGCTTTCTTAACGTAGTTCATTCAGTTGTTTACTAGGTGATCTTTATAGGTAGGAGGTACACATTTTTCTTTAAATTTGATTTTTATTTCATTCCAAGTCTGTATCGGTATTAAATGATTTCGCTTGTTATCTTCTATTGATATCTTTTCTGGCAGGACCTATAAGTTTTATCTTAGCAAATTAGATTTTTTACTCATTTGCTAAATGGTATCATTGGATCAAATGCTTCATCTTTGTTAGCCAATCTGAGAATGTTTGAAGATTATAAGTTCCATCAAAGTTAGGAGCATCTATCTTGCTACAACATGTAATGTATTCTCGCCTAAAGTTATCCTTAAAACTCTCATCTTGTCTCCCATTATTTTAATTATTTTCATTTTTGATCATTCTAGCTTCATCATCTAATGTACCATATGTTTTATCTTTAAAATTTTAATTTTTGTCAATTTATTCTTTAAGGCTCCCAGGCGATCTTCTATTCAATTTATGTTGGCTTTTAGTTCTAGGTATATCTTTTGAAGTTGATTTTTAAACTTTTGAATTGCATTATTATTCATATCTGATCCTAAGGTATTGTCACTGCGGAGTAACATGCAATATTAACCAGTCACACAAATACAAATACAAGATTTTAAACACAACTAGATTCATACATTATTCATGCAAATAAAATAAAATTCTTGGGTCTAAGTTTATATAACAAATGTAATCCTAAATATGCTAATGCAACATACAGATGGAGATGTGAAAATGATGCAACACCAGCGATATCAACTAATCTGAATAAATCAAAGGATTTTTGAAATTTAATAATTAAATATTTGATTAGATTAGAGGTTAATTGGAGTGAAAGTAAACTTTGTAGTACTACATAAGGGCTGTAAAACTTGTAGAGCTATGATATAGATAGTCAGTGTTGAAAATTGTACGTGAAAATCTCGAAAAATCACCAAAATATGCTAAAAATACGGTTGAAATATTGAAAAATCCAGAAAAACGAGTGCAATGGCTCAGCTTGGCTGGTCAACAGCAAGGCTGAGCCATTGATCGGTCAATGGCTTAGGTCGACTTAGCTTTGGCTCGGTCGGCTTGGATGCATCGATAAAAGTATCTGTAGCTGAGTTCGGTGAGCCGTGCTACTACTGCATCAATTCGGCATTGTCAAATTTTTTCGGCGGTGATCGTAAGTGATTTTTAGTGCTTCGTGTTTGCCTTGACGTGGCACGTCATTTGAGGGGGTCAGGGGAGGTTGTTGGTGACGTCAAAACTCAATGAAGATGGTGGTGGGGACAGAGGAAGACGTCAACGGAGGTGTTGGGGCATTGAGATGGTGGTGACGGGTTGGGTCAGGATACCAACGACGACGGAGGGCGTCAACGACATCGATATTTGCGGCATATGTGATTTAGGGTAGGGGTTTCTAATCTTTTTCTTTTTCTTCTCTCTTTTTAAACGTTTTTTCTTTGTTTTTCTTAACTTTTTTCCTCTCTTTTTAATATTTAGTTTTTGTTTTTTATCTTAATTTTTTTAAAATCCAAATATAATTGGAAGAAATGCAAAAAAGAAAAAGAAGAAGGATGTCTTTTTTGATGATGATGGAAAAAGACGAAGAAAAAATTAGGCTTTTTGAATATAAAGTTCTAAAGATAAGAAGTTGAAAAAAAGATAGAAAAGGTAATATTTTTGTTTGATCTTTGTTATAAAGCCTAACTAAAAAGTTTTTAATGAGGAAAAAGAAAAAACACAAATCAGGTTTTGGCTTTGATATCAAGTTTGACCTAGGACGAAAGTAGGAATGGCAATATTGCGGAACGAGACGGGTATTTAACTACCCAAGCTTGTCCCATCCTGTCTACGGGTCGGGGCAGGGCGGGTCTCGGGCAGGGGCAGGGCGGGTAACTTCTTACCAAAACCAGGTCGGGTCAGGTCATTACTACCATCCATATTAATCCAAAACAAAATTTTTATTTCAAAATTGGGAGAATTGTGATATATTTGGTAATTTGGAATTGGAAATTGACTCAATTAAGAGAACAATGGAATATAGTATGAGTTATGGATTATGGACTGGCCGCATGGTCCGCATCAAAATAGTAAGGTTTTTTTACAATTTCTATAGTTTACCGGGGCAGGCCGGGGCTGGCCAGGCCACATACGAAGCCCAAGCTTGCCCCGACTCGTCTGCGGGACGGGGCGGGACGGGTCAAAACCGGGTCGGGTCAGTCGGGTCAGGCCATTACTGCCATCCCTAGACGGAAGCGGGAAGGAATGTGATGTGAATTTGGAGAAGACAAATAGTAAGGATTTGAAAAAATTTCAGGCATTGCAACCTGTGATTTAACAATCACTGACTCGCATACCACATATGTGGAGATTTTTTGGACCTTTCACCAAGAAAATCAAGAACACTCTCGCTCACCAATGCAAAAGATTTGATTTTTCTGGAGATCTTAAAAATTTATACCAAAGTTTCTATTCTATTCTTCATTGATCTAATAAATAAATAAATTTATCGTCTTTTTATAGACTTACAACTGGGCTTCCAAAAACCACATCCAATATGATACTAAAACTCTAAAACAACTAAAATACTCAAAAATAAATAAAAGACTCAAACACTATTCTAAATGAAATAATCAAAAGACTCAAACTAACTAGAAGACTTAAGAGACTCAAACTCTGTCTTTATCTCAAATATAAAATTTAAAATAAAAGCACTTTATCTGAAATTTAAACTGGATGAATCCTCATCATAGTTCTATATTCAAATTCTATGCCTGATCGATTGATTATTGGTTCGTTCTTTTTTCAAGATACTAAGTTGCCTCTAGCAAAAACATTATAGCTAGAGATCGATCGATGATCATTTGGACATCTTTTGCCGCACCAAATACGAGATAAATTACAGCTTCATATCAGTAGGATCTATATGACCTTACTGAAAGTCGGATCTATATGTCCTTACTAAAAGTCACAACGAAAATGTCTTGGATCGTCAACTTAATATGACCATTTAGGAAAGGTGATCACCATGCCACGTTTTGTCCCCCTCATTTCTCCTTCATGAATCAAGTGAACATAATTCCTTTTCAAAAAGTTCTTTCCAGTTAATATGATGTATTGAAGAACTAATTACCCAAGAAAACAATCATTGCAATTACTACACACCAGCTCTCATCCGTAACCGTACAAAATGCTGATAAATGACATGAGTATACTAAAAACCAAACATGGGATCATTGAAAACATTATAGCTATCACCATACTCGAGAACTCCTTGCTCGAGAGCGAAAATGAATCATAGAAGTATAGTATGAAACCCAACTTGGCATTTCCACAAACTTGACAATTGTGACCCAAAATCAACCATCACTTAACGATTTGCACTTCCTTGATACCACCATTATTCATCACCAGTGTTCGTAGTGGACACTGAATTCAAAGCGATCACCTAATTTACTCGATTTTATTAACCTCTCTTGGCTACATCAACGAGTTTAATTGTGATCATTGGTAGGACATTTATGCATAAACAAAAAATTACTTGAAATGATGATGTGTACCTTTCAACCTAAAACACATCACAGCTTATAGTGTATTTCGAACCCCATAACCACTAGCATTATTTTTTCTTAATCAAAATTGAATCGTTGTCAACTTTAAGTTCTTGGTATTTTCGACATACCCTTCTTCCAATCTGAACCATTCTGACCAATCAAAAACCCCTACAATGCTCTTGTCATCTCTCAGCTGCTTAGGACTATGCCAAGGTAGTTCGGCCATTGGACTAAAAAATTTGGTAATGCCTTAGCCAGAGCAGACCACACCGCACATAGACATTGTTTGGTCAGATCGATCACCCCTTGGCTAGATTGGTCCATACTTGGTCAGATCCGGCCATGTCATCGGATCCAACAGGCATCTTATCTAAATTAGGTATTCTAACCTTATATGCCATTAGATTTGAGATGAGACATACCTTCATCGGTTTATTGGACTTTAGATCTTTAGGGGTATGAAAGAGATCGGGAGGTGACTAGTCAAGCCCGAGTGCTAGCTATCACAGTCATCGCCTCATTGGAGCCTCGTTGGTTCTTACTTGGTATGAGAGTTGGTATTCTTATAGAGGATACTCTTGTAAACATTTTATCTAGATGGTTCTTGTGTATTCATGTGAATTTTTTATAGAGTAAACTTTGTGTAATAATGAAGAAGGTTGTAGAGACTCTTCTTAAGCCATTGGATCATAGAAGACTCTAAAAGCCTAATCTCCAACATTCATTGTAAGGTAGCATCACCTATAAAAGGATGCAAGAGGAGGTCATTTGTAACCATCAATCGTCAGAAAGCAATATCAAGTAAAGGCAATAATTCTCCACTTCTAAGTTCTCTTATATTCTTGAGTGTATTGTGAGCGAGAGAATTTGAGGAAAGATTGAACTTAGCCATTCCAAAAGAGGAAGAGCGAGCTAAGTGCCAGACATGATTAAACAAGTCAAGTAGCTAAGCAATCCGTCCGTGATGGTAACAAAGCTTGCGGTTCGAGAAAGAGTGTCGACCATGGAGATTCTAATTCCAAGCGACTCCGAGATGATGAAGGTCATCACTAGGACACCTCGCAGAAAGAAGTCCAAGGTCATCACTGTGGTTGACTCCCAGGTAGCATCGTAGTCCGGTAGGCCCCTCCATCGAATAAGCACCTCCTGCGTCCCGTCTGTAGCCTGTCGAACCCTTGTCAGCTCCTGAGGCTCAAGAAGCACCTCCATGTCCTTGGTCAAAGTAGGTGGCAAGGTTGGTGATAGCGTGTGATTCACAATGGCTCTCCTCAACTGTGAGACGTGAAACACCGAGTGGATGATGGAGGTAGCTGGTAGCTGCAGACGATACGCCACCTTCCCGATCTGAGTTGTCACCTCGAAAGGTTCATAGTAGCGGGCTGCTAGCTTCTCATTGCTTCGATGGACCAAGGTCTTCTGTCTGTAGGGTCGTAGATTCGGATAAACCCGATCCCCTACAGTAAATTGCACATCCCTCCGGTGCTCATCTGTCTTAGTCTTCATGATTTGCTGGGCTCGCAGCAGATGTTTCTTCAACTCCTCCAAATATCTGTCCCGCTCTCTCAGATGCTCCTCTACTTGTGACACGGGTGTGGCTCCTCTGCTGTAGTGTATCAAATGGGATGTGTCCTGACCATACAAGATCCGAAAAGGTGTGCTCTGTGCTGCCGAGTGGTACGAGGTGTTGTACCAATATTCTGTCCATGCTAACCATCTGGCCCACTGTCTCGGGGCATCTGACGCGAAACACCTCAAGTAGGTCTCCATACTCCTATTCACCACCTCTGTCTGTTCATCCGTTTGTGGGTGATAGGCTGTGCTCCTTCTCAACTTGGTTCCTTGCAACTTGAACAGCTCCTACCAGAAACTGCTCATGAAGACCTTATCGCGATCTGACACTATAGAAGCAGGGAAACCATGCAAGCGAACCACCTCCCACATAAAAGCTGCAGCCACTGGCACTGCTGTGTAAGGATGCCTTGGTGGTATGAAATGGACATATTTACTGAACCGATCTACCACCATCAATATAGAATTGTAGCCCTCTGATCGCGGAAGCCCCTCGATAAAGTCCATGCTGATATCCTCCCAGACCCTCTCCGGTAAAGCCAACGGCTGTAGAAGTCTTGCGGGTGCCATTGCCATATACTTATGACGCTGACAAACGTCACACTCTACTATCCTCTGGGCAATGTTCTTCTTCATCCCTGGCCAGTATAGCTCCCTAGCCATCATCCTGTAGGTCTGCTGTATACCTGAATGCCCTCTGATGGCACTACCGTGGAACTCCTGAAAAATCATCTGAATATGGGGCGGAGCCCCCTGGGAACCATCAATCTTCCCTGATATAGAAGCCGCTGCCTGCTCATGGTGTATCCCGAAAAATCTGCTTATCCCTGTTGCAGTGCCTCACGTATCCTTGCCAAATCTGCGTCGGCCTCAATCTCCCTGCCCACGGCTCCCAGTCTAGGAGGACTGGTACGGAAATGGCTGCCACCTCTGCGAGCTCCTCGCGGCAAGACAAAGCGTCCGTCGCCTTGTTCTCCAGGCCTGGCCGGTACTGTATCTCAAAGGTGTGGTGGACCAGCTTAGAGAGCCACTTCTGATGCTCCTCCGTGACCATGCGCTGCTCCAATAGATATTTTAGGCTCCGCTGGTCGGTCCTCACTATGAATCTCCTTCCCAACAAATAAGGCCTCTATTTCTGTATGGACAGAACGATCGCCATCAACTCCCGCTCGTATACTGACTTCAGCCTCGCTCGTGCTGACAGAGTCTGGCTAAAATATGCAATGGGCCTCTGATCCTGCATCAACACTGCGTACAACCCGTGTCCAGATGCGTCGGTATCTATAACAAACGGCCTGCAGAAATCTGGTAGCGCTAAGACGGACACTGTCGTCATCGCCTGCTTCAAGGCCTCAACCGCCTTGGTGGCCTCCTCGCCCCCGTGGAAGCTGTCCTTCTTAAGCTGCTCTGTGAGTGGCCAAGCAATCGAACTGTACCCATGGACAAACTTCCTGTAGTATCCCGTCAGGCCCAAGAAGCCACACAACCCTCGTAATGTGGTAGGTACCGGCCAATCCAACATCGCTGCGATCTTGGTCCGATCCGCCGCCACCCCCTCAGCTGGCATAATGTGTCCCAAGTATTCCACCTGCAGCTGACTAAACAAACACTTCTTCTTATTAGCACATAGCTGCTGCTCCTGTAACTCATGCAACACTGCCTGCAGGTGCCCCACACGCTCCTCCACACTGCATTATACACGAGAATGTCATCGAAAAATACCAGCACAAACCTCCAGATGTAAGGTCGGAACACATTGTTCATCAGCGCCTGAAATATCGCCGGTGCATTTGTCAGGCCAAAGGGATAGCATAGTTGAAGTTACCTTGTTCACCAGAAACTCATAGTGCCCCTCATGAGGCTTGAAAGCAGTCTTGGGCACGTCAGCCGCCGTCATCCTTATCTGATGATACCCCGACTTAAGATCAATCTTCGAAAAGCAAGCTGCTCCGTGGAGCTCATCCAGAAGCTCATCAATCACCGGGAAGGAAACTTATCTGCAACGGTCTCCTTATTCAGGGCCATGTAGTCTACATAAAATCTCCAGCTGTCATCCTTCTTTTTAACTAATAAGACCGGGCTGGAGAACGGGCTAGTACTCGGCTGAATCACCCCTGCCCGCAACATGTCCTACACCAACCTTTCTATCTCGTACTTCTGCACCTGCGTGTACCTATAGGGCCGCACATTAATGGGTGGACACGTCCTCCCGTAAGACGATGGCGTGCTCGAGGTCTTGGTGCGGTGGCAGCCACTGTGGTGCCTGAAATACCTCCTCATACTGATCCAACAGCTGCTCGATCTCCGAGGCTACCGCCTGTGCCTGGTCCTCGCCCTGTACTGATAATGCCACTGCCTGTAGCTCAACCAAGAAACCTTCTCCTGCTGTGTGGATCGCTTTAGACACGGCCTTACAGGATACTAACGAATGACAGAGGCTGGGATCCCCCCCTGCAATACCACAGTCCTCACCCATCCTGGTAATCCATCCTCAACATCTTCCAGTTCGTCTTGGTCTCCCCCAGTGTTTGCAGCAAGTTCATCCACAGGATAACATCGGTGCCCCTAACTTTAAGGAAAAAAATCTGTGACAATCTGTACTCCCTAAAGCGTCACGATCACTCCACGACAGACACTGGTGCTGTGTGTTACCTGCCCAGTGCCCAGCATCACTCCATACCTTCCCGTGTCACTCAGCTGTAGCCCCTGCTCTCCTACCAACCCGCTGGAGATGAAATTTTGGATGGCCCCACTGTCTACTAATACGATCACCTCCTGACTGCCCACCTGTCCCATTAATTTCGTGGTGTGATTCGGTGTGAACCTCATCACAGAATTGAGGGATACCTCTGCCAAGTCTAAGTATTGGTGCTCCGTCTCCTCCTCATCCTCCCATGCCTCTAGTATGACGACCTCGTCCTCCTCATCATCATCGTTCACTAACAGTATCTGAAGAGTTCGATCCGCACATCGGTGTCCTGTGGTGAATTTCTCATCACACCTGAAGCATAATCCCTTCGCCCGCTTCTTTCTCATCTCTGCATCTGTCATCCGTCGTACCTGCCCTCCTGCTCTGAGCTCCTGTCTCCTGTCTCTGTTGCCCTCGGCCACGGCTGTAATTCCTGGGCAGGCGTGGCCCCTGGTGTAGGCGCAGTCCTCTGTCCAGTCGCAGACGTCTGTCCCCGAAAAGTGGTACCTCCCCACACCCCGCGGGCTCTCTGCTCAGTCTCCTGATGGGCCTATACCTTCCTTGCCAAAGTTATCATCCCGCGCAGACCCCCTTGCTGTAGCTGTCTCAGCCCAGATCTAACAGTGGGCTTCAGCCCCTTCATAAAGCAGCCCTCCAATGATTCTTCAGATACTCCTCGGACTCGGTGGCAGAGCGACTCAAACTTCTTGATGTAATCTCCTACGCTCCCATCCCGCTTCAGTGAGTAAAGCCTCTCAAACACTCCGCCAAACTGCCCTGTACCAAAACGCTCCACCAAAAACGATGTAAACTTCTCCCAAGTCTGAAAAGGCTGCTGCTGGTCAGTCCACCTGAACCACCTCAATGCCTCTCCCTCCAAACAGACACCTATCGCTCGAAGCCAGTCCTCCTTGGGTACCCCGTCACCTCAAAGTACCTCTTCACCCGATATAACCAGTCATCGGGATCTTCCCCCTCAAAAATAGGCACCTCCAGCCTCCTCAACGGTCTCTCCCCAGCCAATCCAGCTCTCTCCTGCAGATGGAATCCTCCCCTCGGTTGATACCCCTGTGGTCTGTCTGGAAAAAATGCCTCGGCACGATCTCGGGCTCCTCCATCTGCTCCATCCCCTGCCAGTCACCTCTCGCATTCCCCAGTGGGTATCCATACTCGGTCTGATGTCCCCTTGGTGCGCCATGGTATGCTCTCCCATCACCCGTCACTCCCCTGAAAGGTGGAAGCTGAGTCGACGGGCCTCCCATCAACTGGTGGTGCCCTTCGGAAGCCCGGATGTGCTCGAAAATGGCTGTCGGGGGCCTGGAAGGCCGGCGGGCCCCCCGGGGGTCTGTCGGGGCTCGGGGATTCCCCTGGAGGTCGGGCGAACCCAAGGGGGCGCCAGGGGCTGCCGGCCCCAGTTTTGGGCCGGCGGCCCCCAGGCGCTCCCGACGGGGTTCGCCGATGCCGCAGAGAGGGGCGGCGGCTGCGGCCGCCCCTCCTGGGGGTATGGCGGGACCCCCACGGCTGCCTGGTGGTTCACCGGCCCCCAGGTGACCTTGGGGGTTCGCCGGCCATCTCGGCTGCCGGAGGGGCGGAAACCCCCTCCGGTGGATCCTTCTCCGACGCCCGGCGGCGTCGAGACGCGATATGTCTCTCACTCTTTGTCACGAGGATCGCAGCTTCCGTCGTCATCTTGTTCCATTCCTTCGTTAAAAAATCATCTTTTACCATTGTCCTTTGCCATATGTGGCTCCTTTTTACTTGGATCTACCTTTGGGGTGAGATTTTTGGACAACGCCGCTATTGCCTCCATCAATCGCGCTTCAGATTTCGCCGAATTCTCAGCTATCGCGGCTATTTCTCCTCTGATCTTTTGTGCCATCTCCGCGTCCTCTTGTCGGGCCTCATGGAACCCTTTACTGATCCGGCTTTCTATCCTTTCCACACTATCCTCCAACGTCTCGATCCGTTCATAGATCGCGTGCTCTGATACCAAATTGATGCGTCTAGGGCTTTTTGTGTAGATAAAGGTTGGATTTTATGGCTTTAGACTACTAAATCTAGGATTTTAATGCGAAGAACTGAGCTGAAATTACTAATTAAATCTAGAACAATTAATCTAAAATTACGAGTAAGAGAAATACCAAAAGGAAATAATCTAGGGTTCTAGGAAAATCAATTATCTCACAATTCTTCGATAAAAGCCAAGCTAGGGCCGGCCGGCCCTTGATTAGGAGAGGGATTAGTCCAATGTCGAAGTACGAAACAACCCTCCCCTACGGATGCGAAATTACAAGTTTGGGACCGGGTCCGTGGTGGACCAGAGTCGCCTCATTCGTTGATAGACTCGAACCGGAACCTCCTTGTGAGCCGCATGACCCGCCCCCTATATAGTCGTGCCGTATCATGTTATTAAAAAAATCTTTTCTGAAATATTAAAATCATGAATTACAGATATTTTTACATTAGAAATTATACCTACAGTATGAATGCTCTAACATTCTAAATCCTATAATCATCTTATTTAACATATAAGTATTATCTACAAAATGCTATGTAAGACATAAATATGAAGCATCCCATTTTGTTGTCCAAATATCAGAAGTCAAAGCTATTCTAGATTTTACACTAGCAAAAGTATTAATCAATTTAGTTTTCCCAGCTTGAAAAGCTGACAAAGCATCTCTTCGAATAGTGTTTCTAGGCACACTCTTCTAAAGGCAGAGTTAAAGGACACTTGATTAAACCTTTCTAATTCGGAGGAAGAAGATCGAGATAAATTTAATGTTGTTTGTTTAAGGTCTTTTTAAAGTGAGATGATATGTGTCTCTTTAGGTGTGTTGTGCCATAAGAAGGTTTGCAAGTAAAATCAGTTCTACATATTTTGCAAACTGCCCGTGGGCCTTTGCCAGCGATAGGTTCAACCTTAAAGTTCTTCCAAACCGCAGATTTTTGTGATCTGGATTGGGATTGTTGTGTAGCTGGAACATCAGGTATAATCGGTTATGCAGGTGTAGAAGCGTGTACAGAAGAAGTCTGTGCAGAAGTAGTAAAAGCAGATATAGCATTCGGGTACTCATACGTTTCTGTTTGTGAATAATCAATATCAACATTTGGTGTTTCTATTGGGTTATCCCGGATCATATTAAAGTTATCTTACAACTCAGTGTTGTCAAGGTGGAAGGTAAAAATCTTAGGATTTGGTGCAGACATTATGCTAAAAATATAGGAACCTGATTTGCCGGGTTGCGAGTGGTATAGAGAGTAGATGATCTTAATAGCGGAGGGAGGTGAGATGATCTTGATAGCGGAGGAAGTATGGAACTGAGATGATTTTGATAGCGGAGGAAGTAGGGAGCTGAGATGATCTTGATAGCAAAGGGAGCATTGAGCTTGACGACGAGATGAATGCGAGATTAACAGAGATTTAGCGAGAAGTTGACGAGTTGAACCTTGAGTTTGATTGCTTGAACGTATTAGAGAGTTTGATAGTTTGAGAATTGTGAAAAAAATGAGAGAGGTTGGCTGAAATTTATAGGGATTTTTCGGGTGTAAAATGACCAAAATACCACCATCCCAAATGGCCGTTTATGACCGATGGGAGGGGGTTTTTTGGGTCAAAAGACCAAAAAATTACCAAAACTCCCTCCTTGGTTGCCAATACCAGGGGAAAAAAGCCACGGTCTTATGACCGTTGCAGCTACAGGGGGCCGGCCCGGGCCCGCTGTCGGGCCGGCCGGGGCTTCTTGCCCGGTCAACGGCCCCGGGCCGGGCGGGCTTTTTGGCCACATTGACTTATAATCATCTATCTCATCCTCTTGTCCGATTGCATTAATAGCATTAATAGCTTCCATCTAGGTTCTTCTCATTTTGGATTTCTCCACGATAGAACTTGGAAGCAAATGAGCCTTTTTATCTGTGAACTGTTTCAATTGAATGTTGAGATTAGCCTTAGCTCAGGTTCAAGTCATATGGAAAATAGAGCTTCTTAGGCAGCCCGTTAACCAGGGGGCATTGGTTTTGTGTCCTGCTACCAACGTCTGCTGCTAATCTGTGTTGGTTTGGAGTAATAAAACCATACCTAAAGGTTTTAGTAGGGCAAGGACTCGCTTGGATTGTGAAATTAACAAAACACATGAAGGATACTGACTGTGGAGTTGATTGGAGGATGGCCTCGGTGGACATAAATGGAAATATTAGAAAATGTTGCCTTCCGAAAAAAGAGTGCAACCATCCACCTTTATTAAAAGAAAGATGACTAACTATAACTTAAAACCTCAAAAGGCCTGAGGGAGAAGCTAATACAGATATATAATACAACATATCAGCAGTAACCGTGCCAAATGAACAGAAGTAAGCACATGTGCCAAGCTCCGTGTTACTTCTAATTCAATTTCATATTCCAATTTCTTAACAAACTTGGAACTCATTTACTAAATTTCAGTTTTCATAGTTGACTTGCCAATACATAATCCGCTCGAACCATGTAAAGCATATTCTGTTTTGACGGATATTTTGAACTGATTCTTTCTGTGCATCACTTACAATTGCTACTGACCCAAATGATCTAAAATTCTTTTATTGGGTTTCATAACTACCTTCATGTTATCCTTGTAGGATACAATTGCTGAAGAAATTGCAAATCTTTACCACTGGCCAAAAGTTCTGGATATACCCATTCTAGATAATGCCGGGTAAATCTTCTGTTTCTTCTACCAATTTATAGTAGTGTTAGTACTATGCAGTGGAAGCTGCAACCATAAGGTTGCTCCATTGCAATCCCGAGAGGCTTAAGTTTGAGTTGTGGATACATCCTCTCCACTATGTGTGGGGATAATCGGTTTATGTATAGTCCTCCCAGTAGCTGCAATGGTGACCCCTCGTCCACTCTTGTTCATTTTTCTAGTATCAGTGCTATGTCATTTATCTTATTTCATTTATTTGGATTTCCCATACCAATTTGTGCCTTAAATAGTTTGCTTAAACATCCTGTGACCTGCTTAATTAGAATATAATTATTGTTTTCTATTTAAGTGGTGTGTGGTGTTAAACATACACTACACAAGGATTATTTCCTAATCTCTAATTCCATCCGTTGACGTTCTTGCATTGCCATCTTTGCAGCGATGCCACAAAGAAGCCTGTTGGCATATTACATGTGAAGGTTGTGCGTGCACTTAATCTCATGAAAATGGACTTTCTTGGTAAATCAGACCCATACGTTAAACTCAGTTTGAGTGGGGAAGGACTTCCTTCAAAGAGAACTACAATAAAAATGAGCAATCTGAATCCTGAATGGAACGAGAGATTCAAATTTATAGTGAAGGACCCTGCGACTCAAGTTCTCCAGCTGCATGTCTTTGACTGGGAAAAGGTTTAGCTCCTCGTATGCATCTTTGTCTTCTTTTTGCAACATTTACCTTATTTGTTAAGGACAAAGCACCATGCATTAGTTTTCCCAGCAAAATTTAACTGGTTGTAGTATAATACAATGATATTTGCATGTTAAATTTCTTGAACAAACAAGATGGCTAACTCTGACCCCTTCTCTGGGCAGGGAGAATTACTTGTCATTTGGATGACACAGTTGCAGTTGGATATGCAAACACAATTTTGATTATTTTCCCCTTCCTCAAGAAGAGACAGTTTTACATGTTTTAGTGGATTTGCAAAAATGAACAGAAACTTCTAGCTAAATTAGAAATCTGAAAGTACTCCTTTCACAAAACCAGCTTTATTCTAACATGTCAATTTAGAAAATTAGAAGGGAAAAAATGCCTCCACCGATTTGAAATTTAAAAATGATAATTGAATGAAAGAAAATCGGCAAACATCTTTCTGAATGCAAAAATATTCTGGATATCACAAGTTATAATGAGGTTGTTCCCTTCTGAAACCCTCCTATTCTTTTGTGTGATTACACAGGTCAAAATGCATGATAAGTTGGGCATGCAAGTCATTCCACTTAGTTCTCTAGCTCCTTGTGAGACGAAGGAATTCACGCTTGATCTTCTCAAGAACTTGAACCTCAATGATCCACAAAACAAAAGGAACAGGGGGAAGATTATGGTGGAGTTAACATTTGACCCTTTTAGGGAAGAAAGCGGGAAGTTCAGTGGAATTTTAGATGGTGATGGAAAGCAAAGCATCATCAGAAGGGCACCGGAAGAAGTACCATCGAGCGGCGGTGTTCTTTCTTTAACAGTTGAAAGTGCTGAAGATGTTGAAGGAAAGCATCATAACAATCCTTATGCGGTGGTCTTGTTCGGAGGAGAGCAGAAGCAAACAAAGGTGCGTTCAGATTACTGGTAGATGTTGTCAAAGAAAAAATATCTGTTTTTTTATTTCTTAAGGAATTGTTAGGTCACTCGCTGGATACTTAGGATCTTCAACGATGTCCATCTTTCTTCCTCTACTAATTCTTAAACTTCATTTGCTTAAGTAGTTCAGTTGGTTGATTCTCGAAAAGAAAAAGGTTAGTTCACTTGGTGGTATTCGCCATTCCTTGTGAGAGGTCGAGGGTGAGATTCCTGCTTTCCGAAGTATAAAAAAAAAACAAAGAAAATCATTTGCGCATATGCATTTTCTCACATACCCTTTCAAATGTTTTGAAGTCAATTCCGTGCTGCTCAACATACTTAAGCCGAGGATAATTTGTCACTTAATATGCAGTCTGCTTAATTGTTCTACTGGTTCTCCTTCTCTCACACTGAATCATAACTTTGATTCCAGGTGATCAAGAAAACCAGAGATCCAAGATGGAACGAAGAGTTTCAGTTCGTGTTAGAGGAGGCCCCAATAAACGAGAAGATTCACATTCAAGTGTTAAGCAAGCGAAAGGGGTTCAACTTCTTTCCTAAGGTTTGCTTCCTTCTTGCCCAGTCTCATACCTAGTTAGCATCCATCTCATACTATACTTTTCCGTATGCATAACAGGAATCTTTGGGGCATGTTGATATCAACCTCAGCGACGTTGTAAATAACGGGCGCATCAATGAGAGGTATCATCTTATTAACTCGAAGAACGGAATGATACATGTTGAGATCACATGGAGTACAACCTGAAAGTTGGCCTGATGGATGTTGTGTTAGTATTCTTTGTAAATAATTCTTTCCTCGATGAATTCAACAAACATCCTGAATTGTACAGCAAATTGAGTGATTGAACATCTATGGAAAAAAAAAGGAATAGAAAATTTGTTCATTGAGTTATTTACATATTTCACTTTCGGCATTTGGCCTACTTGTAACTTGTTACACAAATCTGATATCGATTAGTTTAACACCGAATGTAAATGGAACATGTACCAAATTGTTTTATACACAATTTGATGGCAATTGCCCAGCTATTGTAATCCATGACTTGTAACTGTTTGATGTTTTCCTTCTCTAACAGTTACCCTTGCATTGAAATGAGTTGCTGAATGCATGAATCTTATCCCTCACTCTATTTTTGTGGGTCTTGATTTTTGCATTATTATTAGATGGTTGCTCCTGCATTGTCCTTTTCTCATCAATTGCTCTCTCAATATATCGCAAACATTATAGACATCATAATCAACAAAATCAAATGCGAAGAAATCATGAAGTTGATATTGATTGCTTTGTTTCATCTTGACAATTATCATTGATGTTATGCTAACTAGTTGTTTGGTTGGTGATTTCAAAAACTAATGACGGGGATTTGAAAGCAACACCTTTGAATTTGAAAATAACATGCAACTAGAATTAACTGCCAAAAATCATATTCTATAACAAGAGCTACCTTCCACAATAAATATGAGACTAAAATTTAAGAAATATCATTGAAATTTGAGCTTTAAAGTAAAACGGGCTGAACTTTTGAACCCAACCCCCTAATCGTGTTAGTTTTTTTTTAAAATATTTTCTTTATGAAATACATCTCCCTTCTGTGTTGAAATATTTTTTTAAAAATATTTTCTTAAGATCTAGATAATGAATTAATCTTTTTTTATAATTTTAAATTTTTTTCAATAATGATGGTGTTAAATGAAAGAATTTTTTTGAAAAGTAAGAGAAAGTTGGAAGTGTTTTACCGTGCAATAAAAAAAGGTTCATCGTGATTTTTTGAAGACGATTCAAAGTTCAATTCTTAAAACCCATCCTAATTTTTTTTTGATACATCGCAAAGCAGGAATCGAACCCTCGACCTCTCACAAGAGAGGGATGGAAAATAACACTAGCTCGGGTAACCGACCCCAAATTTTAATCAAATCTTCTTTCTTTTTTATTTATTATCCTTCTACTTTTAGTTGTGGGCTGAGAATACCAGTTGTTTAGACATACACCTACAAATTGGAACTATTAGATGTCAAAGGCAAGGCACATGGATTTTGACCTAACTACTTTCAACAATTTCAACATTGAAAGGAGTAAAAGAAATGTGCTAGCTCAAGCCTTTGATTGATTCATTATTTCATGAGATTGTCACACCTATAAAAAGTTAAAAACACACAGATGGAAGCCAATTCCAACAAAACTTTCTTGTGTGGACAAGGAGGCAAGTCATAGTCATTGATTTGCAATCCAACCCCTAATTAAAGCCCATTCTAAGGGTTTTTGAATGTGCTATCTGACCCAATGCCTTAGACTTCAACCCTTGTGCCCCTAGTCAATAAGAGACTAATTTGACCTTCGCATATGATCATCATACACGCACTTGCATGATGAGACGCACATGATGGTACAAAATGATCAAGTAAATGGAGAGAAATAAAATTCTCCATGAGAGTCCCAATGTTGCCATTTTTTAGGGTTTTAGTGTGCTTCAAGCTGGGAGCTTGGGAATCCTCCTCCTCAAGAATCCAATGCTTGAACCTTGGGCTACAACCACCACTTGAGCATCCAACATCCAAGTGTTGGAGCCTTTCCAGTGGAGTATATTTCATCTTCTTTTTTTCCTTCCTCCCTCTCCCATACACAAGACACTAAAACAATCTTAGGCTCCATGCAAATCTCAAGCCTGGACATGCACTAGTGATGAGTGGAGCTTGCTGTTCCCACTTAGATTTCTAAGGCTCCATGATCAAGACCCCTTTTGCAAAAAGAAAAGTGCTACTCTTCTTTTCTTGTTAGGGGAAAGTTATTCTCCCCCCACACAAGAGAACATGGATAAGGGTCCAAAGGAGAGGCATGATCATCTCTCAGCCCTAATGGGATGTGCATGCGAGACCGGCTCCGTCGAGTGTGGAGAGCCGCACGGTGGATGGCGGGGAGGGGGGCGATCTTCTTCGGTGCACTCTTCGTTGCGAGCAGTCCACCATTGCATCGATCATAACAGTTTACAAGTTAGCAGGATGGTTGTAACAAACATAACTAATATCCGTTACCATCTCAAGGGCTCTATCCTTGGCCTCAAGGCATCTTGGCAGACTTTATGGGGCAGGTCAACAGAAAAGCTAGAAGCCAGGCTTTAGTTACAAAGTGAGCTTTCCACAAAGGGGGATAGAAAAAGAGCCATCATGCATAGCCAGCCTCTTTCACTCCCTCCCTTGTCAACTTCCATATGCATTGCACAAAGTGCATGTATGTTAGGAGTATAATAATGTGTAAAGCTTTCGCTTAGTTGTGTGAGAATCTTTCGAGCTAACATCAAAAGGTCTGCTCTTTTATGGGGGCTAATGGAGTATCTATCCCCCTCTTTTACTCTTGGATTTATGCTAGCTGGAAGAAAAAAAGCGTGGAGGCTTGCATCCACCAACTCCATTATTATGATGATTCTTATGCCTTTCTAAGGATGTGGGTTGTCTTGGTTATTTGCATATGCCATGACTTCAAGAAAGAGGATGCGCGCACACACATAGACACATGTTTCCCATGTATCTATATTACAAATGAGAGCCTTCTTCTCAGCTTTTTCCCAGTCACACAAGTTGACTTGGACAAAGGATTGGCCCTCTGCACGGCACTTCAGCCCGGTGGGGCTCAATGGTGGGTGCGTGTGGGTTTTGGGCTTGGTTTTGGGGTGGGGTTTTGGGTTTTTTTTTTTGCGCTTTAGTCCCTGTTTTTCATCTTTTTGCTCCCCAATGCTCCTCACATACACACACACCCCCACACTTTTTTCGATTTAGCCACCGCTTCTCTCCGCATTTGCGTTTGTGCAACGACTGCCTCCGTGCCCTTCGGGCACGTGACGAGCCTATGCTCGGTTGACACCCTCTCGCCCTCCCTTGTGGGAGGCAAGGGGTCGAGGCCTAGCACACGCTTTACAATGCCTTCCGATGTATAAAACAATGTATATATATATCCTATACACACATATAATAATTATATGTGATTGCCCCCAAAACCACAAAAGAGAAAAGAACAAAACCCATAAAACCCAAGAGGTAACTTGCATGAATTTGTTGGGTAAATGCATGGATTCATGAATGTAAAATAAACATTGGGCATGAGAGATAATATACTTAATATTAATAACAGAATAATGTAAGTTGACTGTCAGCGTGTGAAGTTTTCCTACGCCGACGAATATATACACATTTTATTTTTTATAATTTTTAAAGATATGTTCTATTTATCATATATCATGAACGTTACTGAAAATCTAGCAAATTCAACGTTAATTGATACTTAGACGCACTTTTTGCAAATGCCACAGTTTCAAAAAATATAACTTTTTGTCACGAATAGATTGGGAATCAAATCTCTCTATTGTCCATTTATATTTGTGGCCATTTTTGGATGTGTACAACAATTTTAAAAGATTTTCAAAATATCATAAGAAAATAGTTTTTTGTGTCGTTGGCAGAAAAAATTTATTGATAATTGCTAAATACAGTTTTTTTGAATTTTAAGACAAAAAAGTGATAGCATCTGTCATTGATGTGACTTTCTTCGCATAAAAAGGCAAATGTTTAATTATAACAATGTTCACTGTATTTAGTTTGGGCCAATTTATTTGAGCAGACAAAAAATCTCCCATTTCCGCTGTGAACAGTAATATCAAAAATTAAAAAACGGGGGGAGAAAATCCAATGATAAGATAGTGCATATGAAGGGATAGCAGGCAAGCATTAATGAGCTGAGAGAGAGAGAGGTGGTCTGATCGCTGGTTTGATCATTGGACCCGCAAAGCATCAACTAACCTGAATGCGCTATGGAATAGAACTAATTAGGAGAAAATTGACTAAATACCATGGATCAACCATCACTTTTAATTTCTACCACACTATTTAAAAACTTGGCTAGCATATTACACCCCCTAAAAAAGACTAAAATACCCCCGTTCATTCCCAAAGATTAAAACCCGTTCGCACTGAGCGTATATTGGCGCATATTGGCGCATATCTACGTCGATGCCGAACTCCGACTACCCCGCTTCAAAGCCCGTCCGCAGCTGCCCTCCGACGTCCACGGAGAAGCCAGCGTAGATATGCACATATTAAAACCCCGTCCGCAGTGAGCGTATATTGGCGCATATTGGCGCATATCTACGTCGATGCCGAGCTCCGACCACCCCGTTCAAAGCTCGTAGATATGCGCCAATATACGCCAATATACGCTCAGTGCGGACGGATTTTAATCATTGGGAACGAACGGAGGTATTTTAGTCTTTTTTTAAGAGGTGTGGTATTCTAGCAAATTATTTAAATAGGGTGGTAGAAATTAAAAGTGATGGTTGACCCATGTTATTTAGCCAATTTTCCTACTAATTAGCATCTCCCAAATTACTCGGTGCATTCTCCACGAAGGTAGTGTGTGAAGAGAATCCAAATCCGACCCGACAACAGAGCAATAGGCCAACTTGGTTGGGTTGAACCGTTGAAGATGGACTAATGGGTGGTTTGGCTGCGTTCGGGTAAAAGACCGGGGGCAACATGTGGATCCGTTTGCATGTCGACCATGACTCAAATCGTACTATTTGCACCGGGGATGGGGACAGCCAGCTAAAGGCGACGCAGCGCACGTGAGGCAGGGTTGGCTGGAGAGTTGAATTTTTTTACATGGTTGTTTGAAACGTAAATACAAACAACGCATGATCAGCATAAAACATCATGATGGAGACCAGCAGCAGCCCAGAGAACCAAAAGTCAGAACCCCACTCCTCTCTCTCTCTCTCTCTCAAAATCCATTGGGTCATTGAAAGAGACTTTTGGGGTAGGGATGCCATGGTGGTAAAGCTCTGAGGCATCTGTGTTTGATGGCACTCTCTTGTCACAAACATCACCGCATTAGCTGAACGGGTTCAGAAACGGATATCCCAGTAACTGTGTCAATGAGAGGTGTGCTGACGTGGCCGACTCTCATTGTTCGCCGAAAAACAATTGCTCTTGGACTGGCCAATGAGAGGCCGTCACGTCAGTACACCTAACCCAAGTTTAGATCGTGTGCCATCTTTTTGACATTATTTTCTTTAAATAAAGCGGATATTACAATGACCGAACTGTTCCGCTCAAAACCAAAAATTAAAAATTATATTGTCGGATATCTCACGAGTCGGATTACAAATTATTGTTATCGATACGGACTGATTTGAGTATTTTGGATATTCATGGATAACCCCTAACGATGGTGAAGGTTGACTTATGATTTTACACACAACCTTTTATACAATATTTGGTTTCCTGACGCGTGTATTTAAAAAAAATACAAAGAAATTATTCATGTTGAATGTGTCACATCTTTTTATCATATTAATAGTTGAAAAGATACAAATTTAAACTTGTTCTATTATTATCGAACCATAAATGCATGTGACGACGTTATTTAACGATGTCAAATTGTACACATCTTTCTTAAGTTTACATTAAATGGCGGATGCGTATATATTATTTCTTTAACTTTACAATATATGTCCTAAACTAAACTGCAAGGGTTTAATTAAAAACCAAAGTCAAATAGAGGGGTGTCAAGCTAAATTTACAAAAACCATTGGTCCTAACCATTGGTCCAATAAAGAGCCTCCCAAAGTTTCCAAAAAGTGAAAAACAAGGATAAATGGGTGTAACGAAAGTTTTCCACTAGCCTTTTAAAATCTACAGTCAAAATACCATGTATCTATCAATTTAAATGTTTCATAGAATAAAGCTTAAGAATTATCATCATCATTATTGCGTTTCATTATCAATATAATGATGATAATAATAATAATAATAGGAATGTGAAAAGTGCGATACAATTACTCAAATATAATATATTCACATGGTTGACCAAAGTTCTTGGTCTGAAAATTAGGCGAGCTTCTCAATATTTGCACATGGGTTGCATGTGCAAAGTTCACCATGACAAGAAATATTTAAATAAGAACCTGACTTATCACGGGTTGATTCGGGTCGGATCCTAGCAGTAGAGATCCACATGGCGGCCCACTATCAATAATCAAACGCATGCTCAACGCTTCCACCTACGAATCCAAACCCCGTTGAAAATTCGGATTCACTGAGGATCCGAAGATTCCGTACCCACCAATTCTTAGTGAGTGACGGTCCGATTCGGTCTTTCAGATCGCCCAAGTCTTATTATTATTATTATTTCTTCAAATAAGATTAGCTTTCTAAAGAATGGGATAGAGATTGAAGAGGTTTTGTTTAACGATCATTTGTTTATGCTTCTATGAAACCTACACTGCGTTGCTTGGATATCATGATGCTCGGTGAACACGGCGGGGTTCACGAAGGAGTCGCTCGCCGCCATGGGTGCTTGGGGGTCGACATTGGTGGCTGCGACAAAGGGGTGCGGCGGCCGAGGGCCGGGTGGCTAGGTGTCCGTGCTGTTGCTTGCGGCTAATGTGAACCAAATGGATGGCAGTGTAGAGGTGGCTCGGCCTTACTGCTACGACGGAGGCCTATATGAGGGTAGGCCGGGCACTGCAAGGGCCAGACCCTACCGCTTATGCCCGAGGCAATGGGGAAGCGTTGCAGGGGCTCGGCCCTGTCACTTGCGCCCGAGGCAGAGGGAGGGGGCGGCCGAGCAGTTGGTTCGGCCGTTGTCGAAGAGCGAGGAGGAGAGGGCAATGTGTGTGGGGAGTTTGGGTTGAGTTTGGTGGCTTGAGGCTGTTGTTCTCCCGCTAGAAGAAGAAGAAGAAGAGCAGGGGCGGAGCCAAGTAGGGGGCTGAGATGTGTTGCAGCCCGGGTTCCGTCCATACGCCCGATAACCCTTGCAGCCTCGTTTCCTTGCAATCTGTACTATCGTTAACCCTTGCAGTCCGGGCTTAGTTTCAGTAAACCTTGTAGCCCAGGTTCCTTTGGATTCTTGGCTCCGCCCTTGAAGAAGAGGATTTAAAAGTGGTGAATATGGGTTGTTGTGTTCTAGTGAGGGTGGTGTTTTGGTTATTAGTGAATGTCGGATCTCACCAACACATTACGGTGTGATTACGAGAGGTAGATCTGGTTAGGGGTAGATCTTGAGTTATGGTAAGTAGGTTAATGTTAATTTCTTTTAAGGGTTTTAAGCAAAATTACGATTTTATCCTTGAAATAAATTACAAATGTGGTGGAACTTATGAAAATAGTTTTGGTTAGATTTTTGAGATGACCGAAGAGCCTGTTTGTGATGTTAAATCTATCACCGGGTCTCGAAACAATTTGATCGACGAAAAATAATTTAAAATTATAAAAAATATAGGAATTTAGCCGGGTATATTATTAAAATAATATTAACGGTTTTATGTCATCACACCCAATACGCCAAAAACCCAATGTGATTTGATTGTTTCGGAATTGTTTGGACTCTGATCTGAAATTTTGAACCTGAGTTCTTAAGCAGATCAGGGTAAGGCATTACATTTCAAGGCTCGAAAACCCAATAACTAATCCAAAATAATATCACACTAACACATTATGGCATATTTCCCTATGATCTAGTAAATGCAGTTATAAACAAAACAAAACTTCATTGTTGAAAAAGCAAATTATAAATTTTATTAATTTTCACATAATAAATAGAATTATAATTTTGATGGGCAAGTTCAACTATACTTACACAAGCTTGGCGTTGGCGACAACGAAGACGAGCTTCCAACTCGAACTTTAGTCCAACGCAAATTTTGTATCGGGTTCGGGTTCGAATCTTACATGAATCCGATTTGAATCCGACCCGTTTACACCCGTGTCGAAAAGATCCAAATTTTTAGATTTGGATTCGGATTCGGATGTCATTATGGAGCCCTACTCACTCCCCCTCAACTTACAAGGCACCGCATAATTTGTTTTGGGACCATGACAGGACAAACGTCTCTTTATTCAAAAAGAATGAATTAAATAATTTTTTAAAATTAGCCAATAGTCCAATGTTGTGTCTAAATCAACATCCACTAAGCAAAAATATTATGAACAAGGCCTCATTTGAAATAATATTAGAAAAAAAGCATTCCCAAAAAAGACAAACCTTTGCGTTGTTTGACCAATTGCATTGGTCAACTAAGCAATCTCCAATGCCAAGGGCTTACTCTTGTTAGCTGTCTAGAAGCAACTAATCATTTTAAATCAATGTTAAGGGTTTGCTTTAGCTCATAATTAAAACGTCCTGATTGGGTTGTGTGGGGGGGGGGGGGGGGGGGGGGGGGGGGTGGGTGGGTGGGGGGGGGGGGGGGGGGGGGGGCTGATCGGACCTGAATAGACCCTTAAACAGATCAGGTTAAACCTGATCCAGCCTAACCCGACTTGTTTGCCACACATACACCAGATGCCAAGGAGAATTGATCGAGAGGGGTTGAACATGGAAACGATATCATCATCGTCGAAAGTGACACGTGTCAATGATCCCGCTGCTGAAGGCATAGCCGTGCAAACCCTAAAAGCGTGGGGGCATATAAGTCATTTGACGCATGATAATGGGAATGGAGGATGATGGGCTCCTTCTTGATGACAAACAAACAACCCCCACTACGAAAATATCATGTGGTGGTCACATACACCCTGTTTCTTAGCCCACTACCCCCTCTCTTCTTAAAGGCAGCGCCGTGCAACAGCTCATCTCTCTTTACTAACCTCCCTCCTTTCCTATTCTCCCCCCTTATTTTCATATATCCACTGCCGTTACTTACCCGCAAGAGGTGTGAAGCGGTGAAAAGGAGGGTGAGCATAGAGACGAGCATTGCGTTTTTACTTCATCTTAATTTTGGGTTGAAATTCTCATGCTTCGCCCTTTTCGGCTCCATACGCGTCTGAGTTACCTAAAGTGCCCCGACAATCTTCAATATATTACCATAATTGCCATCCCCACTCTTCTCACTGGCAGGCTGTACACAGCTGTTGCTCGGGAAGACCGTAAATTATGCATTGTAACAAGGGCGTTAGGGGGACTATTGGAGTTATAAATCACAAGGTCAAAACCAAAGGAGCCGATCTCTGGCTTCTTTCTCTCTCTCTCTTCAATGGCGGCCCGACCGAGCCCCCTCTGCTGACTCAGCACCGCTAGGGTTTTATAACATCTCAGCATTTCTATGTTATTTCTAATTTCTCTCTGAAGAAAAAGAAAAAGAAGGGAGCTTTGAGATCTCGAGACGAAACCCTAGGTCGTAATCGGAGATCCGATAAGCTGTGATTGTAGATCCGACTAGGGGGGTTGGACAATGGGGAGCACGTGGAGGAAGGCAAAGGCGGCACTGGGGATGAATCTCTGCGTCTACGTGCCGAGGACGCTGGACGATGAGGAGGACGAGGAGAGTACCGGGAGGTACTCGGATGCTGCGGCCGCCACAGCCGCGACGACGACGGCGCACAGCTCGCCGGCGAGCTCGGGTTATCGGGCATTGATGCCTACGACCCCGACCCCGACCTCGTCGGGTCTCAGGATGTCTAAATCTGGAAGCAGATCCTCCAAGGTTCGATCTTCTCCCCTCTGGTTTTTTTGGCAAATACTTGCACTTTGGATCGTGTTATGCTGATTTTACGACTTTGTTTTTGCATTCGCCCCACCCCCCCCCACCCCCCCCAACCATTTTGTTATTTTAATTTTTATAATATGGTATATTTCGATCTTCTGATGAATATTTTATTTTGTACCAATCGCTGGAATTGTTTGTCTTCTTTGATTATTTTTGCTTTGTTTTTTGGTAAATGATTTGCAACACTTGTGGAACTTTCCCCAATCAAAATGATTGAACTTACAGTAATTTTTTTATGCGGATTATTAAAGGTAGGATATTTCCTTTTGGGTCTTCCTATTTACTCTCCTCATTCTGTTGTATTTTTACTATTTTAGGAAATATCTTGTATTTGCATGCTATTAGCCAGTAGAATTTCCGGTAATTTTCTAAATCTGGAAGCATATCATTTACTCCTTATTGTGATTTTGCTAATTTTGGAAAGGGGACAATTTTCTTTGCAATTTATTTTGCAGATTAGATCTGTTTGCATGTCAATTATTGGGATCACAAGGGGTTTCTTTTTGTGGTTGTTTCTATCTCTTATCTTTTTTTCCAGCTTGTAGTTTCAAATCATGGGGCTAGATGAAATGATGGTGTCTTGTTATTTATTCATAAAAACCCCATCTTTTTCATCCTTTCGGTTGTGGGGGATAACGTGCTCTCCATCTCTTTTGATGACCACTGACATTTTGGCTCACTGGAAAAAGGGGGAAGCTTGAGAGCACCATTTCCGTTTGTTGATCTATCTTCTCTATCCAAAGGGAAAGTTAGCTTCTTTGGTCAGCAGCTATTGCTGTTCCTTCTACAATGCTTTCTTTTTTTAAAAAAAATTCTTTTGATATTAGGATTCTGTTGACCATCCTTGATTGGTTGAAAGTGAACCCAAGTCACACAACTGCCTAACTTATTAATTAAATCTATCATTTGTTCAGATTCCCCCAATACGAACTGATATAAACCATTACATTTCTCCAAATTTGCAGTCTCTTTCATGCTTTAGAAGAGTGGGTAATGATTAGCCTTGCTAACAAACTGCCTAACTTGGACTGTTTTTTGCGTTGAAAATCCAAAGTTTATACAGAGACTATGGGTTAGCCCTATTAATGAGCTGGACATAGTGGGGATTTCTTGGCGTGGACACCTAAAATTAAAGCTAGCATCATCTGTATGAGGAAGGATGAGAATTTTGACACGCCTCACAATTTTAAATTAATGAAGAAACTTTATTAAGTTGTTGGTTATGAGTGGCCGTAAAACTTCACCATCTTTGCTTATATTGAATGGTTCTAAGGCATTTGTTTTCTTTCTAAATTAAATGTTTCGGTTGGGAAATTTTGTTGCTTAAGCCACAGTACTTGGTTTTTGGTGGTATTTGTTATATTGTGTGCTAAGGATTCTAACGATAAGGAAAAAACACACAAGATCTGGTGTTTTGTATTTTATTTGAGCTTCCCACCCCAACAACCAAGAAAAACAACAAAAACAGCAACACAATAAAAAAAATAAGCCCCTTGGCAAGAAGTCTAAGCTCTTGTTTATGAACAATTTGGCTATGTAGGCCTTAAGGATAAGCGTTGTCTTTTCTGGCACAGCTAAGAATTATCTTTTTGCTTTGTGGCTGCCGCCATAATTATGTATGGCTCAATTGCTTCCATTTTTATGTTGACTGGTCAGATTAATTGATATGATGGGTTCCTTTCTTGTTTCACAAGTAGCCTATGCGGGCAAAATATTGTGGTCAAAAATCGTTAAGCACATGTCACAAGCTTGTTTGACTTTGTGGGGATTGCATCATCATGCTTGGAAAAAATAGAATAAGAAAATCATGTTGACATGAATCACCATCCAAAACCAGATGGCTGACAGCTGAGAATTAACTTTCATTTTAAAGATTGTTGGGATAAATTTTTCTGTTAAGTTAGATTACAGCTGACTTGGAATAGTTTAGGAGCTTATCTGAAGAATCACATAATTGCGTGTGTTTTTGTCTGCGTTTGTCAGAAGTTTGGGACATTGAGGGAGGGAGGGAGGGAGGGAGTAGTTTAGGAGCTTATATGAAGAATCACATAGTTGCATGTTTTTTTGTCTGCGTTTGTCATAATTGGATGATCATAATTGGCATCTTCATGTAGTTCAGTTCAGATATTGGGATGGATAGATTTTTAGGGAAATGAGGAGAGATAGATTACCAATAAGAAAAACCCACAAATGATGGTGTGTTGGTAACAAGTCCTCTATTGGCTGATCACACGTTATCATATGATTTTATAGCCAATTAGCCAGCTAAATTTCTCTGACAGCTGTATGGTTTGATTTGAACTTGAGCACATTATTTGCCTTTAATCTACATCCAATGTCTTAGGAAGCAGATCCCTGTTCAAGGATCTATTTCATGGGCCAAGTCAACATTAGGTAATACACGATAAATAGTGTGGAAACTTAGGCTGACTGTGAACATTATCAAAGATATATGCTTGTTCATTCCCATACTTCCATTATTATGGTAAGTTGTAAGAGTCTGTCAACCCGACCTAATGCATTGAGAATTGGATATTATCCGCCAAAGTACAAATATTTCCCTTTCTTTGCGCACCTGTTAGTGCTTTCGTAGGCTGTGCTGATATAAAACAGCCCGTTTCGCATGGTACATGCAGAATTCTTTTATTGACATTTCAAAAAACTGAGATCTTTGCACACATTTTTGCTTGCTGTGGGAATGTTGTCTTTGCTTGCTGTGGGAATGTTGTCACCCAATGTCACGTGATGGTCCCTGCTGTCTTTGCTTACGTATTGACATGCAAGATTTACCTTGAGCACATAAAATGAGGGTGTCTTGTGTTGGAGAGGTACATTATGAACACTTGGACCTAGTTTGGCAAGATGAGTTGGGGTGGAGGTAGCCCTAACCTCGCCCAACTCCAGCTAAACTGGTCAAAATAGGTCAGAGTTGGAAAGTCGGAGTTTCCAAAAACCGTCTAAATCTTGCTGAGAACCGTGATGTTGCAGAGTTGCTACTGTTGCCCCCAAACGCCCCCAACTTCAGATACCATTCATCCACCAATACCCACTCAAGTCCAACTCCAAACTCTGCTTGCCAAACTAGGCCCATAGGATGCAAGACTTTCTAGAAATTGCCATTTACGTTTCTGTCTCTGTGAATTTAATCTGCCTTTATTTACTTGGCATGGGACATTGATTTGATATCTAGAAGCTACGATCTAAAATTGCCTCCAAATAAAAATGCTAACCATTTATAATCCTATAATTTCACAAAAAATTCTACTATAATTGTCTCCAAGCAAGAGGTTTCTTGTAGTTTTCTCTTGTTGTCCTGCATGTTACATTCCTCTTCCTGCTCAAAAGATAATTCCATCTACCAAAATTTTGTTCAACTGACTCTCGGTCACGACTCAGGCACTTGGACACGTCTTTATACTGGCTGTACTGATCATCCTCTTAACAGTTCCTTTTTATCTTGCAGAGAACCTGTGCAATTTGTCTGGGTGCCATGAAAGCAGGCCAGGGCCATGCCCTCTTCACTGCTGAGTGCTCGCATACCTTCCACTTCCACTGCATTACATCAAATGTAAAGCATGGAAACCATGTTTGCCCAATCTGCAGGGCCAAATGGAAGGAAATACCTCTACAGGGACCCCCAACCGCAGAGCTTCCTCAGGGAAGATCCCGAGTGAACCCAGTCAACTGGACACATGATGATGGTTACATGAATCTCCTGCGACGGATCCCCCGAGCTGACTCCATAAATCGTCAAAACCATCATCTCTCGCAACTCTTCCATGCCTCAGAGCCGACTACTTATGATGATGATGATGCCATTGATGTCCAGGCTGAAACTGTTAACACCCACCAACAAGGATGCACCAAAACACTTGATATTAAAACATATTCGGAATTCTCTGCTATCCCAAAATCGGCTTCTGAAGAAAACTTCACAGTGCTTATCCACCTGAAAGCCCCACGAGCTGGCACTATCACTATCCCTAGCAGAGGCATCAATTCCAATAATGTAGCTATCTCACAAACCTCTCGTGCTCCAGTGGACATTGTCACTGTTCTTGATACCAGTGGCAGCATGGCAGGAACCAAGCTTGCACTTCTGAAGCGAGCCATGGGTTTTGTTATTCAAAACCTTGGACCATCAGATCGGCTGTCAGTTATTGCTTTCTCTTCAACTGCTCGCAGGCTCTTTCATCTCCGTAGGATGTCTGAAACTGGACGGCAACAGGCCTTGCATGCGGTGAATTCCCTGGTATCCAGTGGTGGGACCAACATTGCCGAGGGCCTCAGGAAGGGTGCCAAGGTGATTGAAGAACGAAAGGAGAAGAATCCAGTCTGCAGCATCATACTTTTGTCTGATGGCCAGGATACTTACTCCGTCTCTTCTTCCACTGGGAGTGGAAGTGAGGGCAACATGCCAGACTATAGATCGCTTGTGCCATCCTCCATACAAGGTGGCAGCAGCACTGGCCACCAGATACCGGTCCATGCCTTTGGTTTTGGTACAGATCACGACTCTGCTTCTATGCACTCGATCTCAGAGACATCTGGTGGGACCTTTTCATTCATTGAGACCGAGGGTGTGATCCAGGATGCATTTGCACAGTGCATTGGTGGGCTTCTCAGCGTGGTGGTGCAAGAGCTGCGTGTAAATGTTGAATGTGTGCACCCTGGGGTCCGCCTTGCACCAATCAAAGCAGGCAGCTATGCTAGCTGCATTTCGGAGTATCGTCGATCAGGGTCTATAGATGTGGGGGATCTATATGCTGATGAAGAGAGGGATTTCTTGGTCTCCGTCAATGTTCCACCCGTTTCCAGTGATGATGTGGCATTGCTGAAGGTGAAGTGCACCTACAAAGACCCAGTATCTAAAGAATCAGTAAGCCTGGAAGGTGAGGAGGTAAGAATCCAAAGGCCAGAATCGGTTGCATCAAGAATTACGTCCATCGAGGTGGACAGGGAGAGGAACAGAGTCAAGGCAGCTGAGGCCATGGCAGAGGCAAGGGCCGCCGCTGAGCAGGGCTTGCTTTCTCAGGCCGTCTCGATATTGGAGGCTCGGAGGAGGATGCTGTCCGAGTCCTTAGCTGGAAGGTCTGGTGACCGGCTCTGCGTGGCTCTGGATGCAGAGATGAGGGAGATGCAGGAGAGAATGGCGAGCAGGCAGAGGTACGAGGCTTCGGGAAGGGCTTATGTGCTATCGGGGCTGAGCTCGCACTCGTGGCAGAGGGCAACGGCTCGCGGAGACTCGACCGACAGTGCTAGCCTCGTTCATGCATATCAAACTCCTTCTATGGTCGACATGGTGAACCGTTCTCAGATACTGTCTCCATCGGCCACACGGCCACGTCCGCCGATACGGCCAACAAAATCCTTCTCCTCTTCCCCTCTGTCAGGGCCAAGGTAACGACATCCGCCAACGTTTAAGTTGTTGGAGAACAGAAAAGAAAGAAGACTGTTCTAGTATTTTTGTTTTAGCACCTCACTTTTTTTCTTCGGATTATGGGGGTATTGTGATGGTGGGGGGTATATTGGAGGGGAGTACAGATAATGGGGTGGGGGGTATACGTGTGGGGGCGGGGGTATATTCCTTTCATGTGAATGGTGAATAAATACTGGTGATGTTGGCGAAAAATTGGAGAGGGAAAAAATTTGAGGTGAAGGGTGGGATAATGGCTCAAGGGGAGAAAATGTGAAGTGGGTTAACTTGGTTTATTTTCGGTTTTTTTTCCTGGAAATTTCATTTGTATCTTCTTGTTTTGGGATGTACATAGAAGGTTCTGCCTTTGGGAAGGAATGGGGGGTATATTTAGGGGGTGCATTCTTCTCTTGATAATGTATATGCATCTGTTTCTCCCTGCAATCAATTGACCTCTCTTCCTCATTCCGTATTGCTATTGCCCTAATTTTCTCATCTTTTTTGCCTATTTTTCTTGCTGATTAGTTGTGTGTGCTACAAAGGCTTTTACATAAAATTGTGCATGCATTGATCTCTATAGCCATTATTGTTTGATTTTGCACAGAAAGTTTAGAAGAGCTAGATGTTGGGTTCTGGGTCACCTTTTGGGTAATACCAACCCTCGCGGAAATTCCAAGATCGTGGGGACAACGAACAAGGCAGAGTGGCCTTTCGCTACAAAATACGCAACCAAGTAAATAAAATACAATAACCACAAAAGAGCAACACACCTTGCACACCGGAGTTTTATATTGGTTCCACCCAAATATGGTGTACGTCCAGTTGGAGAGATTCACTACTGCTTCAGCAAATTCGGATTACAACCAGGAGAAACCTCACAACCCAAGCCCCAAAATCCCCTTGATTCGCCTCCTGTTTATTCTACAGGGAGCCGCGAACCTTACATAAAACAGCGCTCAAAACGCTCTGGGATCCCTCACTGCACCTTGAGTTGCTTCTGAAGCTGCTCGATGATATGAACTTCATGCGGAATACCCTCATTTATAGGAAGGGAATTCGTCGTTTAAGACGTGTTCCGAACACTGTTCGGAATGCGGCATCCTTCCGTGTCAAATTTTGTTGCTTCAAAAGCTTCATGTCGACACAAGGTTGGTTAGCATTCAACATCATTGTTTAATGCATTCATTAGCAAGTTGGCAATCACATGGGATGTTTGTATCACAAAGTTTCAACACTCCACCTTGATACAAACACACCACATAGCCCCAAAACCGAACCTCCGCCTTCAGACAAACCACCTTTTCATGAGGTCAGGGCACTTGGCTAGTGAGCTTCGCTCTAAGCATCACCAACTAACCGAGTGTCCAACGAACCCATTTCCAAAGATGAGTCTCCGAACACTCCCGAACCTCCAAGAATTCATACCTGAAGCAAAACATGTAGTGATCTCTCCCAGTGCCACCTCGTGGCACCCTAGCACCTCTTCAAGGAAAACAAGTTTGAGCGTCGCTCAAACTTCGACGCCGACCTTTCTCCTGCCGGGTTCTCCTTCTTGTGAATCTCCTTGGGATATGCTTTGTCGACCCTTGCACATCGCCACCCTGAGTTTGCGTCCAAACTCAATGCATCCATCGCAATCTTATCTGCCATAAGATCTCCACGCGCCTGCAATGCATAAACTAAATTCACGTAATCATCAAAACGAGCTGGGGCCTTTACGGTGCGTCGCCCCACTCTGCTAGCAATAGAGTCGTCAACCATAGCCCTAGTCTCTCCACCTCGATTAGAACTTCCACCACTGTCGCTGCATGTAGTAGTCTCCACTTGTGGACTCTCTTCTTCAACCGCCTCGCCTTTACCTTTATCTGTGTCAATACATGGATTTGGAAAAAATACCTCCACCTCGTTCGAGGCCTTTTCGGTATTTTCTGTAGCCTTCTTTTGCAGCATTGTCGACTCTTCAAATGTAACATGTCGACTAACCAGAACCTTCTTCTCTTCTGGACTCCACAGTCTATAACCTTCAACGCCATCCATGTATCCTAGCAAGATACACTTCTTCCCATTCGCGCCGATCTTGTCACTTGCATTGTGAACCTGTACTGAACATCCAAATATTCGAAGATGATCTAACTTTACCGGCTTACCTTTCCAGACCTCCTCTGGGATTTTATCGCCGATAGCTGAAGATGGAATTCTGTTCACCAAATATACAGCGGGTGACATAGCTTCAGCCCAAAATCCCTTTGACAATCTCGATGTAAACCTGAGACACCTCGCCTTCTCAAGGAGTGTTCTATTCATTCGCTCGGCAACTCCATTTGACTGCGGATCTCCTGGTGTAGTGAAGTGACGCCTTACTCCTTGCTCCCGACAGAATCTTGTGAACATTGCAGAAGTAAACTCGCCACCATTGTCGGATCTCAGCACTTTTAGCTTCTTTCCTGTTTGAGTCTCCACAAGGGTCTTCCATGCCTTGAACTTCTCAAACGCCTCCGACTTTTCCTTCATCACATACACCCATACTTTTCTAGAGAAATCATCAATAAATGATATGAAATAACGCGCCATACCTAGAGAGTGAATTGGCGCAGGACCCCAAACATCGGTGTGAACATAATCGAGAATCCCTCCCGTGTTATGCTTCCCTGTGCCGAAACTAACCTTTGTCTGCTTGCCGTAGACACAATTCTCGCAGAACTCCAGCTCCTTGAAGTTCACCCCATTGATTAAACCACGCTTCCTTAAAGCCTCCAAGCTTTTCTCCGCGACATGTTCTAGTCTGAGATGCCACAGCCTGGTCGAATCAATCTCATGCGAGCTCTTAATACCAACACTGGAGTCGCCAATAATTGTCGTCCCCTTCAACAGATATATGCCATTTACCTTTTCACCTCTCATCACAACTATCGATCCCTTCGATATCTTCAGCGCATTCCTCTCGATCGTGACCTTGCAACCCATGGAATCCAATGCCCCCACGGAAACTAGTGACTTTCTCAAAGCTGGAACGTGCCACACATTGGTGAGTATGCGCACCACGCCATCGAACATCTTGATTCTTACCGAACCAACTCCAATAGCTTTGCACTCTTCATCATTGCCCATAAAGACTGATCCATCCTGCTTAGTGTTGTAGGTATGAAAACAATCTCTATTTGGAGTCATATGAAACGACGCACCTGAGTCCATGATCCAGTCATGGTTCGCAACTTCTAAAGAAGTTGCAGTGAAGAGATCGTAGGTCTCCTCGCTCATCACGTCTTCCTTTTGCACAGTTGCAACTGATGATGATGCTTGCACCTCCTTGTCGTTGTTCCTTCTCTCCGGGCATTCTCTTTTCCAATGTCCATGCTTCTTGCAAATATGACACCTCGTGTCTCTGGTCCTTGATCTCGATCTCGATCTCCCGTTGTAGTTGTCTTTTCTGTTGCTTCGCTCCGAAGCAAACATCGCCTGGCTGTCTGAAGCTCCTTCGCTCAAGCCAACGCTTGCCATGCGATCTCGCAACTCCTCGCTGTAGAGCCCCGTTTTCACATCTTCAAGAATGAGAGTATCTCGACTGTAGAGCATGGTGTTGATGAACGTCGTATACCTCTCTGGTAACGACAGGAGCAGGATCATAGCTTCATGCTCCGCCTCCACAGTCAGACCAACTGCCCTCATCTTCATCACTAAGCCGTTGAAGGTATCAATGTGATCCTTCAATGAGGTCCCATCTCGCATCTTGAAAGTAAAGAATGTCTTCAGTAGGATAAGCCGATTGGTGAGCGACTTCTTCATGTACAGCTTCTCGAGTTTCTCCCATAATTCCTTAGCCGTAGTCTCTTCGGACACTTGGTAGATTACCTCGTCCGATAAGCTGAGCTGGATGGTTGTCATTGCCGAGTCCTCCATCTCCATCTTCTCCCTTTCCGAGATATCTGCTGGTAGAGCCGTCGTGTCGTACACCACCCGGTGTACGCGGTCCTTTCGCAAGATAGCCTTCATCTTGTACTGCCATATCTCGAAGTTGCACTTGCCATCGAATCTTTCGATTTTGTAGTGCGAGCCTCCCACCGTCGCATGCGATCGCCCCGCATACGAGTCTAAATTGGTTGCGTCTCCTTTTGTAGAAGAATCCTCCGCCATCGCCTTGGACTTGTCTCACGAGCCTTGATGCTTTGATACCAATTGTTGGGTTCTGGGTCACCTTTTGGGTAATACCAACCCTCGCGGAAATTCCAAGATCGTGGGGACAACGAACAAGGCAGAGTGGCCTTTCGCTACAAAATACGCAACCAAGTAAATAAAATACAATAACCACAAAAGAGCAACACACCTTGCACACCGGAGTTTTATACTGGTTCCACCCAAATATGGTGTACGTCCAGTTGGAGAGATTCACTACTGCTTCAGCAAATTCGGATTACAACCAGGAGAAACCTCACAACCCAAGTCCCAAAACCCCCTTGATTCGCCTCCTGTTTATTCTACAGGGAGCCGCGAACCTTACATAAAACATCGCTCAAAACGCTCTGGGATCCCTCACTGCACCTTGAGTTGCTTCTGAAGCTGCTCGAGATATGAACTTCATGCGGAATACCCTCATTTATAGGAAGGGAATTCGTCGTTTAAGACGTGTTCCGAACACTGTTCGGAATGCGGCATCCTTCCGTGTCAAATTTTGTTGCTTCAAAAGCTTTATGTCGACACAAGGTTGGTTAGCATTCAACATCATTGTTTAATGCATTCATTTTCAAGTTGGCAATCACATGGGATGTTTGTATCACAAAGTTTCAACACTAGAAAGCTTCAGAGTATTCCTTTGTGTCTCTTTGTAGCACGTCATCTCTTAGCAAAAGGCAATTGGGGGTATAGTACTTAACAAGAAGGAAAGTGATGTGTATATTTGCCCTCTTGGGAGAGTGACACGAGATTCTGCAAAAGTTGTGCAGGAGTTGACCTAATAAGGATCACTATTTAATTCTAATCATTCCTGCTTTTACTTTTTACCCTTTTGGAGCTTTTGATGTGTGAACAAAAGGATCTTAGAGTTATTTAAAAGAAAAGGGGCAACCAAAGGAAAGATGGAACTCGGTGGAAACTGGATTTTGAATGATCCTCTGCTGCTCTTTGGAAGTTGTGTTGCCTGATAAAAAAAGTATCTTACAAAGTAGGCCCGTTAGCGGGTCCCGATAAGACACACACCCGTTAGGTTTTAGACCCGTTTAGTCGGTTCGATTGAGATTTTATTTTATGCATGTACAAGCGAATATGGGTGTTCCAGTCCTATACCCGATTAAGACCCACACCCTTGTAATTTATATTATGTTTAATTAGTATCTTATATAGATGTACCTAGTCATAACCCGTGCCCACGTGCACGGTTCATTTAAGATTTTCCCTCTTGAAATCTTTGTTTTCCAAAAAAATATTTCCATAGTCAAAATTTAGACACATGCGCCTTTGGTACAGAAGAACAAATTCGACGCATGCGCCTTCGACACAGAACAACAAATTCGACGTGGAACAACCAAACCTCTTTACTTATATTTATGGCTGGGATGTTTTAATCCTTTTTTTTGAACGATGTAGACATTATTTTTTCACTTCTTGCAGTTGTGAGGAATTTGGTTATATAATTTGGTTATATATTCGATTATTATCATGATGGTTCTTAAAAAAATTTTAAAAAAGGGGGTTAAAATGACAGAAAAACGGTCTGGCCACTTAAAAGGGTGTTAAACCGGTATAAATGGAGACTTGTATAAATTATGGGAATTGATAAACGGACCGACATTTTTGCTCAGTTAACAGACCATCTAAATTTTTAGTCTCATATGTATAGACATTTTTACTCTAGTGCACAGTCCTCTTAACTTTTATGGCTTTGAACAACCAGACCGTGAAGGATAAACTTTCAATTCCCATGATCGAAGAGCTTTATGGATGGATAACATGGTGCGTAATATTTTTCAAAGAGTGATGTGAGATTAGAATATCATCATGTAAGAGTCACAAATGAAGAGTTGGAATGATGCCTAAGGTGTCAAGGAGTTGAGGGATGTAAGAAATGTGTCTGAAAATTGTTGAATAAAATATTTTACTTCACCATTCTCTGCTTTCGTCTCTCTCTTGTCTACTGTATGAGTTCTTCAGTGGTCTCCCATTTTTACTTCTTTTTCTCGGTCCAAATTTTCACTTAGATTTCTGTCAGTTACCAAATATTTTTAGTTCAACGGCAAGGAGAAATCCCATAGATGATCTTGCTGCTCACCCTGCAAGTCCTCTGCACTAACTAGCAGGCAATCAAACCGCGAGCCAGGTTATATAAAAAATTTAGCACTTGTTTGTTTCTGCCGTCACATCCATAATTTTTGGAGAATAGAATACTAGTTTAGAAAATGAAAAAGGATTGGACTACAGACACCTGGAATTGAGGATGCCATTTCTTTTTTAAAATGGAAAAAAATCATTGCATAACATCCCAAAAGTAGGGTATATGCAATGTTCTCTTTCTATTTTGAAAAGAAATCACATCCATACACCTCAATTTGAGGTGCATATAGCATACACTATAAAAAAAGTACATATGCTACTGAATTCCAAGCACATCTGCGAAACAATTGTATTGGATAGAATATAAAACTTAACTAGAAAATAACCCGCGCAATGAGTGCACATGGAAAAAAAAAAAAACCAAAAACACGATGTGGTGCATGTGTGTAACCGAAAAGGAGTAAGAAGTACATGTGTAGGTATCGTCATGCTAAAATGGGAAAAACATGGATTAAATAGCACACAAAAAAACGCTTTTATTTTTATATTTATTTTTTTTGGGAGGTCCGCAAAGTGCATGAATCTCGATGGCATACTTGTAAAATAGATGTGAGAGGGAGGTTTATTGGCAATTAGATGCTTATAATTCATGGGGGTGGGGGTGGGGGTGGGGGTGGGCTTTTCTTTCGATGCTCCACAACAACACCCCAAACCAAAACCAACTTCCCCCACCTCCAAATGAGCCACACCATGATGAGTTGACCAAATATAGGTCATCTATCTACGACCGGTTTATCCTAGTAGGACAAACATCAAATCAACATTCTGCTTTTATACAATGGACTAGAAATAACACGTGCACATAATGCATTGGGACCTTAAGAGAAAACCCACACATATGATGCGACGCCCACACGAAGGGAAAAAGGATAGAGAAGTGTGGGTGTGTGGCTATCGTCAGGGGGTAAAAGGAGGAAAAGCATGGGCTAAAATGCACAAAACACAGCGGGGCAAAGTGAAAAAAGGCCAATGATAAGCATGTAAAATAGGAGAGAGAAGATGTTTTTGGAAATAGCAAGCATGCAAATAAGGGGAATGTGTGGGCTTTTTCCTTGCGTATCCACGACAACACCAAAAATCTCACCCAAACCCCTACCCACCCCAAGTGGGCCCCACCATATGAGGAGGCCAATCTATGACAACCACTTTATCCACTCTTTTGTTGTAACAACTCGTATTCGTCAATACATCTATTTACGTATTTAATGTATTTTCACACTTTTAAAAGTATTTTATAATGGTTAGTCAGGAGTTTTATATCAAAAATGATTTCAAAATTCCTTATAAAAAATATTTTGAAGCATCAAACTAGTTATGGTGTATTTCAATAGGTTCAGCTTTCATCAAATACCTCTAAATATTTTTTATAATAATTCATTTTCAATTGTTACTGTTTTAGCTGAATGAATTAATTTTCTATATAAACATCATCAAAATGTTTTCAAACTTCTACAGTGTGATCCTATGATCACTTAGGGCTTCCCATATTAATTTCGTAATTTTCTGAAGTCAAATCGACCTAGAACCCGCAAACCCGCATCCTAAACGTTTTGGCCTAAAAATAGTATATTTGTAGCTCAAACCCTGAAATGGATCTCGTAATCGCGATCCTCGCAACGATACGATCACGTGACGATGTTTTCGTAATTTTTCGGAGTCGTATGTGAAAACGGGGTTGTATTTCCTCTGTTTTTACTAATTAATCCCCTAATGACTTTTTTACTCTTACTAATCACTTTTACTTTTACCTAATTACCATAACCACTCCTTAAATGGCGGCCTAAAATGGGTGAGCTCCGAATTTTTCGGATCTCAATCCCTACCAAATTAATACCATACTAAATTAAAAATTGGTATTTCTAACCTATATATAACACTCTTCCCCCCTCTCAAAATATTACCAGGCTTCATCTCCACAGCTCACTCTCTCGTTCGAAACCCAAACCCCAAGCCCGCTCTCTCACTCTCTCGTTCTCTACCCCTAGGCCGCACGAAAGCCCCCGAACCCAACTCTCCCTCTCTCCAACCCCTCCCACTCGACCGCTGCCACTCGCCCATTACCGGCGCTCTGCCCCGCCGCCGTCCGCCCGCTCCCTGACACCCTCAAAACCCACACACAGGCCGCTCGGCTCTCTCACTCCCTCTCCCCGTGCCCTCTCACCCTCAGCCCACCGTCGACCGTCGGCCCGCCAGCTTCGCCGCAGTTCCGAGCGTCACCGAGCAGCTTGACGATGCCCCAAGCCCGTCGTCGTCCCCATACGGCCTTGGCCCAGCTCACCTCCGCCACAAGACCTCCTCGAGCCCCGCTCTCCACGTCTCCGCCCACCACCATCTCGCCATCACCACCGTAACGTCCAAGCGCCGCCGTGAAGTCGACCATCGTCGCATGTCGCTTCCCGCCTCCACAGTCGGACCCTTCAAGCTCCCCCTCCGCTCCTTAGCCCTCCTCCGACATGATCCCGCCGCCGTGAAGCTTGTAGCAACCCCTCCCTCTCGTTGTCGTCCCTTGCTCCGCCCTGAGCCACCCAGCGCCACCTCAAGCCCACATCCAACCTAGCTGCCCCCGGAGCTCCCCGCCACCGCGAGCTCCCCTATCCGCTTTTCGACCCCACCGTAGCACCGCCCAGCCTTCTGCCTCCCGCACCCATCACCGCCTCCGCTGCCCGACGTTGCCGCCCAAGAACCCCACCGGAGCTCGCTGCCTGCTCGCCGCAGCCGTCGACGTTGAACGCTCCTACCCCCGCATGCAACGTAAAGGAAACGTGGGTAAGTTAATTATTATAAAATGTATTTTAATACAACATATTTTCGTATTAATAAGCGTATAAACATATTTCTATAATTATAAAATATGTGTTTTCTGATGAAAAATTGATAATTAATTATATACGGGTCAGAAAAATACAAGACCAGCTCCAAAAAATCAGTAATGATGTTCTGGACCCATTGGCGCAAGTTTCATCTCAATCAGACGAGTAGATTTTTCACAATAAATTTTTAAGCCTAAAATTTAAATACGTTGTTTTCATTTAAAAATTCATAACTTGTTATTTTCACATAAACTGGTATGTGAAAAAAATTATATGTTGTAGTATTCTTTGAGATGGTCATTTTTACATCTCACTTGAACCATTATGATATGTATTGCACCCAGAAGAAATGTTTGAACAAATACAATAATTAATTAAAATTAGTTTTTAAATTCATTTTGAGCTTTTAAAAATTATAAAAATTACCAGAAGCTTCAGAAAAATATTTCCTCCTTATGTAAAATTATATTCCTCATATCTAGTATCTATAAAATTTTATAACGCTTTTCGACACCGTTTCAATCGATTATAAAATCAAAACGATCAAGTTAAATAGATAGAAAATAGTGTGTTCTTTAACCGATTATTTCTTGTGTTTGCAGGTACCAATTCTTGTGCACAAACTCTCTTGGAAGCTCTAGATCTAGTCCCGACTCACTACAACCACCTCGAAATCAGTAAGTCACGATGAATTCTAGATTTAGAAGTTCAGTAAGTGTACTAGTATGAACTTAGGATTTTATAGTCTTAGAACGGTTATTGACCTGAATAAAAGACTAGAAACCTATTTAACTAGGGAACAACTCAACTATAGATTGACTGTTAACTTGATCATACGACACTGCCGACTTTTAGACTTATCATGTTTTGATACTTGTCATTTGAAAACTATGCATGAAACGTGGATACACTCGTTGCACGATTGCTCATGTTTAAATAGACACATCACCTGCAGCATGCCACTTATTACTCAGTGAATTCTAATGAATTATCGTATATCATGTGTGGAACATCTTGTTGAACAACTTGTGGAATATCTTGTAGAACATCTTGTGTAACATCTTGTGGACTATCTTATAGAATATCTCGTGAAATGTCTAATGGAATATCTCGTAGAATATCTTGTGGAACATCCAGTAAGAAATATGTAATCGATACACACGACACTGGGGTTTGGGGTAACTCATTGTAGAGAAAGTGAGGGAGCTATGACCAGAGTCACCTCTCTCGTCTCGGCTGGTTATTTCTCAAAAGTATGTTGTGGTTGACGCCCGTGATTTGCTCCCCATGGCAACGAGATGACCCATGGTTGCATATCATACTCTCTTACGTGAGTCACATCACATAGTTTAGTTAATTACTGCCAACACCAAAATAACCATTGATTGCATGTCTTATTCAGTACTTTGCATGTTTATCATGGTTACAGTTCATGCCTGTTAGTCTCACTATTGCTATCACCATGGTTGCTTTTATACGTTACTCGTTGTACTTGCCTGGTCAACTTTTCCTTATGCATTACATGCACTTTACTTACCACACCTGTGCAGTCACCAGTACTTTACTCATCGCACTTATAGCTACTTAGGTAGCATGTTTTACTTGCTTAGCCTGCTTTACACTTGTACTACTACGTACAGTACAGTTCGTTGTCTTCTTTTAGTTCTGTTTACCTTTACTACTCAGTTATGTACGCCTTGTCACAGTTGTTGCTCAATACTTTACTTTTCGCTCTGGTTTGCTTATACGTAGTTACTTTTGTCATATTTGTGCACTGCTTCTTTTCTATATTTAGAATTATTGTGACTTACCTACGGTTCCATTTATGGCACCGACAGACGACAAACAGATGCAGAAGTGGCCCCTGAGTTTTGAGGAGCCAGAGTTTGTTCCAGAGACTGCTGATTTTTAGTTGCTTGAGTTGGTGTGCGTGTTATATGCTATTATGTATTTCCTTTTCGCATTTCTTTTCTGTACTTCCTTTAATGTATTAGGTGAGAGAGTGCTGTGTTGTGTTATATCTTAAATATGGGCTGTAATAATGTACGCTGTTTTGGGTATTGGTACATCTTTGGATTGTGGCTGTATTGATTTCACTGGTAATCTACAGACCTGTAATTAAAATCAAATAAGTAATGGCCCACTGAGAGCGGATCGTTATAAGTTTGGCGGCCCATGCAGGTTCGCGCTAAATACCTCGTGAATAGTACAATAAAATCAGGATGTACTGTATATAATACTCAAAGAAGCTGACAATTTTTCTATGTATGCAGATGTGACACTCAAACAATGGACGGAAACACTTCTAAGAGTCACAACGGAGCTGATTTGTCCGGAGCTAGCAACCAAACCAACAACGGACCACCTCCCACTGTGCATCAAATTTCTGATGTCGCATTGCTAGAGATGGTTCAAGCTATTCGGGGAGAACAAAAGCACATATGAGGAAAGTCGCTCCGTCCAAAGCCTTGGAATGGCATGGACGGTCCTCTGAAGGCCGAAGAGTGGCTGTGAAGCACTGATGGTGACTTAAGAGCAGCTCAGATCACGAAATATGCATGTGTGGACACTGCCAAGTCGCAACTGACTGTAGGAGCTAGGCTTTGGTGGAACTCAGCTGAACGTCGCCTGCAACGACCAATCGACTATGCGACGTTTACCGATCACTTCAACACCCAGTACTTCTCACCCGAAGCTCAGATGGAACTGCAAGCTCAGTTCGTCGGATTGAAGCAAGGTTCCATGTCAGTGGAACAATATGATTCTCAGTTCACTATGCTTAGCATGTTTGCCCCATGGATGGTTGACACCCCTCTGACTCAACCTCAACGTTTCAAGCAAGGACTGAACATAGAGGTTCAACGAAGCTTTGTCGGAAGCCAACTCTGTACCCATACTAAGGTCATCGCTGCAGCTCGCGAGTACGAGTTCATTGAAAGAGAAGAGAAGCGAGAGTAGGCTTTAGATGCCCCTCCCCGAAGGCCGCCACCTCCTACATCTGCTGCTGGATCCAGTCATCATCCAATCTGCGTCGCCCAGTCCAGCAGACTCAATTCAAAAGGCCAGCACCGCAACAACATCGAGAGTGCTTCTATTATGGTAAAACTGGACACGTCAAAGCCTAATATCGATCGTACCTAAACCTTTCCTTGATCCGTGGATCCAAGGACCATGGAGCAAAGGATTGCCCAGAAGATAGATAGAGATGCTGGGAGCGAGAGGACCATCCGTGGATCCAACGACTCACCTGGTGAATCTACCTGGGAGCGAGAGGACGAGATGCGAGAACATTACCCCTATCTTTTCCAAGCCCTGTAGAGAATTCCGAGGACGGAATTATTCTAAGGAGGGTAGGATGTAACGGCCGGTATTTTTAGGTATGTGTGTGCTAGTATTTTACTTCCGATTGTCCGAGTGTTTTTATCCGTAGAATCGACGCGAGCGCGTCTAAATTTTTCACCATAGTTTAATAGTTACTTTAGTTAAATTTAATTTACTAATTTATTTTACTAATTAATAATTTACCTCATATTAATTATCAACCTAATTCCTAATCGTTTAACCACGTCTCTTCCACGTTTATTTTCCTCCTCCACGATTTTCTCATTCAAGCCAGATGCATCCCCCTTCATTAACTCTAAAACCTAATTCTTTTGACTAACCCCTCCCCGTTAATGAACCCTGTCCCCCTGCTCCTTCATTCTGTCTCTCCCCCGTTCTTAAAACATGCAGGGAAAACATCTCCTCCTCCACTTTCAGCCATCCCTCAGCCACCATCAACCACAGCAACAAGCCAGACTCCACACAACCCAAATCAAACAAAACAGATAACAAATCCCAAATCAATCACATACAAACCCTTACAATCCAAAGATCAAATCAAACCAGCAGCAAAATAGAAATCAAACCAACAAATCAAGCCCCAGATCCCATCGCCCGTGCCCACCGACCCGCCGCCACCTCCGGATCCACGCCGCCCCGGCCTCTGTACGCCGCCCCCGAGCCGATCCGTCGCCCCCCCGCCGATCCGACGCCCAGGCGCCGCCGCCCCCCGCCCCTCGCGTCGCCTGAAGCGCCGCCGCCGAGCCCCCTTTTGGCCGTCGCCCCCTTGTGTCCCCTGCTGCAACGAAAAGGAAAAAAAAAGGAACAGAGAAGAAGAACGAAAGAGAAGAGAGTACAGAGAGAGAGAAAGAGGGTAAGGGACTTTTCTTTTAATATAAGTTTATAAAGGTTAGTTTAATAAATATTAAGTAAGTTAAATTATTATGATAAAATAATATATAAGATAGTATTATAAAGTTATATAAGTTATTATAACAGGTTAAGTTAAAGTTAAGTTAACTTTGTTTATTAAGTTATGTTATGTTTTAATTATAAGCCAAGTTAATTTTTCATAAAAAAATTTAAGTTTATAAGTAAAGTTATTTTAAGTTAAGAAATTCTTACCTTAAGTTTTAGCTATAAGTTGGTGTAACTTGCCCTCTTAACGTATTAATAATTTGCGTAGCTAACTCGTTCGTAACGTGTGAACCAGGTACACCGACCGCCTTTCAAAACGCGCCTTTCACGACAAGGCGATTTGGTAACTCATCGTACCCTTGACATGGGTCTTAAAAACAAAAACAAATGCATGCCAACCTAGTTTTATTTCATTATCACATTGTTTCCATTTTTAAACTGCTAGCTAAAATTGCACAGTATCGTAAAGGAAGCAGAATTGGGCTACTTGACATGATTGACAGAAAATTGTGACTGGAAATGTAAAATTGCACTGACACTGGGTTTTGGGGTAACTTATAATGGCGAGGGTACGGGAGCGACTAGTCCAGACTTTGTTGTCACCGTGCGGGTTCTAGCAACCCATAACAGTGCCGGTGACAACCATCACAGATCACAGATCACAGATTATTGCACAGTACTCAGAGAATTGGTTCGCCCGGGTAGCACCCGCGGCAAGAGTTGGCCTCTTGGTTGCTTACTGTACTCCGCATTATAAGTCACAGTCTAGGTAAAGGCACAATTAGACTCTCGCATCATAGATACTTTTATCATTGCACCTTTAACTGCTAGAAATTGTTGATAGCTGTAAAACTGCGAAGTTTACTTTTTCTGCTCATTTTCTCTTACTATTATTGATCGAACTTTACCTCTTTTCTTTTAAATTGCCATGCTTGTATATTTGTTTCAATATCCATGTATAGAGATACTTTGAGTTACGTCTGATCCTGGCGACCCTTCTCTTTGTGGTGGACTCGCCAGATATCTCACAGGTCGAGGAATTTGCACCAGAGGCCGCAGACGCTGAGTTTGTGGTTGAGTACGACCAGCAGGACCAGCAGGACCCTGTGTATTGAGAGTGAGTGTGAGAGATTTGCTATGTTGCTTTCAGTGTGGATTGATGTATCTTTTGTATTCTGTTGTATTTTCCTTTCCTGTTAGCTGCTGGGTTGTAATAAGGTTGTAAAACCACTTTCATTATCAGTATTTTGGCGTATTTCTGCAACAGAGCCTGTGTTGACTTCATTGGTGCCTAGCAGGACTTGTGCATGTCCAAACAGTAACGGGCCACGTAAGTGGGTCGTTACAAGTTTGGTGGCCCATGCAGGTCCGCGCTAAAAGCCACATGAACAATACAGGAAGTTCAGAATATGTCGTATAAAATACTCAATGGAACTGATCAAACCTTATGAAATGCAGATAAGCCATGGAAAGGAACACTTCGGGAAGCGGTGACAGTGCTTTTGGATCAGGGATCAACCACCAGAATGGGGGTCCCAACCAGAATGATGCTGGCAATGGAGCCAACAACGGTTCGGGCGCAACAGCATTCCCGACTGCACCGTTGTCTGCAGAAGATTGCATGCGGGGCATGTATGCCCTTCATCAGCAGCTTGGACATGCCTTGGAACAGGCTTTGCACATAGAGCAACGAGCTGACCCAAGTGCTTATCACTTTCGAGGGATGAGCCCGAAGACCTTCGTAGGGACTGAGAGCCATCTTCAGGCGGAAGAATGGCTCAAGCGCATCACTGATGATCTGAGAGCATCTCAGATTCTAGAAGAAGCCTGGGTGGCTGTCGTCAAGAGGCAACTGACGGATGGTGCTAGAGACTGGTGGCAGGCGGTTGAAGACCGTTTGGGATTGCCGATTTCGTGGGATGTATTTACAAGTACCTTCAACGCCCAGTACTTTCCCCCACACGCAACGATCAAGATGAGGAAGAAGTTCATCAACCTGAAGCAGGGTTCGATGACGGTGGATCAGTATGACGCCGAGTTCTCCAGGCTCAGCAGGTTTGCTCCAGAGATGGTTACAAATGCTCTGACTCGAGCCCAGCAGTTCCAGCAGGGGCTCAACATTGAGATTCGGAGGATGATGGTCGGTGCCAGCCCGACCACACATGCTGAAGTTCTGGCCATTGCTCGTAACCATGAGATGGTCGAAGAGGAGGAAAAGGAAGAACGCATGCTGGCAGCATCTGCAAGGCCCCCACCGACCCATGCTGGGCAAAGCAGACGGCCACAGATGCATCGCCCTATTCAGCAGGTTCAGTTTAAGAGGACAGGACCACAGCAGCAGGCCCTCCCGGTCTGTCACTTTTGCGGAAAGTCTGGACACTTCAAGTCTGAGTGTCGAGGATTTTTAGGCCTTTGTTTGGTTTGTGGAGACCCTGGACACGTGGCTAGGAATTTCCCACATCATAAACCACGTGCTCCAGCTCCAGCTCCTCGTGCTGCCCCGACTGGGATCGCCCCACAGCGTCCACCACTACCTCCACAGCAGAGGGTGTTCCAGCAGGCAAGGCAGCCACCACCGAGACGCCAGGCTTACACCATGACTGTCGAAGAGGCCGAGGCCACCGGTGAAGTGATCACAGGTATAATTCTTACATTATAAGTATATCTTTTCTTTCATTAGCATTGGTTGCTTAGATTAGTGTTTGAACCTAGGTGTCGTGCTAGTAGCTGGGAATCCCGCCCTCTCCTTGTTCGACTCGGGAGCATCACACTGCTTTTTGGCGAGTCGATTCGTTCGCACCCATACCGTTCCTGTTACAACCTTATCTACTGGTTGGAACGTCAATACGGGTGGCGGAGTGATAAAGGCGACCAGTGGGTATCCTCAATGCCCCGTGGTGATTTGTGGGCGAGCTTTATTCGCTAACTTCATGATGATTGATATCCCGAACTTTGATGCTGTATTCGGGATGGATTGGTTGGGAACTTTCCATGCCACCATCGACTGTTGTCGAAGGAGAGTAGCCTTTGACATTCTTGATCATCCGAAGTTCGAGTTCATTAGTGGGAGCAGATCTGTGGGACCGGTGAAGTACAAGGCCAAGTCGACCGAAGCAGTAGCAGCCGCGATGGACGCTGAGCCCTAGATACCAGAAGTGGTTCGAGAGTTCTTGGATGTGTTTCCAGACGACCTTACAGGTTTGCCTCCAGATCGCACCCTTAAATTTGTCATCGAACTAATGACAGGAGCCCAGCCAATGTCCAAGGGACAGTATCGTTTAGCACCATCTGAGCTAGAAGAATTGCGGGTACAACTTGACGATCTATTGAAGAAGGGATGGATACGACCCAGTGCATCTCCCTGGGGATCTCCTATATTGCTGGTGAAGAAGAAAGACGGATCCCTTCGTATGTGCGTTGACTACCGCGAGCTGAACAAAGTCACCGTGAAGAACAAGTACCCTCTACCGTGCATCGACGATCTTTTCGACCAGCTCGGTGGGTCAAGCGTATATTCGAAGCTGGATCTGAGGACAGGGTACCATCAGGTGAAGGTGAAGGATGAAGATGTTCCCAAGACTGCATTCAGGACTAGATACGGACATTATGAGTACTTAGTGATGCCGTTTGGTGTGACCAATGCACCCGCGGTATTTATGAGTCTCATGAACCAAGTATTGTATGAATACTTGGACAAGTTCGTTGTAGTCTACATCGACGACATTCTCATCTACTCGAAGAATGCGGTGGAGCATGCAGAGCATCTCAGGAAGGTTCTCGAGACCCTGAGAAGACACCAGCTTTATGCCAAACTTAGCAAGTGCGAGTTCTGGCTAAACGAGGTGGCATTTCTAGGCCATGTGGTGTCCGGAGCAGGGAGTGCTGTTGATCCTGAAAAAGTAGCCGCTGTTCAAAACTGGCCAGTCCCCCGAACGGTGACCGAGATTCGAAGCTTCTTGGGACTAGCTGGCTACTATCGGAGGTTCATCAAAGACTTCTCGAAAATCGCGGGAGCCATGACGCAATTAACGAGAAAGGATGTGATGTTTGTTTAGTCGAAAGCATGTGAGGATGCTTTCCAGGAGCTGAAGAAGAGATTGACGACTGCACCCATCTTGATCATTCCAGACCGATCAGGAGGATTCGATGTCTTCTGCGATGCATCTGGCAAAGGACTTGGATGCGTGCTACATCAGCACGGTCGAGTCGTAGCATATGCATCCAGGCAGTTGAAGATCCATGAGAAGAACTACCCCACTCATGATCTTGAGTTGGCGGCAGTGATTTTTGCACTGAAGATTTTGGAGGCACTTCCTTTTGGGAGAGCATGTGAAGGTGTTCTCGGATCATAAGAGTCTGAAGTATCTCTTCACTCAGAAGGAGCTCAACATGCGTCAGAGGCGATGGGTCGAGCTCATGGTAGATTATGACATTGACCTTCAGTACCATCCTGGGAAAGTCAATGCTGTACCGGATGCATTGAGTCGTCTTCCAGCAGTGATGACCTTTACGACTCAGTGGAGATTGCAGCAAGAGATCCGAGACATGGGTATAGAAGTGATTCTACCAGGGATGACTGCATCTTTGATGGGCATGCATATCCAATCGACCCTGGTAGAGAGGATCAAGTCTACTCAGATGGAGGATGAGAAGCTACAGAAGATTAGAGATCTGGTGATGGCAGGCCAAAGACCAGAGTTCAAGATTCATGCAGATGGGTCCTTAAGGTTTGAGGACAGGATCTGTGTACCGTCTGGTGCCATTAGAGATGAGTTATTGGAGAAAGCTCACAGCTCTCCTTACTCCATACATCCTGGAGGTACCAAGATGTATC